>CM075480.1:35607500-35805000 GCA_037950665.1 Hypophthalmichthys nobilis | reverse complement strand
GAATAACACTGATCATCTCTTCATCACGGCACCTGTTAGTGAATGGGATATATTAGGCAGCAAGTGAACATTTTGTCCTCAAAGTTGATGTGTTAGAAGCAGGAAAAATGGACAAGCTTAAGGATTTGAGCGAGTTTGACAAGGGCCAAATTGTGATGGCTAGACGACTGGGTCAGAGCATCTCCAAAACTGCAGCTCTTGTGGGGTGTTCCCGGTCTGCAGTGGTCAGTATCTATCAAAAGTGGTCCAAGGAAGGAACAGTGGTGAACCGGTGACAGGGTCATGGGCGGCCAAGACTCATTGATGCACGTGGGGAGCGAAGGCTGGGCCGTGTGGTCCAATCCAACAGACGAGCTACTGTAGCTCAAACTGCTCAAGAAGTTAATGCTGGTTCTGATAGAAAGGTGTCAGAATACACAGTGCATCGCAGTTTGTTGCGTATGGGGCTGCATAACCGCAGACCAGTCAGGGTGCCCATGCTGACCCCTTCCACCGCCGAAAGTGCCAACAGTGGACACGGGAGCATCAGAACTGGACCACGGAGCAATGGAAGAAGGTGGCCTGGTCTGATGAATTCTGCTGGGAAACCTTGGGTCCTGCCATCCATGTGGACGTTACTTTGACACGTACCACCTACCTAAGCATTGTTGCAGACCATGTACACCCTTTCATGATAACAGTATTCCCTGGTGGCTGTGGCCTCTTTCAGCAGGATAATGCGTCCTGCCACAAAGCAAAAATGGTTCAGGAATGGTTTGAGGAGCACAACAACGAGTTTGAGGTGTTGACTTGGCCTCCAAATTCCCCAGATCTCAATCCAATCGAGCATCTGTGGGATGTGCTGAACAAACAAGTCTGATCCATGGAGGCCCCACCTCGCAATTTACAGGACTTAAAGGATCTGCTGCTAACATCTTGGTGCCAGATACCACAGCACACCTTCATGGGTCTAGTGGAGTTCATGCCTCGACGGGTCAGGGCTGATTTAGTAGCAAAAGGGGGACCAACACAATATTAGGAAAGTGGTCATAATGTTATGTCTGATCGGTGTATATTATGTATGCATACTGTCAAGGTAAAGCATGGTGTGAAAAACTTTGATTGAACATGTACATAAGGTTAGGGGTTGTTTTGAGGGCTTTCTTTATGACTAATGACTTTCCCCTCTGATGTCTTTTCACCACAAACTTCATAAACACAGAAACAATACTAAGAATGAAACTGTGAAATCTGTACTTTTTCTAATTTTGTTTGTATGACTCATCTATATGAATATGACTCATATATGGCCTCAGTCAGACTGTAAAACAGTTAACTGAGACAATGAAATCAGAGTGTTCCTGTTATGGCCTAATATTGCACCAAGTTAATATTAAACAACACAACAACTTTGTTGTTTACATGGATGTTTCACTTCTGATGAACCCATGTTAGATGCAGAAGTGATGTCACACGCCTCACGACAGCAGACAATACTACAGGGAAATGTCCTACTGTAAAACACTGGGAAAATCACTGTCATCTGTCCATGCTAACCATAAACCTTTTTCAGGCAAGGGACCCCTTAACTTCAAGGCAAGTCAACATAGCTAGATAGATACATAAATACATGCATAGACCCAAGTTTTGTAACTTTAGCTGTGCCTCACATTGTATTTTGGTTTAGTTTGTTTCACAAAAATTAGTTTAAGATCAAACAGGGTTAGACCCTTCGCTGTGGCCTACAATGCATAAAACAAAAACATGTACGAAGATGTAAATATATACAGAGGTTAACAATGATAAAATACTGTAACTGTATCAATAATAAAGTAGGCTAAGTCAGTTGTCTATTGAAAGTAATGATAAAAAGGACATACAACTCAAGATATTTTAAAGTTCAGTGTTGATGTGGGAGACAAAAGTGGCGTCCACTAGAGGGCAGTGTGTCTTTAGGTAATAATCAAAGTAATATTCTGAACCGCAGCCACAACAGAGGCATCTGCAAAGAACAGACATTCGTTCTAAGGAATCGGTTCATCCTAACGACCGTCCCTCTTATATGCAGAGTTGGAAAGTCTGATTCATTCTATAGTGAATCGATTCATTCTAAATGGTTGACTTTCTCTGCAAAGTTTGAAGGTCCGATCAATAGGCTATAAGTTAAAAGAATAAAATAATATAAGTCTTTGTATATAATTTTTTTCATTTGGTTATAAAAAATACTACTGTACAATTTACTATATATTAACTATTCTAGAGTATTTACCAGTTCAAGATACTGATACTTGATACTGTCACCCTTGTTATTGTTCATTCATTCAAAACCAGTTTTTGTGCTAACAAAATATAGCCCTGTTTCAATTATAAATGATTGGATAGCTATACATTTTATTATAACTATTCAATTATACATTTTATAAAGGATATTGCCCCTTAAGTATTTTCAGTGTAGTTTGTTGCTACCCAGCCAACATGTATATGTGAGCTCCACACGATTTATGTTTGGGTTACATTGGTACCAAGTGGGCATGGTCCCAAAATGGGCATCTTATCTGGGGCCCACTTGGTTCAGCTAAGTAGGTCCCACATGGGTGAAAACAGGTGGGCTCCCTATGTGGGTCAAAATGGAGTGCATGGGCTCAAAATGGCAACACAAATGGGGCCATATGGGTTAAACAAATGGGTTAGACATGGGCAAACAAAACATCAGTCCCATAGGCTGACATGGGCCCAAGGCTGTACCCACATAGGTAATCCTATGGGGCCCAGCCAAACCAAAACATGGGAAAACACAAGCCAAACATGGGTGGGTCAGATTATCAGAATGGGCACTTTGATGAGCTCAATGTGGGCTCCAGTTGGGTTTCCCATTACTGAGTTGTCTGTACAGGCCCAGGATTAAGAGTTTTATGCCAAGTCCTCTGTAGGAGATCTTGTGAATGTGTCCCAACACTCTCTCTCTGATGCAATGCGGTGGATTGCATCAGGATGGGCATCAGGATGCCAAATCAAACATGTATGTGCAGCAGCGGACCCTGCAAATGAGCCAGGTGGTTCATAAAAACAGCCCCATTGGACAGCTGCACCATCCAACAGATGTTATTGCTGCTGGACAGGTGACCTCGAAACTTTTGGTAGTAGATCAGGGTAACAGAATCACTTTGAATCGCCGGTAATATCAGCATGTTGGATGGGAGTTACTGAGGAGGAGACAGAATCACATCAAAAGTGCACCCCAAGCATACCATTAAATAATGACGTGGATTGCAGCTCAGCAGCCAGCATTGAGTAACAACACTGGATAACCTGGCAACAGAGAACCGGCAGGGGCACGTTGAGACAAGTTATTGACATCAGACACAAAACGTTGAAAAGTTCAAGATCAGAAATTGGCAGGACGTTTGGTTTTCTAGCTGACAACTAATTTTTTAACTAAACAAGAGAAATCTGGTTTGAACATCCATAACCATTACATATCCATCCAGTTAAAGTGAGAGCGTAAGCAGGGTGGCTGTAGGTCTATAATAAGGAACAGGTTGGAAATCGAGGCCATGCTTTTGGGTTAGAACGGCCTGTGCAAAGCCGAGATCCTCATGGCATAACAAAAGGATAAACCTATAAAGCAGGGGTTGTGTTTGAAGAGCGGAAAAGACTCTGCTTTAAAAGGATCAGTGAAGGACAATAAGATATCAGACAAGAGTTTGAAACTGATATCTCTGAGATTAGGAAACATTCTGGTATCCACCCTAAACAGTTCTGTCATGTCTAAAAACACAACATGTCTTCCCCAGAATAGGGTGAGGCACATCCTGTCTGGATGATGTTTGATATTTCAAAGACAAGATAAAGAACTAGATTTCCTGAAGGAAATCTTATGCATCCGAAACTTGTTACACAATGGTGTTCAGAATGATGTTTAGCACTTTTAATGCCCTGGAGCAAAGCGTGCAGCTCCAGGTTATTGTTTGGACAAATACTGCAGGACAGCTGTCAGTGTAGAGGGACACATCCCAGCAAACATAGAAAGTTCCCCTAACGTTAGTTTTTGGTTCCCGTTTGGTTATTTTTTTGGGAACCAAAAAATACTTTAGGGGAATATTTTAAAATAACCTAAAAATAACTTTTTTTTAAAGGTTATTTTTACAACCATATAAAGTAGCTAAAATATCTTTCCAACTAAAAGGTCGCAGATGATTTTGTGTAATGATAGGGCCTGAAATTCGTTTAATACAGCATTTAATTAGATGAATCAAAACGAGTTTTGAATGATAATATTAAGCCAGGGTTTAAGCATAGTGGTGATAACAGAAACGTTGGTTTGTTTCTGTCTTTATTTACTGCGTGCCTCTGATCTGATCATTTCGTTTTACTGGCTGAGTGACTCATTCGTTTATCGTTTATTGTATGATTACTTAAAATTAATATAGTTATGAGAATAAATATGATTTCGAAGGGATTTAACGCACTGAAGAGAACATGTTTGGCACATATTTGGTACTGAAGAAATTTACCCCGTAATCTTACATATTAATTAACAAACTGAATCTTATTTAATCTTACATATGATGGTTAAGGTGCTCAGATGATTTTATTAATTAAACAATAGGTAAAAACAAGATATATATATATGTTTTTAATAATGTGCATTATAGGTGTCCATACAGATCTATTTTCCATGCCTAGGTCGCGGGTGTGCTGAATGATTACTGACGGGTAATGATATCAGAGTTAGGGGGAACATAATAACGTTATGGGAAGTTAGATTAAGTTATAATAATGTTCTACAAACAAAAATGAACGTTCTGGGAAAGTTAAGAAAACTTTCCTGGCTAACTAAAAACAAACCTTAACAATGTTCTGGGAACCAAAAACTAACGTTCTGGGAATGTTAAGAAAACTTTCCTGGCTAACGAAAAACAAACCTTAACAAAATGAGAACAAAAAACTAACATTCTGGGATTGTTATTATAACGTTATGGGAATGTTAGAGTAACGTTCTGGAACCAAAAACTAACGTTCTGGGAACGTTATAATAACGTTATGGGAATGTTAGATTAACGTTAGAATAACGTTCAACAAACCAAAAACTAACGTTCTGGGAACGTTATAATAACGTTATGGGAATGTTAGATTAACGCTAGAATAACATTCAACAAACCAAAAACTAACGTTATGGGAACGTTATAATAACGTTATCGAAATGTTAGATTAATGTTCAACAAACCAAAAACTAATGTTATGGGAACGTTATAATAACATTATGGAAACATTAGATTACCGTTCTGGGAATGTTATAATAATGTTATGGGAATGTTAGATTAATGTTCAACAAACCAAAAACTAATGTTATGGGAATGTTATAATAACATTATGGAAACATTAGATTACTGTTCTGGGAATGTTATAATAAGGTTATGGGAATGTTAGATTAACGTTAGAATAACGTTCTACAAACCAAAAACTAACATTATGGGAACGTTAGAATAACGTTATGGGAATGTTAGATTAATGTTAGAATAACGTTCAACAAACCAAAAACTAACATTCTGGGAACGTTAAGAAAACTTTCCTGGCTTACCATTAAACAAACCTTAATGTTCTGGGAACCAAAAACGATTGTTCTGGGAATGTTACAATAACATTATAGGAATGTTAGATTAACGTTAGAATCACGTTCTGGGAATGTTCTGGGAACCAAAAACTAACGTTCCAAAATTTGTTATCTAGGATTGCCTTTTTATTTTAATAATCATCCTAAACTAGGTACATTCGAAAGCTTAAACACTCATAATTCATCCTGTGAAAACCGTTTTGAAGTTGGACATCGCGTTAACATGGGAACTGTGCTTTAAAACCGGGCTTGGCGGTCTCTCCCCCTAGGGGGTGGTATCATGTTTCAAATTTTATTGTGACAGAAATGTATTCCTTTGTGACGGGAGAACTAATATTGTAGATTGTGGGTGTCACCCAGTGGCTATTTTTGATAGAGCGCCCAAACAAAATCCCACAGGAACATAAATTATTGTGACATCAGCTTCACATTTGGAACTCAACTTGGTTAGACATATGGCTTTTATCTTCTAGCAATTTTAAATTATTATCTAAATTATTTTGTAAAATATGTATTTTGTATTAAATAAAATGCTTAATACAGTAGGCCTACCTTTGCTTTACAGCAAGCTTAAATTTATGCAACTTTATAGCCTATTTTTTTGCTTTCACTTCAGCAATAATGTTGAGTGTCTTCTTTAAATAGAGACCTTAGGTCTGTATTACAAAGCATTCATGAATTATAACTGTATTTAAGTTTTTATAGTGCATTTTGACTTCTATGTTCAAAAGGGTGGGGGGCTTTAAAAAGTTAACACATTTTAACTAAAACGTGTTTTATTGTCAAAAGCAGCATGAAGACAGACAGCATTCATACCAGGTCTCTTTTATTATTCTCACCTTTCATCCGTCAATATGATGGAAACATCTTCAAGCGGCGGGTGCTTTGTTGACACAGCTTTGTGATTGTGTTTAACGGTTCCCAGCAGATGTCAGCCAGCTGACACAAATGAAGATCCATACAGCATGTGTTAAAGAGTCCAGTCTGTCATCTTTATGTTCACTGTTGCTTGGAAACGCAGTTTTCTGCGCTGATGAACAGCATTAGAAGTAGACAAATGGCAGTTATGCAACCGTTTAGTCATTAAAGGTGAGACGTGTCATTCTGTGCCACTATCGACACCAGACAAAACGGCAAGATTAACTAGATTTACACACTTCACCTTTAAATAATGAAGCAGGCTGTTATACCAGGCTTATCATGTGTTATCATAAAGCAAATAAAATGTCAGGAAATAATTGCTTGTTGGACACACACACACACAACGCCTTGGGTGTTGTTTCCTCTCACCGTTCTTGGATGCTTCATAACTCATATAAAATATATTAAATGCAAGAATCTATTCTACACAGTAAGAGGTCATATTCAGCTTCTTTTAATATATACATCTAAATGATTTAAACACTTTAGATATATGAACAAATGTTGCATTTGCACAATCGTTCAAAAGGTTTGGACTGGTTAATGTTTTAATCAAAGACAAAAGTGAGTAGTGGCTGAAATACTTCCAATGAATTTTATTGTCCCTCACAATCATGGACATGCAATGATGTATTATAACTGTGGCTGAATATATTTACATTGTCTTCCATAAAAAAAAAGCTGTAGATCTCTGCTTGATTGACAGTATGCAACCCTTTTAATTGACAATTCCCAGACCAACAGTTATTAAAAGTGCGGAGCCTACTAAAGAGCGACTTGTACTACACATCATGTGCCATATCTGATTTAATAGCCCTATTTCATAAAGCTGGCATAAGCATTCATTCTGATCAGTTTATCAGAGAGGGCAAAGGGCACACTTCATGTGTGTCATTTCTGGGCCTTTAGCAGCACTAAACATAATTGCAAAAATAATGTCTGCCAACGGTCAGCCAAACAAACCACAGCAAGTTGATACAGTATGTGGAACTCAGATTGCAATTCCATTTGTTTCCACTAATAACACACTTCATCTTTACATTTTCACATTCAGAAATGAGACAAAGTGTTTTCATGGTGAAACAAGAACTAAGAATTCAATTCTTAAAACTCTGCAAAACATGGAAGTGGCAAAATGTAGAAGCAAGACTTGCATGAAGAAGTACAGAGAGCTTCGGCCAGTATTAAATATGAAGTGTATTTTAAGTTACTTATATGATAGTGGCATTCAGCAAAATTGAATGTCACAATTATAATTTTATTGCACTGAAAAAAAAGCAAGCACATAATTTTACTGCAAAAACCACATTCATATCAAACCACATTCAGGTCAACTGTGTTCATAAATTATGAAAGATTATCAACCAAATTCTATACCTGGATAGCACTGAATCCTTTTACAAGAAAAATTATAAATTATGAGCTTGATAAATCAGTCTTTACACCAGAGCTTTCAGGTTCAGTGCATGACAAAAACAATCTGATTTAATTTATTTAACAGTAAATAGCAGTCAAACAAACACTCGATACTGTCTACAACACCACATAGACAGATTAGTTCATATAAAGGGGTCATATAAGGAATATCATTTTCCTTGATCATCTTGATGAAAACTTTTAGAACTCAATCCTTTTTTGAGCAAGATTTCAGCACCAGCTGTTTTAGTACTGTGTTCAAATGCAGCCTTGCTGCTCATTTCATATGCGAAGAGGCCATTTACATAGTCTTAAAGGTATAGAAGCTTGTTTCCGCCACTAAATTAATGAATAGAAAAGGTAACTTTTTATCTCACATTTTGATTTTTTTTTCTTTAGCAATTGCGTGTTATAAAGTCAGAATTGGGTGATATAAAATGAGAATTGGGTGATATAAAGTCAGAATTGCAAGATATAAAGTCACAATTCTGACTTTATCTCACAATTCTGACTTTTTGCCCTCAGAAATATAAACTCAATTGCGAGTTATAAAGTCAGAATCATGATATAAACTCGCAATTGCATCGTATAAAGTTTTGTGAGATATAAACTTGCAATTCTGAGAAAAAAATCACAATTGGATTATTATAGCCTACGCAATTGCGAGTTTATATCTCACAGTTCTGACTTTATAACCAGGGGTTCACATAACCTTTTTGGTCTGGTTCTCAAGGGAGCACCTGTACTCAAACTTTACGCAACACGCCCGTTTCAAGCCTCGTTTAAGCCTTGTTTACACTGCACGCGTCTGCGGCGCGTTAAGGCTGTGGCAAGGTTTTGTTCCGTCCTCTGCGCGGTGTCAACTCACACCAAAAGCATTTCAGAAGTGAAGCGGCTTGATTCGCGAGACCACGAGAATTGCCTGTCTGACGTTTTTTTCCTTTATTTTTTTTTGGGGGGGGGGGGGTTTAATGGCTAAATGGTTATATTTTGTCCGGTTTAATTGTGTTTATTGCTATGCCATACTTTATTTTGCTGTAGCCTACAGACGAAGTTAATACGCTTAAAAGTCCAGTTATGGATGACAAGAACAAAGAAATTTCAAGTTTTTCAACTTCGAATCTCTTGTCGTCAGTTTCTGTCCTCCTAGTGATGTGAAATATGAGCGGGAGTTTACGCAGGGTGGTTATTTTGACTTTATTTTGTATTTGAGCTGCGCGTCTTGGACGCGGCGTCCGTCAAAAATACGGCTGCGACGCGGCTACCGGAGCTGATACGCGGCCACTCTAGTCAATGCTCGTGTTTACACCAGCCGCGCCGCGGTGCGTTTTAGAAGCGTCCCAGAAGCGGCTCGCCGCGCTGCTCCGCTAAAGATAGGCGTCTCGCCTATTTTTGACGGACGCCGCGTCCAAGACGTGCAGCTCAAATACAAAATAAAGTCAAAATAATTACCCTGTGTAAACTCCCGCTCATATTTCACATCACTAGGAGGACAGAAACTGACAAGAGATTCGAAGTTAAAAAACTTGAAATTTCTTTGTTCTTGTTGTCTATAACTGGACTTTTAAGTGTATTAACTTCATTTGCAGGCTACAGCAAAATAAAGTATGGCATCGCAATAAACGCAATTAAACCAGACAAAATATAATCATTTAGCCATTAAAAACACGAAAAAATCAAGGAAAAAAACGTCAGACAGGCAAATCTCGTGGTCTCGCGAAACCAGCCGCTTTGCTTCTGAAATGTTTCTGGTGTGAGTTGACACCGCGCAGAGGACGGAACAAAACCTTGACGGAGCCATAACGCGCCGCACACGCGTGCAGTGTAAACGAGGCTTCACACTGCAAGCTTAAGCGGCGCGTGAGTGTGATATGGTGATTAAGTTCCCAAAGTTAATATAAAACTGGTTAATAGTATTTTTCTAATATTGTAAAATAGTATTAAATTCGTTATTTGTGTTTATGAGAAGGAAAGTATCTTTTGTGCATTTAGTAAATTAATTATTTTTATTTGGCATATCTGCGTCATGACGTCATCGCACGCTAGTTTGGTGCGCGCCTGTGATGTGCTTCATTCCTAGTAAATGAAGAGACGAGAAGCCATCACATCAGACTCTCTCTTACTTTTCTTATACTTCTTTTCAGGTAACTGCAAAGTAAAATGCACAAAACACACTTTCCGTTTAAGTATGAACACTGTTTAATGTACCCTTTGAGCGGTACGGTCCCACATGTGGGATTTCGAACGTTCAGCGACGTCACATAACTGCCAGATTCAAACTGTGCTTTCGCGCTTTGGCTGTGAGACGACGCGCGCAGCTCTTGTCATATACCAAAGCTATGCAGTGTTTTCAGCCACATAATGCTTCTTTTAAGGTTTCAGACATTTAAATACGCATAAGCACCATTAAAACAATACATTTAGAGTTTATAAAATACACACTGATGTCAGACATCAGTGAAAGCAGTAATAACAATCCATTCAAATATAATTTGCCGACATTTATTCATATCAGACACACATAATGGGCCTAAGTAACTATAAAGTTTACTCTATTATTCTTCCAGTTCACCAGCCACTTACTTGCATATATTTCGGGAGAAACTGATGAATTCACATGCTGTAAATCCGACTGACAGGACTCTGCGAACGCAGCGCAAAACTAAGATGGCGGCGCCCATCTCGCATTATAGATCAAGATAAAGATCGTTTATAAAGGTTTTTAAACGACAGAACACACTCACTTACACATATTTGAGAATCGAATATCATATGGTTGATGACATGGTAAGCAAGTTTGCGAATATTTTAAATAAAAAAGGAAAAACAAAATAATAGCGATCCATCTGTCATACAGTGTTATTGTGGCTGCGTTCAGCGCTCGTGACACGCAAGACGCGTCGCCATGGAAACAATAAGGGCAAAAGTTCTAAAATAACGGTCGCCTTAAAAAAACTCACTCTGGCGGGGCAAGTTAGAATATTTTAAACTCACGCTTGAAAGGGTTAATGTAATACGAACAAGTTGTATGTGTTTTAAGCTGTTATTTTATACTTTAGAAAAAGTTGTGAGTTCAGTGCGGTTGAGCACGATTAGCATAGGTGCTCCGCGATTAACGTGAAAGCCCGCCATATATGATGAATGGTTAAGATAGAAATATAATTCAAATCTATAAGATATATTGTTTTAGAGTTATAAATTACCTTCATCTTGCATACGTGGTTGTTTAATCCGCGGTGATGTCTGTGTTATGTGTTACATTTGACAATGTATTTGACGAGTGAATTTCATGTCTTATTCAATGTAATACATCAGAACGAACTGAGAATATTGTTCGTGTTCTAAATGTATTTTTTTTTTTACATCAATTTCATGTTATTTGGATAAAGGTTAAATACTAGTGATGTTATATATATATATATATATATATATTTTGTTTTGGTGCTTATCTGTATATTCTAGATATCTTAATCTTATAAAGAATAAGAGATTTGAGTGTCACTTAGGCACTAGTAAATGCTGAATATGAAAAATGTTTGAAGTTGTTCATGTTTATATCCAGTCATTACTATGCAAATATGTCATACATGTGTTGACCATTGTAATGTGCTGAACTGTTGTAATATGCATTATTGATTCATTCCTAGTAAATGAAGAGACGAGAAGCCATCACATCAGACTCTCTCTTAATTTTCTTATACTTCTTTTCAGGAGTACTACATGAGCAGCGCGTGAGCGTAACCACATCGTCACTGCAGCTGCAGAGACGCGCGAGTATTCACACTGGAAGCGTTTGTACAGCGTCACAGCAGCGGCTCGAAGCTACATATAAAGTGAGCATTTCTTTACAAAGACAGCTATAAATTTGTTTTTATAAGTTGGTCATTTATAAACTTGATAGTCTTGAAAGTTTGTTAACATGGGCAGGTGTACAGCATTCGCATATAAACGTAAATAAATAAATAAAAGCCTCGTGTAATCCATTGCTGCACACGAATGAGGTAAGCTTTGTGTTTTACATCACATATGTTTACAAGACAGCAAACTCGGCGAAAAAAGCCAGCAAACTCGGGTTTGATTTGGGAATGCTGCAGCCTATATATCTCTCTGTGCAATAACTAAAAGAATGTTTATATATCATATTTTCTGGCTAGTTTACTTTAGTTTTTTATAATACACCAAACCCAAACTGAATAATTAAAAACAAGATTAAATGGGTAAATCTTCTATAAATATTTTTGATTCTTAATTTTCTTTTCTGTCATACTCAAATTCTTGTTAAAACACATTAGACATGCTTATTCTGTGCACTTTTTGTGTGAAATTATATTTATTTTGTCCATCAAAAGTGTGCTTTCACTTTAATTGAGCGTCAGCAGCGCAGCAAAAATAGACTTGGCGGCGAAACCCCTGCTTCACTGCTGCTTACGCGACGCTCCTGCTTGACGCTTACGCTGCATTCACACAGGGCGTCGGCGTTAACGCTTCTCATTTACTTTGAATTGGTGACGTCATGTGTTGCCGAACTGAATTGTGGGTTCCCTCGCGTCGCTTCACTCGCGTTGCAAGCGGCAGAAGTTGAAGATTTCTCAACTTTTCAAGCGCCAACGCAGGCGTCAGCCAATCAGATCGCTTTATGCAAACACCCTAGAGCAGTCGCTAGCCAATTGTGTATGTGCAACACCGGAAAGTAATGTGATTGGCTGTTATCACTATAATGATCGCGTCAACACAAGCTTCAGACACGCCCTCCGTCAAGCGTTGACGCTGACGCCCCGTGTGAATGCAGCGTTATGCGCTGCTCCTGCTGCCGGTGTGAATGCATCTGTTGGTTAACATGCACGCCGAAAAACATATGCGCTGCTTGCGCTTGCAGTGTGAAACCGGCGTTATCCTACAAGTTGTCGTCATCACTTTCCTCCTGACTGCTCTCCTCACTATCTTCTTTGCTCTCGAACATGGTAGATGATGATGTTGTTTTTATTTTATTAAAACTAATGACACAGACAACAGCAGGAATATTAGGCTGCTGTCACTTTAAGACTGAATGCGCGGACCGAATATACTGACACATTCGGTTTCTTTCTCAACCGTTCAGGTGTGTGAGGCGTGCGAATCACGATTTTCGACTCTTCTTCCGCATTTAAAATCGTTTGAATGTGTAAATTGGCAGGGCAAAACACGTCCAAATGATAAACTTTCACTCTATGATGGTTAAACAGCAGTTATTCCGCAAATCACATGCATGCCGAACCACGGGGCCTGGTCCGTACGGATCACAGATCAACTGCGATCCGTTGCACCCCTAATAATTAATGAACTTTATAACTTGCAATTGTATATTTATATTTTGCAATTGCGAGAAAAAAAGTCACAACTGAGATAAAAAGTCGCAATTACCTTTTTTATTTTTTATTTCATGCTGAAAACTAGCTTCCATATAAAGGCACAGGACATAAATATTGTAAATGAATTCCCTTAAGGGGAAAAAATAAACAACAAATGCATGATATGACTGCTTTAATGGACACACAAAATGATTCCTAGACAGACGACTTCAACCACATATATCATAGAAAGAAAACACACTGTCATATTGTTTGTACCACAAGGAATGTTACAATGATTAAATAAGCACCAAATCATAAGTGCGTAATCGTCTAATCTTATAAAATTCTTCTAAACAACAGTTTTATTCATGCCAGTCTAAAGTTACAATAAAATAAATCTGCAGATCTCAGGGAAATCTCATGTGCTTTTTGGCCGACAGATGCACATAACACTGCACAAGCCTTTATGTTAAATATTACTGAATATGAATATCAGGATCACAGACCCCAGCTCTACGACTGCTCCCAGTTCAGTCCGTCTGCGCACGTTTACCTCCTTCATGATCATTCATTACAATAGTGCAGGACACGTGAACACACACCATATCCACCTGTCCTAACATCAGAAACATATGCAGACATACAGTATATGCTGAAGCTTTGGTTTAGTGTGCTAAACATTCATCAGTCCATCCGACTGCAGTAGTGCATTCTGGGTATGAGCGTGTTTTTAAAGGGTAAGTTCACCCAAAAATTATGTCATTAATTACTCACCCTCATGCCGTTCCACACCCGTAAGACCTTCGTTCATCTTTGGATTTATGGATCTTGAGAGGAAATGTCATTGCTGGCTATGCAGGCCACACTGAGCCATCAGATTTCAACAAAAATATCTTAATTTGCGTTCCGAAGATTAATGAAGGTCTTACGGGTGTGGAATGACATGAGGGTGAGTAATTAATGACAGAATTTTCATTTTTGGGTGAACTAACCCTTTAACTGGGGAAGTACATTTGAGACTATCTCATTGAGAAAAATATTTAAACATCAGTACAAATACCTTTATACCTAATAAAGTTAATAATAATTAATATTAATATCATTATTGTTTGAATAATTGAAATAATAAATAACAGACCTCTTTGAAGTTGGCAGATACACAGACACACTGTAAACAGCCAGTCTGTATTCAACATTAACAGGTTACATGATCACAATATTAATATACTGTATATAAGAGAAAACTATTTAGTGAAATAATAATTATAATAAAAATACTAAAAAATAAATATTTAAAAGGGGGTGTTTCAGCAATGTTTATCTCCATGTGTCCTTTGTTTGTTTTTTCTTTTGTCTTTTTTAGAAAAATAAACCCTTTGATATTAAAATATCCATTCAATAGTCTTTCACTTTCCTACTGTGCATGATAAAAAGAAACGATCATTTAAAACAGGCTTGTCAGTAGTGTACTATCCTTCTGCGAAAGTATTGTGAGCAGCTTAAATTTGTGCAAAGCGCTTTTACTGCTGCCGAATGAAAGTTACGTCTGCAGTTTCTGCAGTAACCAAACAAAATAGCACAATTCAGCCGTTCAGATCGCAATTCATTCGGGTTTAGCAGAAATTACACACTTAACTTTTAACCAGGACTAACTTTTTAAAAATAAAAGCCTCTGAAGACATTAACTCAGCAAGTTATTGGCAAAGAAAAATTAAACATGGCACACTGCACTGGTTAGGGAGTGACAACTGCATTTAATTAATTGTGGGAGTGAATCGCTCCTCATGCTAGTTTACTTTTTTACTAGTTTACCTTTGCTACTGTATGTTTCACCCATTTCCCTTGAAAGGGGCTTCTGCACGCTTGAAAAAGAGCCCTGCTCCCCATCATTACGCAGCACACACACACCAGGGTTGGAAATTAACAAAAAAATGCCACCAAAAGTAATAAAATGCCCCCATAATCCAAGATATGGTGCAAAAAAAGTCTTCATATAAGTTCTTGTTTTTAACATTTATAAGCAATATCACACAAGCAAAAGTGCCGTTTTCCCGAATATCAGCACGCTTGCAAATGTGATGTTAATTTTATACAACAATTCACTAAACAATAAGTTAATAGGCTTTTAGATGACTTAGATTTTTGACACATTTTTGTCAATGTTTTTCCTCTATTTCGCAGTTCCAAACAGTAGAGCCATTGCGTGTCTGCAAGCAACACAGTTTCAGTTTCGTTACTGAATGAATCCGTGACCTGACGACTCACTCACTTCTGCTTTGTCCTTGAATGAATCAGGACTGAATGAATCAGGACCCTTGACTGAATGATTCAATGACTACCTCGTTAAGACAATGATTTGCCATCACCTACTGGTTTGGGTTAGGGTTATCATTTAATTGTAGCTGAGGGACTGAAGGACTAAGATTGAAAGCTGTTTTTGTTTTCGGTTGTGACTGCAACAATAGATCCGGTTAAAGAGATAGAATGTGTTTATAAATAGCCTATTAAGAGCGAAATAGGAAATAGCATTGTAAATATAACAGAGATAAAGTAATTGCAGTTGCATTGCATTACAGACGGGCGGGGCTATATAAGGTCTTGTCAGCCTCAGAGATCACACTGAACGTCTGATGAATACGGCACACTTAACTGGAAACACTTCAGGAGTTTTCAAGTCGTCATCTGTTTGGTTGAATTCTACAGGATGTCTGGGAGACGTTTGTTACGCCTGGAAACAAATGCCGTGACGCCAAACCCCCTTGTGGAAGAAGAACGCCGCCGTGTTTATGAGCTGTGACAACGAGCACTTTTTTCAGGATCAACGAAACTCTGGATTTTCAAAAGTATGTGAAGTTCGCGGTTCCATTGTTGCAGTAAACTTACACAACGTTCTTGAATGAATAATTTATTAGATGCACGCTGGTCTGTTATTGTAGGGACATCGACTTTACATTTTCACGCCCCTAAACATGATGTGGAACAAAACGAACTGTGATTGGTTGTGTTACATGTCAGTCTAAAGTACTCTTGCACGATCCTTGGCCAATGAAAGCTGCGATAGAGTCCAGACCTTCTGCCATCAGTCTGAAGGCCTGACTACACGAGACTAAATAAGGTTTATAAAGCAGTTATGTCACCTGCCGATTTAAATGCTCGAGCCCTTTAAACTTTGATGGTTTCTGATTGGCTGTCTATATCAATATTTTTAGCATTCATCCGCTAGAAAGAAAAACGTTATCAAAGGGATTCAAATGATATTGTTGTGGTGTGGACTTAGCTATTCTAATAGAATGAGCATGATTATTTAAAACGTTATGTAGTGATGCGGCAAAATTTTTGGCAATCGAAGAAATTCGATCGGATGAATATGAATATTCGGTTTCGCCCAAAACAATTTTGAAGGGCCGAAATGGTGACATTTAATTTTTGCTTCTCTGATGGCGTGTTTTGACTGTTGTCACGTTGAGTGCACAAAATAAACAGGTAAAGCTATGTGGACGCTAGTTCTGGGCTGACCATATTGATTTCTTCTACGCTGATTTCATTTGATGCGTGAACAAAACTTAACTGAACATTATTTGTACTCGCCTTTCTCCCAGTTATCGCAATAAGCTTTGTGCTTTGTAACTTTTGATATGAAAGAAAATTTCAGCTTTCAATTTCTGTCAATCAGTACAACTTACTGAAGTGCATCATGTCTCATGTAAACGCTAAATCAGTGTTTCAAAGACGTCAATAAAACAGCTTGTAAACAATATGTCTCCTAATGTTTCATTTACCTCAGGAAAGCCATTTAATGTCCATAATTCAGTAGTTAGCTAGGAAAAATACCTAATTTTGCTAAATATATGCACTATATTACATTCATTATATTACATGCATATTCATTATATTTTTACTTAACCTGTTGTCTTTATTTAATGTATGCTTGAATAAATCTGTCATGACAACAAGTTATTACAGTCACCGTTTCTTTAAATGTTTATATTTCAACAACAAATTGCAGTAGATTAATTAATAGATTATTAAATAAACTTTATTTCTGTGTTAATTTCAGTGTTCTGGTAAAAAAAAAATACTGTTGGTGTGAATAGGCCTTTAGTTATTTCTTATGTTCCAAGTTGTAATTAATTAGTTTCCAAGCTAATTGCAACATGACATGAAAATATAATCGTTACTACCTGAATTTTGGTTGTAAGAATGCAATTGTCACTCCTGTAATTAACAAACCTCTGTGTACAAAACAGGTTTAAGCACTCCACACTGGAGTGACACTTAATTTAGCAGTGTGCACGGGGCCTGAAACCCTAGTGGAATACATTACAACACTTTGTCAAGACAAAATTAGTGGAAAGAATGTGCTTTAACTGCTTTTCTGGCATTATGATTCACAAGTACTGCCTTGACACACTGTCTCTAGATACGGCTGCTAAAACACTCACCATATCATGAGCTGGGTTCTACTTCATAGGGAAGATCTTGTCTCTGTAGTGTGATTTGACACATCACATTTCAGAAGATGCAAAAATAGTGTCCTGTATATGATAAGCACTGGTGATACTTCACAAAGAACGTCTGTGAGACGACACTGAACCGCTGGTTAGAGCACACGCAAACCGCTTTAGACACTCAAAGCAAATGTACGTTACGTCTATATTACGTCTATTCATTTTAGAATATTCTGGTGTGTACTGGCAGTGATCCCATAGGGAAGTTGAAACAGTCAAAATTTTCCAGAATAAAAGCGAAAACATCCCTCGTAGGACCATGTTGCTTTTCCAGTCTGGTAACACAAGCTTGGGACAGAAGACGACATGAAATTGAGGTTGATAAAGCCAGAGGAAGAGGACAAGCGAGCTGCGGTGACGGAGACCATGAGATCAAAAAAGGAGGTTGCACACCTGTGCTGCTATTACTCATGCTCTTTTATTGTCCTGCTGCAGTCCTGCTCCATTTATGGCACCAAGAGTCATTTAATAATCTTCAGGACTTCACATCGTCCTGTTCTGGATCGGACTGAAGTTCTACGTCGGACAGGACGAGCTCCACTGGCATGATGAGTGAGGTGTCTGAATCATTGCTCATGGAGGGCTGGTGCTCACCTGAAACAACAAAGAACATTACCAATAATGTTTTGCCACCAAACCTGGTGTGAGGTGTCATTTTTGAATATGAATGAAAATTGCAGAGTTTCGGTGGAGGACACATGGCTTGGAAGATTCCACACAAGTTGGATTACTTTTTTTATGGTGTTTTTTGTCCTTTCTGGATCTTGGCAGACTTATTCACAGTGCTTATCAGCAGCAACAAATCTTATAAGCTGACAAAAAGGACTGATACGGGCTACAGAAGCAGCACAGGATCAGACCAGAGCTGCGATGGAGAAACCAGGACAGGCTGTGCTTTTATTTGCTGCCGGTACCAAAAAAAATGACCTAAATATATGAGAGCTGAAAGTAGATCACACAAAAGACCACTAGAACTGACTAAAATAATCAAATCCAGATCCACGAGATGTGTAGGTCAATGCGAGAGATGGGAATTTCATCTTTGAATTAAATTCCTTTTATATTTGTTCTTGATAAGCATTCTCAGAACCTTGCATTATGCTGAAAAAATTTTTTATTAGGATATTTTCCCATTTTGATAGACTCACTTTTTGTGTTTCATTTTATACAGGAACTAAAAACAGAAATAAAGGTCTATATTCCCACTTCTTTTCACTTATTATTTTCTATAAATTGTCCAGTTGCAAAGGCATCATTTTATACAAACTGTACTCACAAAATGGCAATTACATAACTAGAAAAACATATATTTAATATTCAATATAAAATGTCAATGATTCCATGAACTTGAAATCACCATTTTAAAATGTCCTAATATTTTAAGGTTTTCTTTGACAGTGGGAATCGTGAATTATTAATATTTAGGCTACACACTACCTTTCAAAAGTTTAGGGTCAGTAAGATTTTTTTGAAAGAAATTAACACTTTTATTCAGCAAGGATGCATTAAATTGATCAAAAGTAACACTAAAAACATTTATAATGTCACAAAAGATTTCAAATAAATACTGTTCTTTAGAACTTTCTATTCATCAAAAAATCCTGAAAAAAAGTATCACAAAAATATGATGCATCACAACAGTTTTTAACTGTTTAAACTTTAATCAGAAATGTTTCTTGAGCAGCAAATCATCATACTAGAATGATTTCTGGGGGATCATGTGACACTGAAGATGCTGAAAATGCAGCTTTGATCACAGGAATAAATTACATTTTACAATATATTACAATAGAAAACATTTATTTTAAATTGTATTAATATTTCACAATATTACTGATTTTACTGTATAAATTTTGATCAAATAAATGCAGACTAATTAAAACTAATTTATTCATTAATTTATTATTAACTATTCATAAATATAATATTCATAATTAATTTCTCAACTTATTTTCTCAAGAAAATGTCAAGATTACAGTTCATGTAATGCGAGACACATGGCCGTTCATCCATACTCACTGCTGGCGATGTGGTGGCTCTCTCCGGCCGGCGGGAAGGAGTCCGTCTCGTGGTAAATGTGTGACAGGCCTATTGTTCTGACAGCTGGGTCCAGGACTACCGAGCTCTCGCCCACTGACACCTCACTCGCCCCCGTCACAGGATTGGTGGGAGGGCCGCTGACGGACATCTCATAATCAGGAGGGATGTCATCAGAACAGTCTGTATTGGGCTGTTTGAATGGAAAATTACAGCTTGTTTAGAGCAAAACACAAGGCCATATGTAATGTTAATGGCTAGTTTCTACTCTTACCGGGATGCCCAGGGCTTTAAGGATGTTCATTTTGCACATGGGACAGGTTCTATGGTCCTGTAGCCAAGGGTCCACACAGTTCTTATGGAAGACATGACTGACAATACCAGCACAGTTACATTAAGCAGAGAAACTTACACAAAAAGACCAAAAATAGTGTTTATCTACACTTTTCAAAAACATTTTAAAAAGGACCTATTATGCTTTTTTCCCCATGTTCATCTTTCAAAGTCACTTCAAAGGAAGTTATTCTCTTTATCAGTGCGCACTGTTTCTGAACTCCCTGAAATGCCTTGATTGTAGTCTTGAGATTCCTTCTGGGAATGAACATGTCAAAACATTCCTCATTTTGATAATTCCCACTTGCATACACAGCAAAATCCCCAGAGTTAAATCAACTCTGCTCAGATTACATATGGTCCCTCTCTACTTAGTGTTAAAGTAACACTGAAGCAGAGTTAAAATTAATGAGAAAATTAAGTAATTGATTAAGTTATGATTGAGCATTAGTGATGAACACCTGCAGAATCACTGAAGAGAAACACAAGAACTACAACTGACTTCAGCCACAGCCTTAGATGAAATCAACTGAAGATAAAAGTAGAGAGGGACTATATGTTCTCCAAACAGAGTCGATTTAACTCGATTAATACATTTGGCTGTGTATGCTAAATAAATGGGCGGGGTCTGGTAGAGTTGACAAATCACAACACACTGCTCCAGACGACCAATCACAGCACATTGCACTTTTTGGAAGGAGGGGCTTCACAGAGACAGGAACTAAGAGTGTTACTGACAGACTGGGAAGAGAGGTGCTGCAACAATGTCAAATATATGAAAAACAATGTGTTTTTGAATACTGAACATGAAAACATTCTAATAGACCCCAAAAACAAAATCAAGACTTTGTAAAAGGGGCACAATAGGTCCTCCTTAATGCATTAATACATTTTTAAACATGACTTTGCATTGGCTATTTTAGCAAAAAATTACATTCTTACACTGTTGTGTACAATCTAACATGAGGTAACAAACTAATTCATCAAAAACACAAGTTTGTTTCACTCAAATAATAACGAAAGTTCATTGTACTTAATAGAAAAAAGTAGCATGAACTCAAAATTTGATTGTAGTAAGCTGAACTTAATATGATTGAGTTGCAACAGATTTCTAATATCCAGCATGCTTTGCGTCAGACTCTATAAGGAAAATAAATGTTGAAATTAAATGTTATTTTGTGTGTTTTTGCACAAGATTAACATAGGGAGACATAAGTTAGTGTTTAATGTTGTTATGTTGGGTTTTACAGGGGTTCTGTTATGTTAGTTCTACTTACTTAACTAAAATTGAGTTAGTTTACTTTAATGTTTTGAGGTAATAAGTTTCCTCAAATGTTTTGGGTATTCTGAACTTATAAAGTTTTACTTTAGAGTTGGCAGCTCTAAAAGTGATCTATTTCTGTCCATTTGTAGACACATTGTAAGCAATGCTTTGGCATGGTAATGTTTATATTGATGCTGCACTATTGGGAAAATTGACAAAGTTTTTCGATTAAAAGATGATGGCTTTAGAGGAATAGTTCATTTAGTTCAATAGTTTTTGTTTGAACTTCAATATGGCACACTAACTCTAACTATACTAATAATAATGCATTATTTATAGTTTTAAGCATTTTATTTCTCTGAGAATCAGAATTCATCAGTTCAGTCTACTTTTACGTCTTGTAATGTTTGCCTGAAATCTTACCGACACGGTAGAATCCTGACGACATCATTAGGTTTGTAGTCTTCGATGCACACTGCACAGTTGTCAAAGTCCGACTCAGTTTCCTAGAAACAGGTGGCCGATAAATAATGTTGTGAGTAATCAGATATGGGCGAATAAATGTGTACAGTTCCCTGAAATCTCCATTAGAGGAAAAGTAGCAGATGGGAACATACAGTCATAAAGCATGTCTAATGAGAATGAATAAAAGATGGGTGTTAAAGGACAGGAATCAGTTCAAAGATATCCCATAAAAAGACACGATGAAATGCCACATGTTGTAAGTGTTATTGGAGAGACATTTTTTTGAATATATGTTTTTTTTTTTTTTATCATTTTCTCTTCAAATGTGATACTTGCAATAAGGAATCAATGTTCAAAAATTTGAGGTATTTAGATACTTTTTTTTCAGAAAGGATGCATTAAATTGATCAAAAGTGACTGTAAAGACATTTATAATGTTACAAATGATTTCAATGTCTAATAAATGCTGTTCTTTTGAAGTTTCTATTTCTATCCAAAAAAAATAAAAAATACATCACAGTTTCTACAAAAATATAAAGCAGCATGACTGCTTTCAACATTGATAATAATCAGAAATGTTTCTTGAGCATCAAATCATCATATCAGAATGATTTCTGAAGGATCATGTGACACTGAAGACTGGAGCTGAAAATTCAGCTTTGATCAATGGAGTAAATTACATTTTTGCAATATATTACAATAGAAAACAGTTACTTTACATTGTATTAATATTTCACAATATTACTGTTTTTACTGTATCAAATAAATGCAGCCTTGGTGAGCAGAAGAGACTTATTTCAAAAAGAGGTTGGGTAGTGTTTAATAAAGTTCTTTGATCATATTGATAAAGATGTTTGTAAGAAAAGACCAATTTGGAGGACAATGTGTTTTTGCCCCATTTTGCATTATTTTTCATTATAATTATCACATTATTGGATTGAATGAAGTGTTTTTAAAATGTTCTCAGTAGTCAAAGACTAAGAAGTCTGACAAAAAACATAAAACAAACCAAACCTTGTCACCCTTCCTGATGGTCCGTACTTGTAACTTGCTTATGGCCTTTTTTGCAGCGTCACCTAATCGCCTCTGCAAAAGACATGAAATATGTGTTCGATTGTACTAAAATGTTAGATCAGATGGATCAGAAATATTAGATTCGACCTCAGACGTGAAATCACTGCCAGAAGATATATGTCTTCTATCAGCCCGAGAGTTTAACTGAGAAAGCCAGAGAAGAGCAGAAGCAGGAGACAAAGTGATGAAAATAAAAGAGCAGAGTTTATTGAATAATCTTAGTTGCGTATGTTTCAATGCCCAGAGTTTGTCTAGAGGTTACAATACTCAATGCTGTGGCTTCGTCTGACCAATGCAATTCCAACAAGTGTTATTATATTAAAGGAAAAACAATGGAAAATGGAAAAACAGTCTCTTATCTTCTACTAGTGAAGACAAATATCCCTTTAAACCACACAATCATAAGATTAAACAACAAAAGAAAGGAAATAATAAGTCATATAAAATATAAAAACATAAAATGACAAATAAATAAAATGATATATGCTCTCTTAAAGTATTAAACGATTAAATGATGTTTCACATAATCCTATCCTCTGACACTACTTGTATTGCCGGTAACAGATAAGCCAAATAACATCTATTTTTCCATCCCTTAGGAAGTTTGACCCTGTAATTTAGTACAACAGGAAATAAAGCAAAATAACTAGAATTAGTCCTCAGATGTCATGTCCATAATTTATCTGGCATTAATTCGATCTCAAACGGATTAATTAAAAGAAGTTATTAACTGCTTTAATTGAATGGCAGGGCTGTCTATCACCAAATCAGTTAATATGCCGTTAATTCTGCCTATGTTACTTGTCCAGTTAAAGGAAACAAATCAGATAGTGGTAACGGATGTGCATACAGTGGCCAAAATGTAGATGACTGAGGCAAATATTAACACACCCAGCAATTGGATATACTGAGCACCTTGGCATACATATGCGCTAAACACAATGCCGAATTAACATCACCATTGTGAGGTTCCAAGTTACCATAGATGGAATAATGTATCTGAGCAGGGCTTGACATTAACTTTTTTGCTCACCAGCCACTGTAGCTAGTGGTTTTCCAAAGTTACTAGCCACACAGCATTTTTCACTAGCAACAATTTTGACAACAATACCATGGGGAAAAACTGCCATATAGATATTATGGTAACACTTTAGTATAGGGAACACATATAAACTACTAACTACGACTTTTCCCTTAATAAACGCCTAATTTACTGCTTATTTACTTAGTAAGGAAGTTGTTAAGTTTAGGTATTGGGTAGGATTAAGAATGTAGAATAAGGTCCTGCAGAATAAGGCATTAATATGTGCTTAATAAGTACTAATAAATAGCCAATATTCTAGTAATATGCATGCTAATAAGCAACTAGTTAAAAGACCCTAAAATAAAGTGTTACCGGTATTTTTAATATTATCTCATAATTTAGCAGCAGGTATATTAGGCTGCTGTCACTTTAAGATCTGACGCATGGATCCATTATACTGTTACACATGTGTTTTCTTTTGCAACTGCTTACATTCACTTAAAATATAACTGACTGCGTTTACGTATGTGGATTGAAAGCAAAAACACCTGCGAGACCTTCGTTCATCTTCAGAACACAAATGACGGTCTTTTTGATGAAATCTGAGAGCTTTCTGTCCCTTCATAGACGAATTTTTGATGGAGATAACAGTTGCCAGAATGCCAGAATGTTAGATCATGGCAAAACGTTAGATCAGGTGGATCTCCATGTCAGAAATATTAGATTTGACCCCGGACGCCAAATCACTGACAAAAGATATATGTCTTCTATCAGCCTGAGAGTTTAACTGAGAAAGCCAGAGCCAGAAGTGATGATAATAAAAGAGCAGAGTTTATTGAATAATCTTAGTTGCGTAAGTTTCAATGCCCAGAGTTCATCTGGATGTTTCAATGCTCAATGCTCTGGCTTTGTCTGACCAATAAGTGTTATTATACCAAGGAAAAACTGCTTCACAACATCGTCCAGTGACGTTAAAAACCTCAAAATGGAGACATTCTCTTATCTCCTACTCGTGAAGACAAACATCCCTTCAAACCACACAATCATAAGATCAAACAACAACAGAAAGAAAATAATAGGTAAGTAAATAATAAGTAAATGCATAAATATCATTAGATATTTATGCATTTAAACTATATTTTTGTGTCTTTTGCTTGTTTCAAGGAGGTTTTTCAATGCATGTCTTCTGTACCATTCTTTTAAAGTCTGTAGGACACATGTAGCATCATCTAATATTTACCATATAAAACTGAAGACTTCACACATCTCAGCTAAGCTCAGCGATCCAGTCTCTCTGAACTCAACTTCCTGTTTGCATCTGAGAAAGCCAGTCATTTCATCCTCAAAATCAGGATCAGCTGGACTGAACTGTAACACAGCCAAACGGTGTGCTTAGGCTGTAAACTGAAGGATCCAGATGGGTTAATTGATGATGTACTTGTAATGCTCATGAGCTGCCCACATCAGCATCATAAGATCAAACAACAACAGAAAGAAAATAATAAGTAATATAAAATATAAAAACTTAAATGAATAATAACAATAAAATTATAAAATGATGTAAATGAATAAATGATGCAAGTCAATCAAATAAGAATAATATGAATAAATGTATGACAACTACATAAATGACTAATGATTATAAAATTAAATCATATAAAAAAAAATAGTGTAAATAAAACAACACAGATGTAAGGATTCTCAATGTTGTTATTGAGAATCCTTAGATCCTTCACATGCTACATTGAAAAGTCTAATTTTAAATCAGATTTGATCCTTTGAATGCATGTGGTGTAAAATAAATGTAGGTTCATTCCCAGTATTTGGTGTAGTTAGCGTGGCTCTACAGCACCTGGTTGCGGTCTCGTGCGTTGGCGTAGCGGAACCTCTGGATATAGTAGAAGACCAGCCAGGCGAGAGAGATGATCATCAGGACGATGAAGGAGATGGAGACGAACACCACTGAGGTGCGGCTGACGTACTTCTGCAGGTTCCGTGTGCCGATGGTGATGTGCATGGCCACGGTTATGTTCTTCTCCAACAGGGCCACGATCTCACGACCTTTGGGCTCAGGAATCATGATAGCCACCACATCGCCGGTACCTAAAGGAATGATGTTGGGTTCAAAGCTCAAATGATTCACTCAAAATAATAGTAGAGGCACAGAGATGACATACTTCAAAGTATAAACACACCAACAGTCATGGTTGTTGGCTATAATCATTAAATCATTAAACTCATTAAATCATTAAAATCATTAAAATAATCATTAAATGTCGATTCTACACTTTTAGAAGAAATGGTTCTATATAGAATCTTAAAGGCTTCTGTCAGGCGCTTCATATGTAGAACCTTTTATGAGTTAAACATTAAAACTATTAAACATCATGCAACAATTTATGGCAAAGGTGTGACTGCAGTCTAATGCTGCGTTCTCACCATGTTGTAATTACCGTAACTGCCTCAGAGGTACGCCACTCTAAAAAGTTTAGGAACCACTGATTTAAGTCATTTCTCATTTCTAATGTAGAACCTTTTTGGCATGAAGGGTTCTTTAAAATCGAGTCAAGAACCATGGGTTATATATCTATATCTATATAGAACCCCACTGAACCTTTTTTTCCTAAGCGTGTAGTTAAGCTCTACTCTAGATTCTGATTGAATCTCTTGATCTCTAAAAATCTCTGGAAAAGCCTTTGCTTGCAGTTCCTGATCAGATCTGCAAACTTAATATAATTGAATTAGGGGTGTGCACGAATAGTTGAATATTCGATCTGTAATTATTATTTGAAAAATAAAAATACTATTCAAATTTTACTACAATGCTTTGCAGGCCGTAAATGCAGTGAATCCATATTAAATCCCAAGCACTAAAACTAAAACTCACAGTTATAATTAAAAGCACTGGGTGGCGCTGTGGAGCATGTTAACAAGTAGATTGTATTTTATCACATATATATCCTTCTATCTATCCATCTGTCTATCCATCCATCCATCTCTTTGTCTATCATCAATCTGTCTATCCATCCGTCTGTCTACCATCCATCAATCTATCTATCATCCATCTGTCTTTCTATCCATCCATCCATCTTGTTGTCTATCCATCTGTCTGTCCATCAATCTGTCAATCAATCCATCCATCCATCTCTTTGTCTATCATCAATTTGTCTATCCATCCATCAATCTGTCTATCCACCCATCCATCTCTTTATCCAATCTGTTTATCCATCCATCCATCCATCCATCCATCCATCTTTGTCTATCAATCAATCTGTCTATCCATCCATCTATCCATCTGTCTGTCTGTCCATCCATCAATCGGTCTTATCTATCCATCCATCCATCCGTCTTATCTATCCATCCATTTTATCTATCCATCCATCCATCTCTTTATCCAATCTGTTTATCCATCCATCCATCCATCCATCCATCTTTGTCTATCAATCAATCAATCAATCAATCTGTCCATCCATCCATCTGTCTGTCTGTCTGTCCATCCGTCTGTCTGTCTGTCCATCCATCCATCCATCAATCCGTCCGTCCGTCCATCTGTCCATCCATCAATCTGTCTTATCCATCCATCCATCATCCATTAATCCATCCATCCGTCCGTCTTATCCATCCATCCATCATCCATCCATCCATCTCTTTGTCTATCCATCCATCAATCTGTCTAGCCACCCATCCATCTCTTTATCCAATCTGTTTATCCATCCATCCATCCATCCATCTTTGTCTATCAATCAATCTGTCTATCCATCCATCTATCCATCTGTCTGTCTGTCCATCCATCAATCTGTCTTATCTATCCATCCATCCATCTTTGTCTATCAATCAATCTGTCTATCTATCCATCCATCCATCCATCCATCTCTTTATCCAATCTGTTTATCCATCCATCCATCCATCTTTGTCTATCAATCAATCAATCAATCAATCAATCTGTCTATTCATCCATCAATCTGTCTTATCCATCCATCCATCCATCCATCCATCCATCAATCCGTCCGTCCGTCCATCTGTCCATCCATCAATGTCTTATCCATCCATCCATTATCCATTAATCCATCCATCCGTCCGTCTTATCCATCCATCATCCATCCATCCATCCGTCCGTCCGTCTGATCCATCCATGCGTCCGTCCGTCTCATCCATCCATCCATCCATCCATCCATCCATCCATCAAAAGCAATCGCAACAAATAGAGTGAATTTGTAATCCTACATTACAATTTCTTAATAGATAATGTTTTTTTTTTTTACTGAATTGGGCAATTCCATCCATTGAAATATGTAAGTGGTTAGATATTTATGCATTTAAATTATTATACCAAGGGAAAAACTGCTTCACAACATCGTCCAGTGACGTTAAAAACCTCGAAATGGAGACATTCTCTTATCTCCTACTCGTGAAGACAAACATCCCTTCAAACCACACAATCATAAGATCAAACAACAACAGATAATCATAAGATAATCATAAGATATTTATGCATTTAAACTATATTTTTGTGTCTTTTGCTTGTTTCAAGGAGGTTTTTCAGTACTATTTTGATTATAGAAAATTAACTTGATTTCTCATCTTACGAATCAATTGTTTCTATTTTCACTGGCATGTCTCTCAGGACTTGTGCATCTCTGAGCCTACATTCAGCATGAGTAACATACTTAAGTACTGTTAAAATCAGATACTTTAAGACTTTTACTCAAGTCGTATTGGAATTGGTTACTTGTAGTGGAGTCATTTTCGATGTAAGGTTTCAGTACTTTTACTCAAGTATGGTTTTCAGGTACTCTTTACACCTCTGGGGGTGTGTTTGTTTGGGTTGATTTCAAATATCAACAGCGTTACTCAGAAATCACTTACTGCACCTTTAATGACCACTAACACTCAAAAACCACACAGCACTCATGAAACAAAAGGTCAAGAGAGAGGAAAACAGTAGGGAAGTGAGAAAGGCAGAACGACATGACCGTCAGATCTGCAAAATGCAAGGAGGGATTCTTGTGGTTTAAATGGTTTGAGCAATCTTACAACTCCCACTATCCTGCTAAAGTCACAACACTAATGAAAACACACAGGAACAAGATCTTTGACAAAACAAGTGTCCACTCTTCATCTCACAGAACGAACATTTTAAGTTTACCATAATCAGGCATTTAGAGTTAATCCAGTGATGGTTGTTCATGAGTCTCTTGTTTGTCCTGAGCAGTTAAAGTGAGCTCTGTTCTTCAGAAAAATCCTCCAGGTCCTGCAGATTCTTTGGTTTTCCAGCATCTTTTGCATATTTGAACTCTTTCCAGCAGTGACAGTATGAATGAGATCCATCTTTTCACACTGAGGACAATTGAAGGACTCAAACACAACTATTAAAAAAGGTTCAAAGATTCACTGATGCTCCAGAAGGAAACACGATGCATTAAGAGCCTGGGGGTGAAGACTTTTGAACAGGATGTCCAAATATTTCTCATTTTGTTTAAATATCACATTTTTTCATTTAGTACTGCCCTCTGGAAGCAACAGAAAACACTTAATATTTTGCCAGAAGACAAATTAAGTACAATATTCCTTGATCTTCAGATTCAAAAGGTTTTCACCCCCGGCTCTTGCATCGTGTTTCCTTCTGGAGCATCAGTGAATCTTTGAATCTTTTTTAATAGTTGTGTTTGAGTCCCTCAGTTGTCCTCAGTGTGAAAAGATGGATCTCAAAATCATACAATCACTGCTGGAAAAAACCACACAGCACTCATGAAACAAAAGGTCAAGAGAGAGGAAAACAGTAGGGAAGTGAGAAAGGCAGAACGACATGACCGTCAGATCTGCAAAATGCAAGGAGGGATTCTTGTGGTTTAAATGGTTTGAGCAATCTTACAACTCCCACTATCCTGCTAAAGTCACAACACTAATGAAAACACACAGGAACAAGATCTTTGACAAAACAAGTGTCCACTCTTCATCTCACAGAACGACCATTTTAAGTTTACCATAATCAGGCATTTAGAGTTAATCCAGTGATGGTTGTTCATGAGTCTCTTGTTTGTCCTGAGCAGTTAAAGTGAGCTCTGTTCTTCAGAAAAATCCTCCAGGTCCTGCAGATTCTTTGGTTTTCCAGCATCTTTTGCATATTTGAACTCTTTCCAGCAGTGACAGTATGAATGAGATCCATCTTTTCACACTGAGGACAATTGAGGGACTCAAACACAACTATTAAAAAGGTTCAAAGATTCACTGATGCTCCAGAAGGAAACACGATGCATTAAGAGCCTGGGGGTGAAGACTTTTGAACAGGATGTCCAAATCTTTCTTATTTTGTTTAAATATCACTTTTTTTCATTTAGTACTGCCCTCTGGAAGCAACAGAAAACACTTAATATTTTGCCAGAAGACAAATTAAGTACAATATTCCTTGATCTTCAGATTCAAAAGGTTTTCACCCCGGGCTCTTGCATCGTGTTTCCTTCTGGAGCATCAGTGAATCTTTGAACTTTTTTTAATAGTTGTGTTTGAGACCCTCAATTGTCCTCAGTGTGAAAAGATGGATCTCAAAAATCATACAGTCACTGCTGGAAAGGGTTCAAATACGCAAAAGATGCTGGAAAATCAAATAATCTGCAGGACCTGGAGGATTTTTCTGAAGAACAGAGCTCACTTTAACTGCTCAGAACAAACAAGAGACTCATGAACAACCATCACAAAACAAAAAAACAGTCGTAGATCATCCAGGTAACCACACAGTATTAAGAATCAAGGGTTCACAAACTTTTGAATAGGGTCATATTTATAAATTCAGCTATTTTTTTGTCTCGTAGACTTTATGTAAACATCGTTTATGTAAAATATCTTACTCAGGACAGTACTAAATGAAAAATAACATGCATTTTGTATGATCCCTCTTATTTCGTTAAAATTATTTCACAGATTCTGCAAGGGGTTCACAAACTTTAAAGCAGCACTGTATATCAAAAATGTATTTTTGTGAGCGTTTATGCATTGCTAAGGACTTCATTTGGACAACTTTAAAGGCGATTTTCTCAATATTTTGATTTTTTTTTGCACCCTCACCCCTTATATTTGTCAGAAAACTAGTAATACAAACAGTGATTGATCACAAAACCATGGTTAATTTTCCTAAGGGGCGGTGAACAATCTTAATAAGCTACAGTAAACACTATATCAACACTAATGTTGGCTAGCAGGTGAGCTGAGGCAAAGCTTTGCCCTTTGTTCACATCGCAGCAACAACATAAAACGTATAATTGGAACTGTTAATAGAAAACTTTGCAACCTTGCAGATCGTTTTATGCTCAAACAGCAACATTACACACTAACTAAAACAATTTTAGGTTGCCATTTTGCGGCCTGGACATGTTTGATTGCTGAGAAAACATAACACAAACATGAAGAAATCTGCAGCGATTGCAAACACGTTGAGTAATCATGCTGTAAACATCTGTTGCTTCAGATGATCTGAGTTAAGACAACAAAAACATGCCTGTACATCAATATGTTCCCTTTCTTGTAATGAATCATTGAGTATGAATGTCGTTAATGTGTGATGTCTTTGTTTTCATGTTCAGGTTATATGAGATCTTACCTGGCTGATGATGCAAAGATAAACATTTTAGAGGAAAAACTTTGCAAAGTAAATGTACCATGCAAATTCATAATCTCGAGTTATTTCCCCATCAGGATACACTGCATGATAGATTTTAACTATTAATACTGTGAACAAACTGCTCAAGCTTAAATCATACATTATGGATCATTGGTCATAATCACATGTTGGTGTAGTGGTGTGATAGCCTTGTTATACATTAAAGGAATAATTGAACCTCAAAGGACAATTTTATCATTCATTCACCAAGATGAGAGTTTCTTTATCAAGTGGGACATAAAGTTGATCTTCATATACTGTGAATGAAACTGCCCTCATAAACTTGGGATACAGTGCACATCTTGTACTTTTAGCATATGTTAATGGTTGAGAGAGAGGGGGTGGAAGAGAGTTGTGTCCTCTTACCGTGATGTGGCATGGTAATGGTGTCATTGGAGTTGCTGGAGCCCACATTGAAGATGACCACAGCCGATGCATTGAGAGCCGCAGCATGTCTGATCTTCTCCCTGTAGGTACAGTTTCCTCTGGCTATCAGTGCTATCCATGGGATGTTGGGATGGGGAAGGGAGAATTTAGTGCTACTGTCACATGCCTGTCTGTCCTGCAGAAGTGATGGCATGAACACAAAACCCCTGGCGTCTCTTTTAGGAGAGTGCTCCCCATATCTCCCACATTCACTCTTGTCTGTCTTTATTTCAGATGTCACTGGATCCAGGTAAGTGATGTTGACGAAGGCAGTGTACCACTCCTCTTTCTCTGCCACTGTGAAGTCCAGACACAACAAATGCACGAAGCAAAACGACAGCAGCCATGTAGACAGGGCAAGACTCCGGCAGGCTTGGTTTAGGGACATTGCCATGTTTTCAGAAATGATCCCAAAGCAAACTAACCGTTTTCAAGCTGGGGAACGTCTTTATCCCTCTTCTTTTTCAGTTCGGCATCACTTGGCAACCCCACAACACAAATAGAGGGCCTTCAGATAGAAGCATCTCTCTGTCCAACTCCGTCGTCCTTTAAAAGTGGCTTATAGATGCAGTCCACCATCATGTCGATTCACCCAGCAGCATTTGCGTCTGTTGTGACGGACCATCAAGGTTGCCAGTTATTATTACTAAACCTACACTGTTGGGAAATCATGCAGTTGTTGGAGTATAACACAAGATATAATTCTATATTAAGCAATAAGGGACTCAAAACGTGTTATATTGTAATTTAATAATAATAACAAAAACAATAAAAACTGTTCGGAATCAACACAACAGAACAATTGCGTGACAAGAAAGAAAGACGCTAATCAAATACTGTAACTTTGCGTATTATAAATACAGTAATGTAGATTAAGAAAAAACAGGTGCAATAATATAAATATGACAAATATGAAAAATATTATAATATAAATATTATAAAATAATGAGCTATTTTAAAAAAAGAAAAAAGAAAGCACAGTTTTAGCAGATTTAGAAGTTCGGATTTTTTTAGATACAGCTTGATTTATTTGTTCTTCGAAAACATTATTGTTTAAAATTCTTAATTGCTATATTTAAATGACTATAGTCTCTTACTTTAATAGTTATCATAATATATTTAACAAAGGCAATTTTTCTAAAACTTTAAGTTACAGTGTATGAAGCGATTTGGTAGAGTATCTGGCAACCGCTCCGTTACGGACAGCGCAGGACATGTGCGTGGCCCTCCTCTATGATGGAGTGGGACTGCATCAACTGTAATTCTTCTAAATAAATAGACAATATGGGTTTTAATATATATACATATTTTAATAGGATATATCTGTATTAGATTACAAACTAAACAATTCCCGCCACGCAAAAGACACTAAAGTAAATGTTTGTGGAACTGATAACAGCGCCTAATTACGTTTCCTACCGGTACGATTTACTGTTACACACGCACCGGGATCAGCTGTGATCAACTGCCTGTTTTCTACGTGGTTAAACCTTTATCCCGGTAAGTTTTATACGACAGACGCCGTCGATTGGATGGTGTTGAGCTGTAAATAAAAACAGAAGTTTTTGTAAAAGTGACTGTTAAGCTGAGATGTGTATTAAAGATCATATAATGAGGTGTCAGGTCACTCATGTAAGTTCAGTGGAAATCAACAGGAAATCGCAACGTGTTTCATCTTGAATCGAGTAACGTTAAAGGTGTCAGATTTGCATTCTGTCTTTGATATTGGAGGTGAAAGATGCCTAAGAAGAAGACTGGAGCTCGTAAGAAGGCCGAGAGCCGAAAGGAGCGAGAGAAACAGAGTCGAGCCAATAGAGAGGCTATTGATGTGGCCAAACACCCATGTAATGGAACCATGGTAAGAGTCATCGCAGCCGGCTTTCATACTGCATCGACAGAAAAAAATAATTCAAAAAGGCTTTAAAATAATTCCAGCTCTCATTCTCATTTATTTAAACTAAAAAAAAAAAAAAAAATCCAAAAATGAAACCTGTTTAGGCCTTTGAAATGTTACTTTATATGTATTTTCCAATAGCAAATGATGCATATTTAGGAACTTTGTTATTTACATTATTATTCAGCACACCCTGCTACTCAAATTCTCATGTTGTATTTAAAAAAAATATATATCTCAGGAATAATACTGTAATAATTTTTAAAAAAGTCACCCAGAAAAATCCAAATTGACAGTTTGTGTTTTTATGAAATATTGCAGTCTTTATTATAAATTATTTATCCATGTTTTTAATCTAAATAACTTCCCCTCTTTACAATGACATCTCTGATAACGTGTACTGCCGCGAGGGCGGGACAACCAGTCACTTACATGAGATCGACCAATAGCAAACCACAACTATTTAATCATTTCCTCATCGACAAAATCAAGTCCCGCCCTACATTATTTTCTAGTTTGAGAAGCCGTTTCACTTGGACATATACCTCAATAGGACTATCACTATCTAAAGGCTCTTTCACACGTGATAAATCACCGACGCACGAAACTTTCACACTGAACGTGCTGATTCACACCTGCATGACAGAGAATGCATTTTTCCACATGTATGTATCTCATAGGTTTTTCCTTTTGGATTTAACCTTGTCCGCTGCACAACATACAACAGTAAAGTAAGATAAATAAAGTTGGGTACTACACCAGAAATACAAACTATCTATAATGCTTTCGAGACCTTACGAGAATTCTTTAATAATATAATCGCAGCTGGGTAACAGGTGCATTAGAGCTACAATTAGCATCAAGCTACACATCACAATTTATGAGGTTATTAATGTTTTTGCTCAAAACCCACCTTAAACCATCATCAGTGCTTGTAATAACTTCCGATTGCAATCTAAAGTGGATTTTGATTATATAATGGACAGACATGCATTATTTGTAGTGTTTTATAATGGACTGAGTTTGTTACACCTGCTTAGCATTTCTCATGTAAACATCCTTTATTGTTCTAAAAATACCCCGAGCCACATGATAAACACATACAGAACACATATCATCGTAATCATGTCTATTTGGCTTCATGTTTCGTCTGTATAAATGTTTCTCTCAGTTATTTATATACAGAACTCAGAACGAGGAAGTGTACAGGACGTCGTCATCGGGAAGGGCAGGACTTATGATCATGTAATATGATTGACAGATCTTGAGCGAATGAGCGCTCTCTGACTCATAACACACGCACCATGAAGAAAACAGACACAGCGCTCTGTACGCTGTTTCAAGCTTTTCAGATCACAAACAATATAGTGGAAAATGAATAGAAATTATATTCTGCATAAAGAAATATGAAGTAAACGTGATAATAAATCTCTTGAGACACCAATGATGATAAAATCCATTCTCTTCTCTCTTCCGAAATACTTTTCTTTGGTGTTTTTTACACTAGTTTTCAAAACCGTGTCACCAACGTGTGAGGAGTCGCCTGTCAATTGCGTCATACCCGCGTTATCCTCGGTTTCCGGTTTTATTTTGTAGAAACCATGGAAACACCAAAGATGCTTTAATATTTACATTTTAATAGACAAGGGAACAACTGTTTTGATATATTTATAGACAGAAAACTAATTATTGTTATTTAGCTCAACACGTTTAGTCTTATTTTTTTAAATCTAATTTTCTTTATTTTTTGCGAGTACCATGGGCGGATTGGCCATCGGGCAATTCTGGCAAATGCCATAAATGTGGTCCGGTCAGTTTTATTTTTAATATATATATGAATAAATAGGTTTTACAGGCAGACAGCGCACAGGACGCGTTTTTATTGCTAGCACAAGCCATCCAGCATTTAATCTAATATTCTAAAATCGATCTAGTTTACTGCAGTGTGTCTCAAACAAGTGTCTCACAGCAGCCGCCGAATGAACGCACAGAGTAACGGTAATCATTTTCAACACACTCAAATGTATCTAATATGATAAACAGAGCTGCGTTACCTCATTCTCATGACCGGAAAAGCGGAAGTGGCGCCGGCGACTGTGTCATAATAAAAGTTCCGCCTCTTGCGGCGTGTTGCGCAATCGCTCCTGCGGCCTCGTTCAGCTCCCACAACACTCGGTCCTGCTCTGCTTCATACTACAGTAACGTTAATAATCACATCCATGAACATGATTTCTTCCCGAGTCCTATCCCAATTATTTTCCACCGGCTGTTGAGGTGAAGACCACATGTCCCAAGATTACTCAAACTTGGCGTCATCAAGCTATGCCTTTGTTTTGAATAGGCCTCTAGCGGACAGAAAATATTACATATTGCACCTTTAATTGTAATAAAAACGAGATCTTGATGTAAAAATCTTAAAGGTACTAAAATAGACTTTAGTTTTTTATGCAAATTAATATTTCTTCTTTCTTTTGTGACCCAGACATGTTAATGACAGGTTTCAGGAGATCTATTCTATCAGTAAATTACATTAGGGTCATTTGGAAATTTCTGTCAAAACTTGGATGTAACCTACAGGAAACATTTTTGACTAGTGTTAAGGCTGTTTTCAACATGTTTCAGTTTTGCTCAAAGTTGCTTTCCTGTTGGTACACAATGCACTGATCTAACCCTTTTCTTTTTTTTTTTTTACTTTTTAGGAATGTGATAAGTGTCAAAGGTAATTTGATCCATTTATGATTGCTGCTTTGAGTCAGAATCGTTACTTTACTTTACGTAATGTCATAATACATAATTACATTTTCTAATAATTTTTAATAATTCATAATATTCCTCTCTGTTGCCAGGCGACAGAAGAACAGAGCATTCTGCTATTTCTGTTCTTCAGTGCAGAAACTTCCCATGTGTGCACAGTGTGGTGAGGTGGACTTCCTCCTTTTGAATTCCAACAGAACTTCTATCCTCATGATAATTGACCACCATTGTTTCCCTTAGATAATGCATTTTTTTTTTCTTTTTCTTACAAACGTTGCTCAGTTGCTGTTTGTCCATTGTTCTGAAACTTGGCCTGTCCAAGCATGGTGGGGTAATGTTGGGAAAGATACTAAGTAAAATCTGCAGTCTGGGAACAAAGTGTGACTGCTTTTCAAAAAGTATCAGCATTCTGAATTTCAGGGGGAAAATGAAATGAGAAATGAAATCGTATCGTAAAAGAGTTTCCCAAAAGGGAGGAGATGGGATATCCTGCAAAAATATTTTAAGCTGTGATTATCAGTTTGTTATTAGAGATAAATCACATTTAGTGTGTTACACAAAAAGCAGTATGTTTCTAGAAAATTAAGAAATTAATTTTTTATATTGTATGTTTCTTTATTCAAAGGCAAAACGAAATGTATGAAGTCTTCAGACTGTGTCATAAAACATCCTGGCATTCACAGCACTGGAATGGGCATGGTGGTAAGTATGAACATTACTTTAAATGTTGACTGGTACAACCCTTTTGGCGCGTGGTCCAAAAGGGTTGTACCTAGTCTCTTAATGAGTCATGGGTGTGCAATAAACCAATCAGTGTCATCTCTCATTCCCTTTAAAAGCCAGGAGTGTTTGCACCATGGCGGATTGCTGTTTGTATGGCGGAATATAGACACCCTCAATGTGACGAGTCAGTTTAAATACATGTGTGTATTGCCACAATTGTTCAAATAATTAGCCAGTTTCATTCGTCATTACTGCAAATAGGTAATTCTGATACATGCAATGACTATCCATTATGACATGTAGGCATTTTTATCTTTATGTACACAATAATAATCTTTTACATTGTAATCCTTTTATTTTTAACATTTGGCATGTTTGTGTGCTGCTGTGCATCCCTGTGTGTGTAACAAGCAGAGTGTACGCGCGTTGTGCACTCGCCTATAGGTGCATATTACTAATGCGCTCTTTAAATAACTGAGCATTAACTTTAGACCTGGTTTTTGTTGGACAGTGGTGCAGTCATTTTCTTTTGTCTCAAAATAGCAACAGGACAACAATGCGCCTGAACACACCTCGTTTTCAGGCCAGCACGCCCATGGGCGAACAGATGGGTATATTAAGTATATTTAACCACTTAGATGACTCAGCCAAACGCATGATCGCTGATCTTCTTTGTGAGGATTTGAGTGTGCAGTTAAAAGCTAGCCTAGAGTTTTTTGCCTATTTCCTGTTATTTCAGTAGAAAGTTGTTTGCCATTGTGCTGAGCTGACGCTTGCATCATTATTAAATCAGTGAAAGAAATTGAAAACATTGGGATTTGACATGAGCTCTTGAGAACTGAGAACATTCATTCCTATCAGGATTGCTTTGAGTGACCACAGAAGAATCTTTGATCGTGAACATGTGGCTTTGCAGCTAATGCAGTGGTGTTTGTGACAATTAAGGGGGCCATATGTGATTTCTGTGAGGCCTGGGTGTGCCATGGAAGGAAGTGCTTGAGCACCCATGCCTGCTCCTGTCCTCTTTGTGATGCAGACTGCATTGAATGCGACCGCAGCGTTTGGGAACATGGTAAAGAGCAAGAGTTCATGTCTAGTACTGTACAAACAGTTACTGTACATCTGTTGGAGAAACCAATTAAATCCTGTTTGCTTGTATAATGTATAGGTGGCCGCATTTTCCGCTGCTCTTTTTGCCACAACTTCCTGTGTGAGGATGATCAGTTTGAGCACCAGGCGAGCTGCCAGGTCTTGGAATCGGAGACTTATAAATGTACGTCTCATTTTGAAAGGTTTGATGAATATTTTAATTCTTGAAACTGACTTTTTGTAACTTTTAATAACCTTTGCCCCAATTTCAGGTCTATCTTGTAATCGTCTTGGTCAGCACTCTTGTCTCCGATGCAAGGTTAGGATTTTCATCTGTCCAATTCGCTTCTATACAAATTTTGTTTGGACAAACTACAATTGAAATCCTGTCGTTCTAGGCTTGTTTCTGTGACGATCACGCTCGAAGCAAAGTGTTCAAGCAGGAGAAAGGCAAGGCTCCGCCATGCCCAAAGTGTGGACATGAAACTCAGGAGACCAAAGATCTCAGCATGTCCAGTGAGTCCGTCTGCCATCTATTATAGTCTTTTGTTTAAACTGTATTTTGTGACATCCAAATTGAGACATTTTGTTTTGTGTAGTGTAGGGCTGCACAATTATTCAAAATAAAATGATTACAATTATAAATAAGTAAATATTATTATTTATTTTTTTAAATAAAAAAAAAAAAAAAAATTCAAATAATTACAGCTTAGTTTTTTTTATTTTATTTTTAACAAATAATAATAATAGCTCTGTTTCATATTACTGTACTATAATTTATGTTGACTGGCTTTCAAAAAATGAATGAATAAAAATTTTTCAAAAATAATCTACTTTCAAGTCCACGTACAATGTGAATGCAAAGTGAACTTAGTTCTTTTTCACTATTGGGATCTGAGTTTGTTTGCTTATTTTAAGTTGAAAATATTTACCCACCCTCATGTTATTGTCATTTTTCAGTGTAACATGATACAGAATCATTATGAGGACTGCTGCTGTTTTTTCTCTCTGATCATCTAAGCAGCTAAATATGTTTTCATATTGCTAGTCAAATTGCAGTACGTGTCAAAAATAATCACAATATTACTTTTTATTGACAAAGTTGTGCAGCTCTAATTCAGCTCCTAGTAGTAGTTTCAGTGGCAGTCAGGTCTCTGGTACTAACTGGATGATTTTGCTTGATGTTCTTGCAGCCCGAAACCATAAATTTGGCCGGCAGAGTGGCGCAGATGATGATGGGTACGGTGCATCTGGATACAGCTCCTACTGGAAAAATGTGGAATCTGGAGGGGGATACCAAGATGAGGAGGATATTGAGGAGGACGATGACATTGATGATGATGATGATGATGAAGAGGAGGAGGAAGATGATGATGATGATGATGATGAGGAGGAGGAAGACATTCCTGAGGTTGAGGATTCACTCTCTAATCTGAGCTTGGGAGCAAGTGGAAACACCTAATAAAAAGATGTAGATGAGAGTCAGAAATTCAGATATAGAAAACGTGAGCTGTGCGGTCACAAGCGTCAGATATTTGGCCAGGTATTAATTGAGGTTTTCTGCTTAATGAAATGGAGATCGCATTGATATGAATGTGTGCATAGTAGTGCAATATCTGACATTGTCTGACATTTTTGAATTGCAAATATAAGAAATATTTTTAAAAGTCAGTCGTTTTGTGTATTTTTTTCAACTGGATTTTTATGCCTTATATGATAATAATAATGCAGACCAGACTCAACTTCACAGCTCTCATGACACCTACACATTTTTGTTTTATTGATTTCTCAGGAATGTACAGGAACAGTGCGAGGGTTTGTGAAAGTGACGTGCTGAAAAGGTCACTTTTGCTTTATTCAAATATAGTCAAATACATACTATAAAAAATGTATGTTCAGAATTTCACACCAAGTGGTTTATTTTGTAATGCATTAACAGTAGACCTACTAATTGCTTTGTATTTAATGCATTCAAACCAGTGGGTGTCAGTATTAAGTTAGTTTACTAGCTGCTGCTGCTTCACATCAAAGCTGTTTGTTTCTTTGCTGGTTTTTTTTCAACCTCCATCTAATACACACAATAATATAATGGATTCAGACTCTGGATTCTGCTGGTTTGTGCTGCCAGGGGCTGTTTGAACATTTTTCTCTACACTCTCTCCTCAAGTGTGCGTTTTTATGTTGTTTTGCTAATTTTACGTTTAGGTTTTATAAAGCGCCTTTAACATTGACTAATGCGCAAAATAAAGTGAACTTCATTTTATTGTTATTAGTACTAGTAGTTGGGGAGAGTGGGGTAAGATGAGCCATTTTTTTTTTTTTACTTATGTGGTCCTCTAGATAAGAGAAAATGAGGCAGGAGTATAATTAAAGTATCTAAAGTAACTTCAGGATGTTTCCTATCATTTTAAATTATCAGAATACATCTATGACAGGGGTAGGGGTAAGTTGCACCATCTGGGTGTAATCTGACCATCTAACTGAATCTGAATCAAACCCATGTGAAATTTTAAAGATAATTTACCTCTTTAAACCTATCCTTTCCTTTTACAAATAATCATATTCAACTTAACATAAAACCAACCAAATGAAGTTGAAATTTCAATACCTTTAATTGTTTACATTTCTGAAACAATATGTTGAACAAAGTTGTATCCTTCCCAAAAACAGACTAAACAGAGAGTTTATTAAATAAAAAACTAAATTAGAATGAATAAATAAATCACTGAAATTGATAAACATTTTAGTCAAAAGGTGCTTTGGTAGTTTTTCTGCAATGTCAAACATGTTAGGCCATTAGGGACTAATGATTAGATTAGATCATCTGGTTTTTATCTGAGAAGGATATGGTGTACTTGTACACTGTTCCTATCAAATAAATGAATAAAATAAATGATAAACTAAACCAGTTGCGTAATATTACATTGAAATTCTACCAGTTTATAAGAAATTTAATCTAACTTTAGTGCCTTATGGTGAACTAGCTAGCTTACCAATTCAGGCTAATATTTAACTAAATCATTTGCATTGCTTCATCACCAATATGTTATTATACATTGCCAAAATATGTTATTATACATTGACAAAGGCTACTTGTTGTGCCGAAACGTTGTTAATAATAAAATGTGCTCAAGAGAGTGTGCAGTAATATTCTCTTCGCCTTAATTCACCAAAATAAATCATAAATATTTTTGACCTGGACAAATTTGCTTAGATGTAACAGCCATTACATCTGTCATGCTAGAATTTTGCTTTGACAAAGCCAAAGTGATAAATATGTGCCTTCCTCTCAGGCGCTTCTTATCCAAGTCTTGCAGAAATGATGGGTGGTTCCAAAATATATGGTCACATGACAATAAAAGTGTGCGGTTGCCAAGAAAAATTGGGTAGGTCCACTTACCCACTGGCTCATCTTACCCCACTCTCCTTCTAGTCGTAAACTGCATGACACAGCTAGTCACGTGAAGTCAACATGGCAGTTCCCATGAGGGGCCGACCCGCTTTCCCACGTTAAAGATTGATGACTGGAGTCTTCGTCTGATGTGAGTGGAATATATTTTAACCGTAATTCTCCAAATTGCTCTATTTCTTTACACAAATGACATGTTTAACAATTCATCTGTGACTTAATTACAAGTCCTTATCTTTAGGTCTTGTGCCAGTGGACTTTTAACCTCTGGTCCCGCTTCCAACAGCGATTCGATTACATTAGTTCGTTTCTTTATGTATGCGAGATTAATGTATGCTTAACACCCCAAACAAACATGTTGCTGAGACACACAGAAGGAAGAGGACTCACGTTGCACTTGAGCGAGAAAAGACGCATGTCAAAGTGAAAGAGCTGCATGGGCGGTGTGTCTCGCTCTCTCTCTGTGTGTGTGAGTGTTTTCTGTAGCAGATTTAATCAGTGCGTACACAGAGGAAAGAGAGCAAGACGTCTTCAGCGTGCACTCATGGATTAATCGACATCTGGAGTAATCAATAGGATTTAATTGACCTCCATGAAATACTGCAAGGACTTCTACATAACGAGAACATGTGAACTTCACGCAGCTGTTGTGGTTGGCCTTCCAACAATCTCGCTTCGATGATTTTAATGACCCTCTTCCTCGCCTTCATCGCAGGATTTTGGAATAGGCCACCAAAACCAAAACCAAGGGTAGGAAACAAATGCGCACTCGCAGCAGTTTTGGGCACTCTTGTATTTAATGTCACTCAGAGGTTGTCAACTCACTTATTGTATTTATAAGTTGAAAGTGGTGATCATGAATGCCCCATTGTGAGAGAAATGTCAGATGATCTATCTACAAAATAACAATGTTGTAAATATATGTCGAACAGCATAGTTGTAAAACGTCAAATTTCAACGTATATAAAATGTGCAGGGAAGACATTTTCTATTCTTGCTGACATATATTTATATTATTATTATTTTTATTATTTGTACGAAGGCGGCACAAAATTACTAAATATGTTATTTATATAAATCTATTTTACGGCATTTATTAGCAATATATTTTGACCATTTTACTTTATATAGTTTAATATGTATGCCATTGTGTTTTTGCAACAGCTATAAGAAGCTCTGTTTTGCTTTACAAATATCGGCAGCAGACTATAGTGAGCACACTGCACTAACGCGTTAAGCAATATTACATATACAGCGATGAAAACGTACAAATACTCCATATATTAGTTATCTGAAAATGGCTGAAAAAATCTGAAAAATCAAACTTACAGACGCACGCGCACTGGCACGCTTTACATTACGTAAATCCGTTGTTTAATCACCTGCTATCAATTTCAAAGAGACATGATTTCACATCGGCTTAATCATAATGAAATATTGCTCACTATTAATTTCTGTCCATATGGCAAGCCATTTTAATATCTAGCCATTCTTTTAAACTAAACTGTATTGTAGGCTACTTAAATATTAGATACTAGTAACAATTCTAGTTGCATGTTTTAATGAGTAGTCAGATTAGCTACTCTATAGTTTAACTGAACACTTTACCAATGCATTTTACTTTTTACTAAGCTTTAAAATGTTTCCTACTGTAGGTATTAATGTCTTTATTAGTACTAGGAAAACTGGAACAGTTAACAAAATAAATTTGAATGAAGATAACTCATAAATAAGTACTAGTACTTAATGAATAGTTACTGGTAAAACAAAAATGGAAGTAAATAGTTGATATCTGAACTACAATTCAATGGCAAAAATGTGCTTTGTTACCAGTGAGAATACTAGTCGCTATAAGTAGTAATATCTAATGTGTAAGTACTAGTCTGAAATGAAAAGTTAATAGTGAAACTGAAATTGATACTGATTACTAGTAATTAACAAGAAGAAGTATCAGTAGCATAAAGATACTAGTTAGGTTTAAGGAATAAATGGCTTGCCAGAAACATGCATGATCGTTTGCGAAACAGTATTGCCTTGACAGTGTTCCTCAATTAATAAGTGCTGAATGGCATGTATGGTTAGTTACATGTGGTTTATGATCGGTTCAAATTAAAACCCTAAGTAATTCAGTATTGTGTTTTAGTTTCCACATACTGTGCACTTTGCTTCCTGGAACTGCTATTCTTTCTAATAAATGGAAGAATCACTTCTCTATCTGGGATTTTAGCAGCATTTTGCAGCCTTCTGTGTATTAAAAAAAGTGTATGATTTCTTACAGAGAACTGGAAGATGTGTTTGTAACCGTTGGTGCTTTGAGAATCACATGGAATGCCTTTTGAACTCAGAGGTTTGGAATTCTATCTTAATTCTGAGGTATATCTAAGAAATTAGACTGCTTATTTCTTTTGCTGATTGCTGTGTAAATCTGGCAAAACCAGTTGTACTAAAACAATTTTTGCTCAGAAATTCCTAGTAAATTTCACAAATAATTACAAAGAAATGGCAGTAGTTATTGACACTATTGACACTTACTATTGACACAATAGTTGTTGACACTAGTTATGGGGTAAGTTGTCACAATGGCAACCAACCCACCATTAAATAGTCTAAGCTGTATGAATTATAAGCTGTATGAAACATAAAACAATTCTTGAAACAGCAAAAATAGAAGCAAAACAGTTGTTTTATATAGAGTCATTTATATAAAACGTGACAACTTTCACCGACCTGACATTTATGAAAGAGCAACACACTTCAGATCTACCTTTATAGTTAACTATATTTACTCTAGAGTAAAACTCACATTTGTCTAATTGGACTTTTGACTCTTTATAGTTCGAGTTTATAATTGTTGAGATAGCCCTTGATCACCATGTGATCGATGTGAGCAATGTGACGCAGTAGATGCGTTGATACATCTGAGATTTCTGAAGTCCAATTTAAATGGCGCTTTATCTGGTGCCACCCCATTACAGAGTGCATTAGCTAAGAGTGCATATCTTCTGAGCACTATTAAAGAAATTTCCACACCACTTGTAATATGAATCCACTATTAGAGCAATCTCTGCCTTTCTGTACCTGTAGCAAACAATGTCTGCAAATGGCACAAAGTTGTTTGGCCTTTTCAGTTTTCTTACAATGAAAAGGGTGGAGAATCCTGACCTTGAAAGTGTTTAGATAATAGAATTGAAATCTAAATCTGATATCATAAGGAGGTGAAAGTAACTCGGAAGAAGTGGTTGTATATATATAGTTTGATTTGTTTATGTCTTGATTTAGGTCATCCATAATGCCATTGAAACCAGCATACTGTAGTTACTGTACACAGTCTCTGTTCTGAATCACTGAGAAAGGCTGAAAGTGTATTCACTCTTAGAAAGAAGGTGTTCTATATAGAACCTGAGCATTCTTGACTCAATTTTAACTCTTTCCCCACCATTCACCGAATTTTCCGGCAATTCATGTTTTCACTGTTTTACGGTAGTTGGCACTATTACATATCTTCTGAAAGAATCTCCGGATCAAAACGCAGGTTAAGAAAAAGCAGAAACAAGCGATAGAGACCCTAAACCCTCACTGTCTTCCTCTGAGTTCGCACTTTCATGACGTAATGCCGCTTTGACTGCAGGGTAAAGTCCTCTCCGTAGCTATTAGGTCATGTGCAGAGTAATGTTAGTAATGTTTAATCTAGCTGGTGAGAGAAAATGGCACTATCAGAGTCTAAAGAGGAAACTTGTCAGTGAAAATAGGGCGTACAAAGAAGAATGGAAAGACAACTATGCGTTTGTCCTACCTAGTTTTGTGAATGCAAAGCTGGTGTGTCTTATCTGCAATGAAGTTGTCGCTGTTTGCAAAGAATATAATATTAGGGGCCGTTCACATGTCGCGTCTAAAAACGCGTGGAAAGCGCGGCTGCACCGCTTTCTCCTCTTTTCCAAAGCGCTTGCGCTGCCGTGGCGTCACGAACTGAACCAGCCGAACGCGTATCAGTAGTACGCGGGTGTAATCTCGTAGAATATATACGCCAAAAAAAATCAGTTTTGGCGTGCATATGATACGCAGTTTTTCACGTGCATATGATACGCACTTTATGGCGTGCATATAATATGCTTGGTAGTCTTGGGTAGGATTAGTGGTGTGGGGTTCGTGCCTATTGTATGCCATAAAGTGCGTATCATATGCATGCGAAAAACTGCGTATCATATGCACGCCAAAACTGATTTTTTTTGGCGTATATATTCTACGAGATTACACGCGCATACTATTGATATCTCATGAGAATAATCTGGCTGCGGGTGCGGGCCAGATATTATTGCTGGCGGGCCAGTTTTGGCCTGGGGGCCGCCTATTGCCGACCACTGCCCTACGGTCTCGTGGACTTAACGGACATGCACTCGCGGCAGCCATTGTAAATCCACAAGACCGAAAGTGTGTAGAAACGTGCCATTTGGGATTCAATCAAAAACATTGCTTATGCCATTTGTAGTCTTTGGCAACAACACTTTTCTCAGCTTCATGTTATTTTGTAAGAATGAAACTCAACCACATTCAAGTGTTGATAAAAAAAGAATGCATGAAGCTAGAATAAAACATGTTTTGTTTAAAAGCCGAGGCTCTGTTCTTTCTTTGAATGTATTGCATGTTCAGATATTTATACAAGCAAATATTCTAGGAGGCAGTTTAAAAAAAAAAAAAAAAAAAAAAGATCAAACACGCAACTTTAAAAAAAAAAAAAAAAAAATGCTGGCGGGGAAAGGGGAAATGTCTTAAATTATTGCATAACACTTTCACGTTTAGGGTTATTTCGCATTTTTTTGGTATGCTTACATGCTGTTTAACTGATAAAAATTAATTAAAATGATAAAAATTCATTAAAACAAAATGACTTTTTTGAACTAAATCCATAAAATGATCCCATGATGGGAACCTCTAAAAGGTTCTATATATGAACTGCCTGACAGAAACCCTTTAAGGTTCTATATTGAAGTTTTTCTTCTAAGAGTGTACTTTATTCTATAATACCTTCTTTTGGCCAAACTGCACATGCAGAAGGCGATGCTATAATGTATTATGCATTAAGTTAATTGAAAAAAGTGATCATAAATACTAACATGTGTGCGCTGTGTATTTTTTATGCTAATTAGATGATTGTGCCATTAGTTTAGAAACCAGCCTCCATTGAAACCAGTGCTTTGCCTATGTACCGTTCAAATGTTTAGGCTCAATATGGTTATTTTTTCTGAAAGAAATGAATACTTTTATTCAGCAAGAACGTGCTATGTTTATCAAAAGTGACAGTAAAGACATTTATAATAATACAAAAGATTTCTATTTCAAATAAATGCTCTTCTTTAATCTTTCCTATTCATCAAAGAATCCTGGAAAAAATGTATCATTGTTTAAACGAAAATATGAATCAGCACAACTGTTTTCAACATTCCTGAGCATCAAATCATCATATTAGAATGATTTCTGAAAGATCATGTGACACTGAAGACTGGAGTAATGATGCTGAAAATTAATCTTTGATCACAGGAATAAATTACATTTTACAATATATTTAAATATAAAACAGTTATTTAAAAGTGTAATAATATTTCACAAAATTTCCATTTTCACTGTATTTTTGATCAAATAAATGCAGCCTTGGTGAGCAGAAAAGACTGAATTCAACAACATAAAAACATCTTACTGAACCCAAACCTTTGAACGGAGAGTGTTCCAAATCAGTCGATTACAAAGTTCCATTTTCAGTAGAATGTAACTGTAGACAGCCTTGTCGGCTTAATAGGTTTTGGAACAGAGCCAATATGCTGCATAATGTTGATATATAAACTCTAAGGTTTTTGGGCCAATTACACAAGACACATTCAGAAGAGCAACCGAGTACAGTGAAACACAGGCATCAGGAATAAAGGGTTAAAACTGACTAAATGTTAAAACAAAATGTCTGTTACTCCCTGGGCAACTTTAGTGCCTCATTAGTTGAAATCACAGACACATGGCATTGCAAATGGATGTCGAATGGAGGTTAAGCAACTATAACATTTTATGATCGCAGGATTTTTTTAAACTGATGTCATATCATGATTCTGTTTATTTTGTGTGTGTTCAGCTGTCTAAGTGCTCTATTGCCTATGGCTGAAGGTCATGCAATGCAGGCACTGAAAGACCTCCAGAACACACTAAAAGATACGGAGCGTTTTTTCAACGTAAGCATGAAATATATTTTGATGCGTTGTGCAACTTAAGGAGAAACTGTACAGTCAATCTTTATCTTATTTTTCTGTCATAATAATTGCTTTGTTTTGTGCATTAATTTCCCTGCTGTCAAAACCAGTCAGAATCCTAATTTCTAAACATCTTCTTTTCCAGAATTCTGATGCACACTTGTACACACCAAATATTGGGAATATCAAAGTAAGTTCACTTGTATAACTAAAGAAAATGAAAATAATTGGACAAAATATAAGCCAACAAATGATGCATTCACAATGAATGAACTTAATTCTGCACAAAGCTGAATCCAGTGCTAACTGAACTCTGTGTTTGTCTGCAGCATTGCACATACAAGTTTATCGACTGTTTTCTGATGGAGATGAGCGTTCTGTTGCATGAAGAAGACCCAACAGTGGGAAACAAGTTCAAGATACAGAGAAATTTAGACGAATTTAAAAATAATTCAAAAGTAAGTCACAGCAATAACTGCAATGTGTGTCGGGATTGTGCATCATTCAGAATTTACAAAAAACTGAGGTAGCAGAATTACACTGAACAAAATTATAAATGCAACACTTTTGTTTTTGCCCCCATTTTTCATGAGCTGAACTCAAAGATCTAAGACTTTTTCTATGTACACAAAAGGCCTATTTCTCTCAAATATTGTTCACAAATCTGTCTAAATCTGTGTTAGTGAGCACTTCTCCTTTGCCAAGATAATCCATCCACCTCACAGGTGTGGCATATCAAGATGCTGATCAGACCGCATGATTATTGCACAGGTGTGCCTTAGGCCACAATAAAAGGCCACTCTAAAATGTGCAGTTTTACTGTATTGGAGGGGTCCGAAAACCAGTCAGTATCTGGTGTGACCACCATTTGCCTCACGCAGTGCAACACATCTCCTTCGCATAGAGTTGATCAGGTTGTTGATTGTGGCCTGAGGAATGTTGGTCCACTCCTCTTCAATTGCTGTGCGAAGTTGCTGGATATTGGCAGGAACTGGAACACACTGTCGTATACGCCGATCCGGAACATCCCAAACATGCTCAATGGGGACATGTCCGGTGAGTATGCTGGCCTAGCAAGAACTGGGATGTTTTCAGCTTCCAGGAATTGTGTACAGATCCTTGCAACATGGGGCCGTGCATTATCATGCTGCAACATGAGGTGATGGTCGTGGATGAATGGCACAACAATGGGCCTCAGGATCTCGTCACGGTATCTCTGTGCATTCAAAATGCCATCAATAAAATGCACCTGTGTTCATTGTTCATAACATACGCCTGCCCATACCATAACCCCACTGCCACCATGGGCCACTCGATCCACAACGTTGACATCAGCAAACCGCTCACCCACACGACGCCATACACGCTGTCTGCCATCTGCCCTGTACAGTGAAAACCGGGATTCATCCGTGAAGAGAACACCTCTCCAAAGTGCCAGACGCCATCAAATGCGAGCATTTGCCCACTCAAGTTGGTTACGACGACGAACTGCAGTCAGGTCGAGACCCCGATGAGGGCGACGAGCATGCAGATGAGCTTCCCTGAGACGGTTTCTGACAGTTTGTGCAGAAATTCTTTGGTTATGCAAACTGATTGTTGCAGCAGCTGTCCGGGTGGCTGGTCTCAGACGATCTTGGAGATGAAGATGCTGGATGTGGAGGTCCTGGGCTGGTGTGGATACACGTGGTCTGAGGTTGTGAGGCCAGTTGGATGTACTGCCAAATTCTCTGGAACGCCTTTGGAGACGGCTTATGGTAGAGAAATGAACATTCAATTCACGGGAAACAGCTCTGGTGGACATTTCTGCAGTCAGCGTGCCAATTGCACGCTCCCTCAAAACTTGCGACATCTGTGGCATTGTGCTGTGTGATAAAACTGCATATTTTAGAGTGGCCTTTTATTGTGGCCTAAGGCACACCTGTGCAATAATCATGCTGTCTAATCAGCATCTTGATATGCCACACCTGTGAGGTGGATGGATTATCTCGGTTTTTAGACAGATTTGGGAACAATATTTGAGAAAAATAGGCCTTTTGTGTGCATAGAAAAAGTCTTAGATCTTTGAGTTCAGCTCATGAAAAATGGGCTGAACTCAATTTTGTTCAGTGTATAACAAAATTGTTCAGTGTAACAATTTTGTTCAGTGTATAACTAATTTTAAAATATTTTTCAGTATGACCCATAGACATGTCTATGGAAGCTTGTTTCCACCATGAAATAAAAAATAAAAAAAGGTAATTGCGCCTTTTTATCTCACAAAATACTTTTTTTCAGAATTTTATATGTCGCAATTCTGACTTTATAAGATGCAATTGTGAGTTTATATCATGCGATTCTGACTTTATAACTTGCAATTATGTTTATATCACGCAATTCTGAGGAAAAAAGTCAGATCTTGAAGATTGTCATTTTTACTCTCAACGTGGTCATAAAACGCATCACTAATTACTCAAGTACCTAGTCATTCTTCAAGAACTACTAGTGATCTGGACCATTATTTTAAAGTGAAAAAGATGTTTTTCACTTTAAAATAATGGTCCTGATCACTAGTAGGTCCTGCATAGTGACTAGGTAACACTTGAGTAATTAATGATGCATTTTATGACTATATTCAGATTAAAAATTAAAGTTTGTTCCATAACTTAGACTAATCAAATTCCTGGTGTGCGACTGTGCTGATGAATTTTTAATCAAATTATCCTGTCATTCCAATTCAAATTCAGTCATGATTCTTCAATTCTGAATGATGTGCATCCCTGTAATGTATAATAATAAATGATGTTCATGTTCGTAATGAGTTTGTGATTGGTCTGCTTCCATAGAATTGTACAAGACAACAATATTACTGTGAACTACAGCAACTCGACAATTCCACAAATTTCTTTAAGACGATGATGGAATTTCTCCAGTTACAGATGTCACTTTGCCAAGGAGAAAACTTAGTAGTAGCATGTGATTAGAATCCTACTTTATCTCACTGATTGCATGTATAATAAGCTCATTTATCTATTATCATTTTAAATTATGCTAGTGTCTTTTTTTATTACTATTTATATCACTTAACTCTAAAAGTGTCACTTTGTTAATACTGTAAGAATATATTTTGTAACAAAGGGGTTTTGTGAATGATTGTTTAACTGTGAATGTCTCAAAGTACAGAATTTTAAGGTGAAATAAAAAAAAACTGTTTTATGTAATATAGCTTTTATATATTGTTTTATATTCCATGTATTGCAACATTAAAGCATGTTTTATTAACAGAAATAGTTGTTTGTTGATATGTTGAGGTTAATTGGATTGGTTTTGTTTCAGTATTTATGTATTTGCTCTGAAGTGGCTTAAAAGGGTGATTTGTTTTTCGAAGAACCACTAATGACTCAGTCTGAAGCAAACATAATGGCCTGTATCATTATTTTTAACTTTGCGGAAGAATTAGCTTCTATTGTTTTGCTTCTCTAAGGAGCAATTTCCCGTGGAAGTCTTCTGTGACGTCGACGATCTCACATGAGCCATTCCACAACTATTTGTTCGTCACATTAACTAGTTATGTAATATAAATCAATAAATTGAAAATAATGGTTGAATTATTTCAGTGTTTGTTATTTAGCTGCTTACCAGATGATGATATTGAGGTGGTTGATGCCACAAGTGATCTGGCCGATTGTTGACCTCCAGCACCACAGTACATTGATCTTCATTTGATTTGAATGTCCAGGTGTGGACAAACACAATCCTGAGTCAGCAATGTGAGGAATGCCTTGAACTGTCAGTCAAGAAGTTAAAAACTGCTGTGCTTATGAATGAACAGGCTCCCATTTAGGACAAATGAATGCCAGTACTTTTGGAGTTTTATTAACAATTTACAAATTGTTTCCTAGCTTTTCTTTCAAGTAAATGCCACTCCAATTTCAAACTTGTAGCCTTTTTTTTGAGAGTCTCTAATTCAAACAACAGTACAACCCCACTGAAGGGATGTATGCAGAGTTGCAGACCTCCCACCCTGCAAAAACTTGATGGGATGTCTGTGTATGTGTATGCGCATTCATGAGATGTAATTACTGTTTACGTTATTTCAAGATGGGAATGGTCTGAGAGATCCTACTTGTAACACATGACTGCTGTACCACCGTTGATAGTGGTGCCATGGAAAAGCTTAATTGATCCTTTGCGGAGAGTTTGATTGACAGGCAATCTAACCAGTCATAACGCCGAATCTTTGTCAGGGGATTAGTAGATGGTGTACTGCATCTGATACTGATGTCTTTCCACGGTTGAACCAACATTACTTCTGATGTTCATTCATGTTTATTTGATGCTATAAATTAACTAGTAGGAAGAGATGATCGGTTTTCTCGAGCCTCTTGAACTGAGGCACTACCTGTCACGATTAAAGTGCCACAAAATGGTATTTGTTTACATTTCTTTAAAAATTATGAGATTTGAGACTTTGTTTCATATCAAAAGTAGCCTGCTCTGTCTCGTCTGTCAATGTGTTGTCAGTGTTCTCTTTGCTCCGCGATGTATTTTTCACCGCAAGAGAACATGTGTGGTGTGAGAGCTGCATGGCTTGTCCGACGTAGCAACAGTAACTAAAGGGGGCGGGTCTTTGCGAACGGCTAAGGTCAATTCCCAGTCAGAGGAATAGAACGTCACATGTTGTCATCTCTGAAGGCAGGAACACACCAAGTCGGACAGTTTTTGTTCGTCAGCTGACTAAGTTTTCTCAGTGTGTTCCACACCGTCGGCTGAAGTTGGTCCTCGTCGTTTTTTTTCCCGGCCGATTTGACATGTTGAATCGGCGTCGGAGCTCGTCGGTCCGTCAGGCCATCTGATCATTCTGATTGGCTGGTCAGCTACTGCCACCTGCTGGTATGGAAAGGCATTTCATCTTACGCAGGCGCAGAACGGACGTGCTACTTGGCCGTCGAGCATCATTTTGGTGTGTCAGGGCAACTTTGGACCCAGATGCTGCCGACGTGAGCCAACCCCGCAGTCTGCTTTCGTCACCACTAGTTCGTCGACGTCGGCTTGGTGTGTTCCTGCCTTGAGACTTACAACATGGAGTGAATGTAGTTTCTATCCTTCACAGCCTCGCTTTCATTCCCGCTAAAAAATCTAAGATGGCGCTTTTAGTTTTTGTCTTATGCTGCATCCCAATTCGCCTACTTATACTAGTATGCCCTGAAAGTATGTACTGTTTTTGTGAAGAAAAAGTACATACTTTTGAGTGTGTAGCATAAGAGTATGCAATCTTTGGGACATACTACTTTGTCATAATTGCGTCTTTAACGGACATTCTGTCGCTTAGTTAAGCAACCTGTAACTGTTTAAATGGCCATCAATGATCTTGTCACTATTAAAATCCTCCAAATTTAATTTCTTACCGTTTCGGAGAGAAATGTAGTCACACGTTGATCTGCCAGTCATGGGTCTTTCATGCGGAGAACTCTCCTCATCTTTGCATTTAAAAGTTGATGACCAAACGTATCATTACAAAAGTTCACAATGCGGTTGCAGATGAAATATAATGTGGATAACATTTAATAAATATCTTTTTGTCAGGTTTGATACTGATTATTAATCACTCAAACCCCTTCATCTTAACCACTCTCCTTAACCTTCGGTCTCGCACATCCGTCATGTTTGTAGTTTTTTTAAACACTTTTTATTTGTATTTGTAGTTCTAAACGAATCCTCGTCCACAGCGTGACGCGCGACATGGAATTCTACTTTATCAACGGTTTCTGCAACGTCACGATTAAAACAGCATCATACAATTTATAAACTCAGACAACAATAATCTCTGGTAGTCTATTATCCTATTTAATGTTAAACGAATTTTATGTGAGTTTGAATATCATTTTGCAAGACCTTATGTCCTGAAAGAAAAGCATCAATGGATAATTCACCTTAAGATGGTGTTCAAAAATAAATGAAAGGAAATGTTCAAAACTGTCAAAGATTGTTTCAGTCACTCAGTATGTATTTTTAAAGTCGGCATGAAACGGAAGTTGCGATCGTCTTTTCTTCTTGATTAAAGATTATGAGGGCACATTCATTTAAAAAAAAATAATGAAGTGCACGGATAAATTATTGATAATAAATGCTACAATATTCCATAAAAAAATAAGAATTGTCCATTTTGATTTCATGCCGACTTTAATAATGTTAAAATGGTTTTGTATTTATGAATTTTCTCGATAGCAAAAGATCAACGGCAGAATGGATCAACTTCACAGCGAACCTGCTGGGTGAACTGATCGGCTTTAGTGCAGCGGTACATGATGGACTGTCACTTAGTTAGTCGCACGCTGCTGGATTCACATGCACCTGCGTGATTGTTTTTTTAAACGTGCAGGTGACTCGTTCCAGAGAGACGTTCTGTTCTGACCGATGACAAACATGAATGTGACCAGGCAAGAATAATCAGATCAACGCAACCGTGTAAGGCACATCATTATGAATCTGGTCCACCTGTACCACAATAAGCATCTAAAAAATATCACAAATTCGCAAATAAAAGCTGCCAAAGTGACATCTGATAAGATCAGAGTCTGTGGCACAAAGAGTGAGTTTTCGTTACGAGACACATTAAGTAAGCCTACACCGCATGCAAAACTTACAAACTATTATGGAAATACAGTCAAACCAAAACTTATTCAGACACCTTGAACATTTCATTCTTTATTACAGTTTATTCACTATAGTTAAACAAAATAATGTTAATAAAATATGACAAGATCAAATTAATGTTAATTATGTCAGATAACACTTAAACAAAACATGTTCAGGTCAAAGTGTCTGAATAATTTTTGGTCCCAAATTTTTTATCAATTTTACTGGTAGTCCACTGTATGAAGAATTTTTGGGTATAATATGTCACAGTTTACTTTATTATGCTATCCACACTGTCCTGCACCCACTAATAAAAATATATCAAAAATAATTTCTGGTTTGACTGTATGTCAAGGAGTCATCATAAAAAACATAAATGACAGTGAAATGTATTTATATACAACACAAATATAAAAGCAAACAGTACACACTTTCAGAATCAATACAAAAAACAAAAGAATAACAAAATATTTCTGGTCTTGAGACACATATATACAGACGTGATGAATATGACAGGGGTGCAAACAGCTACTTGGCATTCAAAGCTACATATTCAGACAGTTCCTGTTCCTGAAAAAAGATCTCTCGCCTTTTCACTTTCAATAGAAAACATTTGTACACATTTGACATGTATGTAAAAAAATGTATATTTACTATACATTTAGTATTTTTAAATTATTTTTAAATAATGCACTGCATTGTTTCTTGAAACCATACAAAAAAAAAAAAGACTGTCCTTTTCAGTAGACCTTCTGTTTGAACATATTCTGCACATTTAAAACATAAAACATTTAAAAACATAAAAAAAAGCAACTTTTCTGCTCCTCATTGGCTGTAATGTGCACGTACACACACACACACACACACACAACAGCAGGGATCAAAAGTCTGAGATTTGCAACATGGTGAGTGTATATTTAAATAAAAGGAAATGGTCTGGTTTCACAGACAGGGTTTATATTTTAAGATTTGACAGTGCAAGTTGCTCTCAGTTAAGACAACTCAAACATGCATTTTAGACTGGGACTAGGTTTAAAGGATTAGTTCACTTTAAAATGAAAATTATCCAAAGCTTCACTCACCCTCAAGCCATCCTAGGTGTATATGACTTTCTTCTTTCTGATGAACACAATCAGAGTTATATTAATAAATATCCTGATGCATCTGAGCTTTATAACGGCAGTGAACGATACCAATGAGTTTGAAGCTCAAGAAAGTGCATCCATCCATCATAAACATACTCCACACGGCTCCGGGGGGTTAATAAAGGCCAGCTTCATACTCGTTGATCCCATTCACTGCCATTATAAAGCTCGGACGGGTCAGGATATTTATTAATATAACTCTGATTGTGTTCATCAGAAAGAAGAAAGTCTTATACACCTAGGATGGCTTGAGGGTGAGTAAAGCTTGGGGTAATTTTCATTTGAAAGTGAACTAATCCTTTAAGCCTAGTCTGTGAAACTGAGCAATTAAGTATTTGGTATATAAGGTTTTGCTCAAGTGCTTCTGTCATTAAAGCATCATTTCGTATCATTGTTTTTTTGACTTTTTTTTTTTTTTTTAACTTTAAATCATGATTTTCAATGTGGACTTTTGAACCCCACTGTATCTGTATATAATAATAGTGCTGTTTCATGAGTCCACCTTCCCATACGTCCCTTCAGGTGGCCGGTAGTATTTGGGAAAGGCCATCAGCTGGAGCATGTTGAAAGCATATTTTCTGCACTTTATATTCTTTTGCACATTCTCAATCCGGCAGCCTTCTCTGATGAGGGGAAGATGAAGAAAGAAAGAAAGAAAGAAAAGGGATGATGATGATGATGAGGAGGATGAAATCATAAAATAACCAAAACAACAGTGCAAAGGCCTCAGTGTTTCTACCTGCCAGTTAATATGCAAAGCATGAGGAAACATTCTCATTGTACCAAATAAATGACACCTCAAAGCATAATACAAAAGATAACTGTGACGTTCATGGTGCATTTGGAGCATGTCGAAAACAAAAACATCCTCACTTCCTTCTGACGGAAAAACATGCATCTACTAAAAGGCTTTGCATTTGAGATCAATAAAAAACATTCTTGGTTTTGGTTTTATTTTAAAAGAATGATTCACCCAGAATGAACATTCAGGCATTGTTTACTGTTCTTGTCCTCATGCCTTTCCAAACCTGTATGTGACATTTCATGCTTCACCAAGAAAATAACATGAGGGTGGAAGACATGAGGGTTTAAACAAACAAATATTACCAAAAACATCAGTTTGAGTGCCGAAAGTGAAAATACTACAACTTGTTAGTTGTTAGTAATGGTAAAACATCAAATACCCGTAAATGTACAGTATCCACTCCTGAACGAAAAGTTATTGGTGGAGACAGAGAGAACCACTCAAGGAAGCAAGTAAGAAGTTAGACGCAGCTTGGTTATGGCATAATCAGCAGTTTATTGGTATTTTGCAAGCAAAAAAACAAGACTTAAAATGAGCCACACCACCAGCAGGTGGGAGCTGACAAGCAGAAGGGCGATTGGATAGAAGTGGCGGGACGCCGGCTTATTAATAGCTATGGAGCCCGCTTCAGGGTCGTCCCAAATGGCAACCTCCCCCTGGGCCAAGCGACCACTGAGTGTTCCCAGACGAAACGAGAGAGAGAGAAAAGCAAACACATCCAACAAGAAGTTAGTTCAATAGGTCAGTTTGGAAAGACAAACTCAAGAAAAGGTGAAATGTGTTATTCCGACATACAAGACACACAAACACATTAAACAAAATGCTAATACACACTGATTTTAAAATGTTGACAAAAATAATGGTAAATGGTGACAAAAAATGCCAGAAGCAGGATGAAAATATTCTCGGTAAAGGGATAGTTCACCCAAAAATGAAAATTCTGTCATCATTTACTCACCCTCAATTTGTTCCAAACCTGTATGAGTTTCTTTCTTCTGTTGAATGTTGGTAATCAGACAGTTGACGGTAGCCATTGACTTCCATAGTATTTTTTTCTTACTATGGAAATTAATGGCAACTGTTTGGTAACCAGCATTTTTCAAAATATCTTCTTTTGTGTTCAACAGAAGAAAGAAACTAATTCAGGATTGGAACAACAGGGTGAGTAAATGATGACATTTTCATTTTTGGGTGAACTATCCTTTTAATGGTTCTTGAATGTTTATATCTATCAGTTATGTGATCACTGATCTGATTCAATCTCCCTAAACCCCTCCTTTTTGTGAGCCTTCTCTGCTCTGATTGGTCAGATGGCCCGATCTGTTGTGATTGCGTAGTCTCACATACCCAGATCTTCTGACAGATGGCAGAAGGTCTGGACTCTATCGCAGCATTCATTGGCCGAGGACGTTTGACTGACATGTAACACAACCAATCACAGTTCGTTTTGTTCGGCATCATGTTTAGGGGCGTGAAAATGTAATGTCCCTACAATAACAGACCAGCGTGCATCTAATAAATTATCAATTCAAGAATGTTGTGCAAGTTTACTGCAACAATGGAGCCGCGAACTTCACATACTTTTGAAAATTCAGCATTTAGTTGATTCTGGTAAGCACTTGTAAACACAACCACGTTCTTCTTCCACAAGGAGGTTTGGATTCATGGCATTTGTTTCCAGGCGGACCGTTTAAGAACGCGACACACACGTCTCCCGGACATTCTGTATAATTCAACCAACCAGATGATGACTTTGAAACTCCTGAAGTGTTTCCAGATAAGTGTGCCATATGCATCAGACATTCAGCCAACGGTCCATGGGCGTGACGTCTGAGGTTGAGACTAACTCTGCTCTGATTGGTCAGATGGCCCAGTTTGTTGCGATTGGTCAACTGCTTACAGCACATCAGAAACCAAACGCCTATTACCATATCTGAATTTCAGCTCTGGATCTTCCTCAGTGCTTGATACACACTGATACGAACAGTAACAATGGCTTTGGTTTACCATATCAATTCCAGCTCAAGTCTTCATCCAAGTGCATGAAAAGTGGATTTGATTTTGCAGTGCAGAAAACATTGTCCTATCGAAATGTCGAAAACGCGAACCAAACTCCTAGCCTCAGCTACATCTATAGTGTTTGAGGGTCAAAGTAGACATTGTTTGCGGACAGCCAATGAAGACCACAGACTGGCATTATGCAAATGTGTTACAAACCTACGTAGGTTCATGCAGGAAGTAAGAATGGAATTATTGACGACTCGTTCAATTCTTTCTTTTAGGAGACAATAGCTTTATAATTGTGCACTTTGATATTTAAAACTTTGCAAATCTTTTATTTTCACAAACAGCTATATTACACACTGCATGAAAGGTAATATCTGAAAAAGCATAAAAGGGGCACTTTAAATGAACTAAACTATATTCATCTACCAATGCGGACAGAACTCCACACTACAATAATCTGGTACTGAACCTATTGCAAAACAGCAAATAAACAAATTCAGCTGACTTGTTTGCAGTCTGAATTGAATGAGATTGGGTGCTGCAAAATGAGTCTTTCTATTGTGGTGTGCACACAGACAAACAAGTGTAGTGATTCACAAACAAATGACTCTTATGAGCAGTTCCTTTAAATGCATCAGTCCAGTAGACTCACAAATCAGTCTTAAGTTATCAGCATCAGTTGAATTGTTGCTGATTTGCTAACTAATCACCATTTTCAAACAGGTTTCCCCAAAATTCCCTCACAAGTAATAAGTTAATAGATTTTAAATGCTCACATTCAATAAACTGATTCCTTTTTTCAACACCGAAAACTCTCAAGAGCACAGTTATATTTAACTTATGTTGACAGCATTATATTGTGCAAATATTGTATTAAAACACCTATCAATCATAGTAAGCTGTGTTCATGCTGAATGCCACGATGTAACGTAAAAGCAAACAATAATTATAATAAAATCATGTTTAACTAATGCAAAAATTGTTCTGATTTGTATAAAATAAAGTTAAAGCTGAAAAAAGAGAAAATCCAGGGTTCTATAAATGCACGCAAAGGGCAATCAAGGTGACCTCGATTTCAAAAATCCAAAAGCAACAAACATTCTTTGTCTTCTGATACTCTTTTGAAAAGGGATGAAAGAGTTTTGTTTTTGTTCCAGATTTACACAATCTCTCATTTAAATGTCACAGTTGATCTATACAGTTGAGTGAATCTCACATAGGTTGACATCAATCCAAATTTGTCACCATGTGTGTCAGCTCAGCTTTCTTTTGCCTTTAAACAATTTCCGCAGACCGGTTCTGCTACGTAAAAACAACAGCCTTCTCATCTGCCATTGCAAAACAAACAAACTCTAAGCCTTTAGGGCATCAACACCCAACAAAACTAAAGAGAATCGCCCATCAGTGCTGACACTTCAAACTCCACATGAGCATCTTTAGCAGGTTCTTGCGTCTTTGAGGGGATTTGGGAAGGAAACTCACAAATCATTGTGCTTAATTTCTCTGAAAAGAAAGTCCATGCCTCATTATAGCATTTCAAATATTCAAAAATGACAAGAACTCCTGATTTCTCAAATATGTGCTGAAACCAATAGCCATGAGGAAATCTTCCAAACAAATATTTTTACATGTAATGTTCTTACACTATACATGATAACAACACACACAATTTTGGAACTTCTGTTCACAAAGCCGTATTAAAACACATTACAGTTTCAAGTGTTATCTTACAGCTGAGCTACCATGTTAACTAGATGTTTTATCCACCTTATTCCAACGCCCCATGACGCTTTGCGTGAATTATGGGTGTAACTTCCATTGAGACGTAAAAGTCAGTGAAAGCCTCGCTCTTTGAACGCAATAATACGTTTTATTTTTAAACTGGGTACAATGAGATGACAATAACGGACGGTTTAAATATAGCCTAACTATGATATATGTATTATGTAATATACGTTGCCTTAATAAAAAATGTTCATGAACTTCAGCATTGCGTGATACTATTTCAAAGTGATTTCCATCATTTTTACAGATAATAAATTGTATTTACCTGTGAAAACAAACCTGGAAAGAGACATGAGGCTTTGAGGAGAAAAACGAGAGATTCTTTGTGCATTCCAGTGAATTATTAATGGGATATATCGTAAATTATATCGGGAGAACAGACCACAAATGTGCAGCATATGTTGTCCTTTTTCACAGCGGAATGCAAAGGGACAAAAGAAAATAATCACGAGGATAGAAAGCAGCGACTGAAAAGAGTTCTTGCCATAGATATTCTTTTTATAACATGTTACATTAAAATATCAAGCGTTACGTTATTCTCATGATGTCTGAAAATAAAACATGAAAGAAAAATTGACAGCTCATTCAGTCAAACTGACGGATAAGCTTTATTTGTAGGGCAACCTTATGATTTGAAACGATTCGTTTCAGTCTTTTTAAATGGAAGTTCCCCAAACTGGAAGTGGAACCCATAATTCGAAACGCAGTAGGCTAGTCAGGAATAAGGTGGATAGGGTCAAACATCTCTCGAGAGCAGTGCTGTTTGTTTAAGGCAGTTTGTTTACATTGGAAGTAGCAGCAAAGCTCAAACGTGTTGAATATTGCCAGAGATTCCCTTTCAGTCGGTCACGTTCGACGTACGTCAGTAGTGACCGACGAATTGGGATATCGCTAGAGAGCCCTATCAGCTTCGAGTGAACTACAACAAACCAATGAAGTTGGCGTGCGATATTTGCATAATGCGCACCGCCCCCGCCAGGTGGTATAAATAGGGAAGCAGATGCAATCGCACTCTGTCTTTTGCTTCGGAGCCAACCTGTGTGTTCCTGCTATTAGTCTGAGAGTGACTTCGCAAGCCTTTGAAGAACTTTTGTTCTACAGTGCTGGCTTTATGGCACCTTACAGCGAGGCCGCGAGCTTTCCCAGAGTGAGCTTCTTGAGCTGTTATACAGCTTTCAACTGCTGTTTTCACAGCATTATTTGCCCCGCTTGGTTTGTGATTTGGGCCGGTTCCTCTGTGTCTGTGACTCAGGGAGTGAAAAGTGTACCTGCAGTCACATCGCGGCTGTTCCCTGTGTGCTTCGGCACAAAGAACAAGAGCTTCTAAAGAGCTTCACAGACAGACACTGCGTCTTTTCAAGACGTCATTCTGTCTGTGCGCTTTCTGGAGGCGGTCGCTTTCCTATCCTCACTGACGGCCACAATCACTTTCTCTCATGTCTGCTTAGCGTGCTGAGACTGTGTTTGTGGGTGGTTCATGTTCTCTTGTAAAAAGAGAGCACGCCCACGCCGGGCGCGTTGTTCATCTTGCCTTTCTCATAAGGGCTTGAGCGCTCAGCGCGCCGTGTGCCGTCGAGCTGCCGGCTGACAGCGCGCTGCCATGGCAACCCAGCGCGTTGTTCGGCGCTCTAGATGCATGGTCGAGACTCGAGTGCCTCAAATGAGGTGGAGTCCCCTCACCTATTCCCGATCTAGTTTCTCTTTCTGAATCAGAAAAGTACTACTTTTGGTGAATAAGCCAGGGTGACCAGAGGATCACAGTGGGGCAATACCCGCGAGCCAATCTCCGTGGGCCCCCACTCCTCTAATGCATCGCAAACATGTTGTGACTGTGTACGTGGGTGGTTTATGTTTGGTAACAACATGGCCACGTCGGCGCTCAGCGCCGTGTCGTTCAGTTAGACGGCCACGTTCACTGTCCCACATGGCTGGTAGCTTCTGGGTGGATTGCTGGTCCTTCTCATGGGGGACCTAGCGTCTTAGTCAGGGCTCCAGCAGAGGATCAGATGTCGACTGCTACATTGGAGAGAGGGTTGTTGGGTTCTGGACATGAAGAGGAGGCTGAGCGTCCCACGGTTGTGATGTGCTCATGCTGAATCGGATTCAGAGTTAACGACCGTGCTTTCCCGGGCCCCTGGGGGTGTGGTGCGACGCGTGCTCGCCTTGCCCCGCCCCCTGTCTTTAGCCCGGACGTGCATGGAAAAACTTGGCAGTTTGGAAGCCTTTTCTGGTGCCAAATATGGAACGCCAAAAGGGTCATAATCTGCATTAAGTTTTTTCTCTCTCACTACCCTCTGTGGTGGGGTGGCAGTGCTACGGGCACACCACCTCTGCCCTGCATGGGTCTTGGCCCCCGGCAAGTCTGTGGAAGGCCAAAGCACTCATCGCATATGGGTAGTTCTGAGTCGGGGTTGAGCTACGCATGATGTAAGTCATAGCGCAGGCCCCTGGCCAGACAATGTCCACCATGGTGGTCCAGAAACACCCCTGGCTAGCCTTGCAGAGGTGTGTCGTCGTCTAAGTACGCTTTCTCGATGCTCTCATCTCACAAAGCTGGCCTAAAATCCAGCCCGCTCAGCCCACAGCCAAGCCAGTTGGCTAGCGAGAAGCGGTCCTGGAGAAATGGGTGACCTGGAGCTGAGGTAAACAGTTCTTCGGGAGACGATGCCCGCATCGCTCCCTCCCCGGAGGAGGGCCGGGTGGAGAATTTTGGTTTGTTCCACCGCTGGCTCTCTGGAGTCCAGCGGTACCCACGAAGTAGAACTGTTTTCTAACTCTCCAGGTCCCAAGAGGTCGCGGCTGGCAGTGCGCGAGGCCCCGCCTCGCCGCTCTCAGCCCCCTCTCACTTCGCCAGCAGGTCCCAGTGTGTTGGTTGAGGCCGCCTCCCATGTGCCGTCTCCCATTCACACTGCCACCTTGCAGAGTCTGACCCCACTACGGGCCGCTATGCCGTCCGAGTCGGGTCCCAGCACTCTACCTCGCTGCCCCACGCCCGCACGCCTGTGGTGCATTTGGTCCCGCTGGCTCGGTGTCTGGAAGCCTGGCTAGCGCTTTCCAGCCCGTCCCACTGGCTCATTCGTACCATCAGACTCGGTTATGCGATTCAGTTCGCCCGGCGTCCCCCGGTGTTCAGGGGTGTCCATTACACTCATGTGTCCCAGGACAATGCACCTGTTCTCCGGGCGGAGATTGCTGTCCTCCTGGCGAAGGATGCAGTCAAGCCGGTCCCTCCAGCCGATATGGAGTCAGGGTTCTCCAGCCCCTACTTCATTGTACCCAAGAAGGGCGGTGGGTTACAGCCAATCCTGGATCTGCGTGTCCTGAATCGGTCCCTTCTCAGGCTGCCATTCAAGATGCTTACGCAGAAGTGCATTTTCAATGCATCCGTCCCCAGGATTGGTTTGCAGCGATCGACCTGAAGGATGCGTACTCTCATGTCTCAATTCTGCCTTGTCACAGACCCCTTCTACGGTTTGCGCTCGAGGGTTGGGCATATCAGTACAAAGTCCTACCCTTCGGGCTGGCCCTGTCGCCCGCGTCTTCCACGAAGGTTGCGGAGGCGGCCATTGTTCCGCTCAAGGAACAGGGCGTTCGCATCCTCAACTACCTCGACGACTGGCTCATCCTGGCCAGCTCGCGAGCAGTTGTGCGAACACAGGGACATGGTGTTAGCTCACCTCAGTCAGTTGGGTCTTCGGTCAACTGGGATAAGAGCAAACTCTCCCGGGCAGAGGATCTCTTATCTCAGTATGGAACTGGATTCGTCGCCCGGACCGCGCCTCACCGAGGAGCGCGCCCAGTCAGTGTTGACCTGCCTGAGTACGCTCAAGCGCAGGACAGCGGCCCCACTGAAACTCTTTCAGAGGCTCCTGGGGCATATGGCATCCGCAGCCGCAGTCAAGCCGCTCGGATTGCTTCATATGAGGCCGCTTCAACACTGGCTCTGCGGCCGGGTCCCGAGATGGGCGTGGCAGCACGATGCGTTCCGTATCCCCGTGACACCGAACTGCCGTCGCACCCTCACCAAGTGGTCGGACCTTCGTTCCTGCGGGCTGGAGTTCCTTGAACAAGTGTCCAGGCATGCTGTGTCCGCACAGATGCCTCCGCCACGGGTGGGGAGCCACGCACAACGGGCATGCAGCGCCGGGTCTGTGGACGGGCCCCAACTGCATTGGCATATCAATTGCCTCGAGTTGCTAGCAGCACGCCTTGCACTGGGCCGCTTCCAGAAGCTGTTGTCAGACAAGCACGCACTGGTCCGCTCGACAGCACTGCGGCCGCTGCGCACATCAACCATCAGGGTGGTCTACGCCCCGCCGTATGTCGCAACTTCGCCCGCCATCTCTTGCTATGGAGTCAGAAGCATCTGAGGTCGCCGTGCCATTCACGCCCCAGGCGTGCTCAACCGCAGCCGACGAGCTCTCACGGCAGCCTCCGCTTCGGGCGAATGGAGACTCCATCCCCAGGTGGTCCAGCTGATCTGGCAGCGCTCGGCGAGGCACAGGTAGATCTGTTCGCCTCCCGGAGACTGCCCACTGCCAGTTGTTCTATTCCCTGACCGGCGGCACGCCGCACGGATGCCCTGGCAATCAGCTGGCCCCGGGGCCTACGCAAATATGCGTTTCCCAGTGAGCCTTCTCGCACAACTCCTGTGCAAAGTCAGGAGGACGAGGAGCAGGTCTTGTTAGTGGCTCCATACTGGCCCACTCGGACCTGGTTCTCGGACCTCACGCTCCTCGCGACAGCACCTCCCTGGCCCATTCCTCTGAGGAAGGACCTCCTGACTCAGAGACGGGGCACCCTCTGGCACCCGCGTCCCGACCTGTGGAAACTCCATGTGTGGTCCCTGGACGGGACGCGGAGGTTCTGAGTGATCTCCATAGCGGTCGCAGACACTATCACTTCCGCTAGAGCTCCTTCTACGAGGAACCTCTATGCGCTGAAGTGGAACCTGTTCGTCGAATGGTGTTCCTCTCAACCAGAGCGAGAGGACCCCCGATCATGTTCGGTCAGAACCGTGCTTTCCTTTCTGCAAGAGGGCCTGGAGCGAAGGCTGTCTCCCTCCACCCTCAAGGTGTATGTTGCCGCTATCGCCGCACATCACTATGCAGTTGATGGTGAATCGCTAGGGAAGCACGATCTGATCGTCAGGTTCTTGAGGGGCGAGGAGACTGAATCCTCCCGGCCCCCTCTGTACCCTCTTGGGATCTGACCCTGGTTCTTACATCTCTCCAGGGTCGTCCCTTCGAGCCTTTGCAATCAGTCGAGTTAAAAGTACTGTCCCTAAAGACCGTCCTCCTGGTTGCATTGGCCTCGCTCAAGAGGGTAGGGGACCTGCATGCATTTTCGGTTGACGAATCGTGCCTGGAATTCGGGCCCGGTGACTCTCACGTTATCCTGAGACCCGGCCCGGATATGTGCCCAAGGTTCCTACCACTCCCTTCGAGATCAGGTAGTGAACCTGCAAGCGCTGCCTTCGGAGGAGGCAGACCCAGCCCTAGCTTTGCTCTGTCCCGTCCGCGCTCTGCGCCTGTACGTGGACAGAACGCAGCTTCAGGACCTCAGACCAGCTCTTTGTCTGTTACGGAGGCCAGCAGAAGGGAAAGGCTGTCTCCAAGCAGAGGATGGCCCACTGGATAGTGGGACGCCATCGCCCTGGCGTATGAGTCCCAGGGCGTGCCTTGCCCGTTCAGGTTGAGAGCCCACTCCACCAGAGGAGTGGCCTCTTCCTGGGCGCTGGCGCACGGCGCCTCGCTGACAGATATCTGTAGAGCTGCGGGCTGGGCGACACCTAACACGTTCGCTAGATTCTATAGCCTTCGTGTAGAACCGGTATCTTCCCGTGTACTCGCTTCCACCAGCCGGTAGACGCGAAGAGCCCGTTCTAGTGTCGGCTTGCAATGCCACTCCCGCCCCCTGGGCCGGATACGTGCATCCTTTTTACTCCAGTCGAGTTCCCCGCTTGGCGAACCCTGTCGAAGTTCCTCCGCCTCCCCCTTCGGCTCGGACATTGCGGAGTGTCTGATGCCAGGCCAAACCTCCGTCACTGACGCTGACGTTTGGCTGGGTTCCACATGTCGTGACCCTCCACGTGAGTGGTCCCATGTGTGTATTTGTCCACGGTCAACTCCCTACGGCGAGCCCGTGTCTTTCCTTTAGCAGAGCCAGCTCTGCTGTCACCTGTCAGATGAGTCTCCCCTACCCAGGTGGAGCCATCCCAGGGACTCCATATGTCACTGCCCACGGCCAGTCCATATGTGTACTCTCCACGTAAATTCCTCCCCTACGGGTGGGTAGTGAGTTTCCGCAGCGTCCCCTACGGGTTCGCTTCCCCAGTGTAGTCTAGTTTACTTAGTGGGTTTATCGGAACAGCAGTAGACTCTCTCAGCGTAGCTCGCCCCTTCCCGTCCCACTGGTGCGCGGGTGGCTAGAGCTGCGCTGGGCACTGGAAGGGGTTCATACTGTGGCGCTTTATTTGGGATCCCAATTCGTCGGTCACTACTGACGTACGTCGAACGTGACCGACTGAAAGGGAACGTCTCGGTTACGTATGTAACCCTCGTTCCCTGAAGGAGGGAACGGAGACGTACGTCCCGTCGCCACAGTTGCTGTACCCTCGCTGTAGTGCAGACTAGGTTGTCTCCTCAGCGAAAAACAGAGTGCGATTGCATCTGCTTCCCTATTTATACCACCTGGCGGGGGCGGTGCGCATTATGCAAATATCGCACGCCAACTTCATTGGCTTGTTGTAGTTCACTCGAAGCTGATAGGGCTCTCTAGCGATATCCCAATTCGTCGGTCACTACTGACGTACGTCTCCGTTCCCTCCTTCAGGGAACGAGGGTTACATACGTAACCGAGACGTTTTCCTGCACTGTAACGACTTTTCTTAAATTACCATGATTAAGTTATATACAGTCAAACCAAAACTTATTCAGACACCTTGAACATTTCATTCATTATTACAGTTTATTCACTATAGTTAAAAAAAATGGTAATAAAATATGTCAAGATCTCAGTTAAACTGTGTCAGAAAAAATTAATGTCATGTCAGATAACACAAAACATGGTCAGGTCAAAGTGTCTGGTAGTCCACTGTATGAAGAATTTTTGGGTATAATATGTCACAGTTTACTTTATTTTGCTATCCTCACTTACATAAATAAACTATAGTGTCCTGCACCCAGTAGTAAAAAAAAATATATATAAGAAATTATATCTAGTGTCTGAATAATTTTTGGTTTGACTGTATATATAGCAAATAAATCATATTTTGGCACAGACATATTTGGAAAGTAAAACAAATGAATGAGATTAGCCTACCCTAGTGGGGAAAAAAAAAACTAAAATGTATTTGAAATACATTTATTTTGTGCTTAGTACACTACAAATACATTTACATATTTATGTGCTTCATAAAAATTCTCTGCAATTGTACTTTTGGTATACTAAACTGGTATACTTAAAGTCTGCTAAATTGGAACTAACAACTAATTTTGCACTTTATAATTTTATACTTTAGGTACACTTTAAATATCTTGCATTTAAAGACTAATATTATACAAAGATCACACAATCCTTATTAACATTGATATTAAAACACTTTTTAGGCATAATATTAAGAAATGTGCACTGTGCAATCAAGAAATACTCCCAATAAAGTTTAATTATAATTTTATATCAGTAAAATTTTTGATAATTTCTGATAATTTTATATCAGTCTTAAATGATATGTGATCCCACCAGTGAAAACCCAACCAAAGTCATTTTTTTGTGATTCCCTGTTTTCTACATAAAATCATCATACATAATGTAAAGAATAATCTGTGAAATTATAACCTTGATATCTTTGATATTGACTGAGTAAGACCATGTCAAAGATTTTCTTCCTTATATTTACGAACTTTGTTACATATAACTTTGTATGTACAATGAAATATCAGCAGAAAATGTCATTAATATATAAAATATATAAAACATCAATTGAAAATCTCATTATCTCTTTCTGGGCTATTGTTTAACATTCGGAGTAAATCCAGGAATGAATCCAGGAATGCTACAAATGTTGTTCAGTCAAGAGCAGTGAGCGATTCCCTCTTTTCTTTTATTGTTAGATTAACATTAATATAAAAGGCCAAATTACGGATTTAATATGCAGCAACATTTCTGCAAAATGATATTATTACGTTTCGCAACAGTTTCAAAGTGAAACGTCCAGTGAGTGGAGCTAGAAGCATGATCAGTTTTATCCAAAACAGTTGTGAATCTGGCAACATTTTGTTGTGTTGGTTTTTGTATGTATCACCACAAATATGAGTTAAAACATCCAGAACCTGAGCCCTCATCACCACAAGTGGGCTACAGTTCTATACCATGTCAGAAAAAGCCAAACATATGGAGCTGGTTATATGGTGCAAACTCCAAAATGTATTTGCTTACAAATCATGCCTAATGTTGTGTCAGATATGTTTTCCAAAAATTCACTTAAGGCATAATTTCAACATGTAGCAGGCATAAAAGGACCTTAAAATTAAATGGTTATCTTGGCAGAATGTTACAAAACAAATATTATGAAATTAATAAATCCATACAGAAATTGGAACCCGGCTTACGACGCAGTTTTCTTGCCTTTCCCGGTGCTGATCTGATTGCCGCTAGTGTGGATTGATATTATGGTCTGTTTACATTTTCTAATGGTAGAAAAGAAGTTTCTGAACCGAATGATACAAGAACAAGCAGGTTTTTTTGCGCTGAAAGTAAACCCAGAGATGAATGAAATCAATGTTTAGGAAGCCAACTTCCAGTATTTTGGTATAATCTGTCAGTTACAGCAATAAACACAAATTACATATTTTAATCTTTTTTATGACTATAACTACTTTGACGCTCTTAACATCATAATTAGATTATGCGAATTTAGCCGGGGTTTCACAGGTGGGGTCACATATGTCGATAAATATGTTAATGGATATAAAGTATACTTAGTATGAAATAAATGTATTTTAAATAGATTTTGGTATAGGTTTTTTTTTTTTTTTTTTCTAGGGTACACTTCTGACTTTAAATACTTTCTTGATGTTAAATGAGTAGTGGCAATGTTATTGAGTCAAAGTGTGCAAAATAATAAAATTACTTTAAATCTAGTAATTGTGTACTCATGAGTGATTAATGATTAAACGATACATGCTGTCTCTGAACTTGAAATGGGCGTATGTTAGTAGGCGGCATAGTCTTACATTCTTTGAAAGAGCCTTTGTTTGGGAATATTCGGGATATACTGTGTGTGTGTTTCTGTTATTCCTAATCATAATACTATAATTGTTAACGTGCTGTAATAATATGCAGGTGCCACTGAAAGTTTCCAGCTGTTTCACATGACTTCTTTTAAAAGACTTCTTCTCGCCTATATGGGCAGCTTCTGCTTCAATGTTCTTTTGTGGCGAAAGCTTCCTGCCACCTATTTCACAATGACCGGTCAAGCTCTTAAAACTTGTTGCTGTACAATTCAACACATGATACATGTGCTACACATGCTGGATATGGACACAGATGTTGAACTCAGAGGCCCTCAGTGCTTTTCTTCAAACATGAACAGGAAGCAAGTGTCACATATTTTAGCTTCTGTATCAGTTAATCTTCACCCATTAGCTACACTGGATTTGATTTCAACCAAACTGAGTGCTCACATACTGCTCGATATAAGGGATCTGTTTCATAACCTACTTAGGAAGTATTTTATTGCATCAAGGGCGACTTTTGCAGCATCTTTGTTTTTGGGCACAACCAAGTTCAAACATCCAAGACATTCTTTACTTATTTTTTTTTTTACCTCTTATAATTAATAATTTATTGAAATCAAAGAAGAAATGGGTCTGTTTCTGTTATGGAATACTGATTCTAACCTCTTGGAGAATGCAGTTAAAATCCATAAATCCAGTGTTGGGGGTAACGCATTACAATTAACTTGAGTTATGTAATCAGATTACTTTTTTTCAAGTAACTAGTAAAGTAACACATTCATTTTAAATTTACAACAAAATATCTGAGTTACTTTTTCAAATAAGTAATGCAAGTTACATTTGCCTAGGGTGACCGGACTTTCCGTTTTTTTTGGAACAGCCCCTTATTTCAGCTCTATTTTTAGTGTACCGACTTATTAAGAAAAAAAAATCACGTTTTGTCCCGTATTTGTGATGCGATCTGGGAAAACCCGTTGGATGTCGCGATGGAACGTTTTTAGTAAAGTAAAAAAATAGGTTGAATGTAATTTCTTGTCAAAATTCATTTCATTAAATTTTTATTCTAAACATCTTGTCTATCATCTCTGAAAATATCTTGGCAAAATTCGCAGTAAAATAGCGTTACTTTTGAAGAACACACCCGGCGGAGGTGAAAAAAATCGGCCAAAGCTTTCCCTCTCTTAACACTACAAAGACAGTTCACCTATCAAAATAAACCACATAACATGTAGAATGAAGGTGTATTAATACAAATTTCCCGCCGGTCCTGTATAAATTACGACACGCAAAGTTTTTTTTCCTAATACAATGTTATCGTGAGATGGCGGAGCACAAAAGAAAAACAGAGCTATAATGAACACACATTCTAATTATGTTTATTAGAGGTTGAATTCAAATCAAATACTGCCAAACTTCCCATACTACTTCTGAATAGGATGTCTACTTCATAAAATGTATGAAAATATATGGTTCAGATCACTCAAATAAATGGAGGCGCCCTTACATGGCCAGTAATGGAACTTGGATGTCATCTAGTGAAAAAGTTTGGTACTGCACCCAAACAAAATCTTACTGAAAGCTCATTTTTGAAATATATCAACCTAAAATTTGGAATGTTGACATTTTTGGCTTTGATTTTCTTGCAGTTTTAGAGTAAAACATGTTTTGTAATATATTATTATAAAATATAAACAATTATATTTTTTACATTTTCATAAACGTAAACTTCTATAACTTTTTTTTTTAATTTCATTTCACTTTCATAATTTATTTCACTTCTAAAATAATCTGACAAGTGTCTTCTTTAAAACAAGACCAACCTTAGGTCTATATTCCAAAGCATTCTTGTATTACAACCCTTTATGTTTGGATAGTGCATTTTCATGTCTGTGTGAAAAAAGGTGGTGACAGTTATTTAAACCTGTTTTTCTCAAAATTCTGTTCCTGTAAAATCAGAGCGATCAGCCAACTTCAGATAACCATAACTTTTGTCACAGACTATGAAAGAAGTAAAAACAGATTTGGAAAGGCCTCGAATCCAGCTTTCATATGATATTGAAACCTGTGATAGGTAAAATTTCACCATGTGATGGGTTTTCGCAGATCACATCCCATTTCAACTTTCCTAAAATTTCGTTACGACTGGGTAATAGAACGAGTAGTAGTAGCCTAGTAGTGTTCTGTCACGCATGAATAGCCCAATCAATTCAACGTAGAACAAAATTAGCATCCAATCACAACTCGTTATCGTTTAACTTGCTGTTACTGGAATCCCAGTTCTCTTAGACAGCGCACGATCAGTTCTCCTTGTTCCTGAATGGTGAAATGCACACATAGTTGTCAAAATGTCCATTGTGTGGAGTATCTCACGTAAATACAGTCGGTTATGGCTTAAGTAGACATAAACAGGTGGGTGAAAACCAGATGTGATTCAGTATATTACATACATTTGGTCGTAAAGGGACAGTAACCTAATTAAATATTTGTCTGTCATTAATGTTAATCAAACAACAAAAGATGTTAAATAAATGTATACATGGTAAATAAACCTACTATATCTGAAAAACAAGTTTATTTTGTATCTCTATCGTATTTGTCGTATTGTTTGTAAAGTTCTTTTTTATATAACAATAATTATATATATATATATATATATCGTGAAATAAAATTTCTCATATCATGGTCAAATTGCCCACCCCTTGCTCACCTGTCCCATATTCCAACATGAGATATCTGGTCACCCTACATTTGTCCAAAAATAGAACTTTTTCTAAAAAAAAACAAGCCCAGCCCAGGTGAAAAAAGTAACACAAAAGTAACGTAATACATTACTTTTCTTAAAAAGTAACTAAGCAACGCAATTAGTTACTTTTTAAGGGAGTAACGCAATATTGTAATGCATTACTTTTCAAAGTAACTTTCCCCAACACTGCATAAATCCAGACTGAGAGCTTCTGAACGTATTATTTCCCTGTTTTGTTCTGAGACAAAACATTTAGATGATTCCCTACTTAAACTACAAAGGAAAAAAAAGCCATAAATCATATCAGGTTTTAACTAAGATCATCAAGTCCATTATGAATAGCATGGAAGCTTGTTTCTGCCATGAGCAATGTTCCCTCTAAGCTGCGCGCGTGCGCGGCCACACACTTCTGTTGCCGCGGCCGCGCAGAAAGAATAAATGCCATGCAGAGGACAGTCAAAAGTGTGGGGAAATCCATTTAATTGTAGTTTAAATGAGAAATAATTGCAGTGCTCTGGTCAACCTCTATAGAGTTATTGTCAATTCTGACTTTATGACCCACAATTGATAAACCCACAAAAGCTCACAATTCTGAGGAAAATACAGTGCTACTATAGAGACGTGATAGTGAAAAAAAATACGAGGTGGGAGGAATGCAAAGTTTCTTTGGGAAATGCCAAAATTTTCTGAATGAACAGAAAGTTTCTCAGGGGAACGCAAGAGTGCTTACATAATTTGTTTTCCTCCCATGTAAATTTTTTACTTCACAATGTCCTTTAGGGGCTCCGTAGAGAAAAGCATGAAAAACAGTCATAAAATTAGTTACATTTACCTTTTTTTATTCCCTGGTAGAGACAAGCTTCCATAGAATAGAACAATTATTTTGGGGTAGATAGAAAAGTGGGAGGGGGGGGATATATATGTATATATTTCTATAATTATTTTCTCTCATTCTCCCCTTTTCTATCTGTGTGATTTCATGTCATCCCTAATCATTGCATAATGCTGATATAGTGGGTAATAATGCTGCTTGTTACATTAAAACACCCAAGACAGACTTTATTATCAGAATGAGATATTAAAGGTCAAGTAAACGGTTAAAGGTCAAGTGAAATGTTAATGCATGCATGAGGAGGACAGTCATGTCTGAACTGGAGGAAGGATGGGGTGGGCGCTTACCTCCGCATGCAGTCCAGAGCGCGCACAAAGTAATCTTTATTGAGCTGGTGCTCGTCCCGCAGCAGAGAGCACTGCTCCAGTGTCACTGACATAGACGTCCTGTCTTTGGCACTTTTACAGCTGGTGAAACGGATACCATTCATCCGTCGACAGATCTGAGGAGAGACGTGACAGATTGTTTTTACTTTCGCTGCCTCTGGATAAAGTGTGGCATTTATGAATTGATGGTTGATTGACATACATAAAAATATAACATGCAATACAATATAATAAGAATTATATATAAAATAACGTGCAAATACATACAGATACATTATCGTTCAAACTTTTGGGGTTGGTAAGTGTTTTTTGTTTTCCTACTTAAACTACAGAGAAAGAGAGTGATTAAAACATTCAAGGTTTTAACTAAGATTAAGTCCATTATGAGAAGGGAAGCTCGTTTCCACCTGTTATGTCCCTGGACATAAAGTTTCCTTTGTTGTTGTGTGTTTGATTATATCGTGTATTGTGCACAGTTCTCTTTTAGTCAGTGAAGCAGACTAAACAATGAATCTCTTATTTACATAATGTCTAAACTTTGTTACAGAGTATTTGAGAGCGTGCAGAACTCAGCACTTGAAGGGATCATGAACTGCATTATTTTATTATTTTATAATGTTTCCTGGGGTGCAACTTATAATGTTAGTATGATTTTTACATCAAAAATGGTCATAATTTAGAAATAAAAGGCATTTTTCCAACTTGATTTTAGACCTCTGATTTGAATGCTCTGTTTTAAGGGGCGTGTCTACTGTGAGACTTCAGTGTATGCGATTGGCTAACATCTTTCCATTCGAAATAGCCAAGTATAACTCTCTCGAAAACTTTTAGCACGTTTTTACTATTACAGTTCTCAAGGTTTACTAAATGTGAAAAGGGTTAATCATAACATTATATTTAGATAGTGGCATGAAAGGTTGCAGTGATGAACATGTAGCTGATCACAGACATGTTGAGTGCATGAATACAGTGATCTTGTCATTGTAACTCGATTTCTGCACACTAACGAATGCTTTCATCATAACTAACATTGCAAACACAATAATGTAAATAAGAGATTCTAACAGGAGTTTTGGCGAGAATCCACAACTGATAAACTCACACTGTTTGATTGACAGCTCCAGCGATTGTAAAGGGAGTGTTCTTTGATCACTTTCTATATATAATTTAATCACAGTTTAAATAACAGATTCACAAGTTTAATAAACAAGTTTATTGCTTAGTTGCTCAATCAAGTATTAGTGTCACGTCTGTAATTTACCTACTACTTATCACGAGTGAATCAGTGGGCGGGGCTACAGTGGTAATGATGTAGAAGTATGCGTTGATCTTTTGCTGATGCGGTCTTTCACCTCTCTATGGCGTAATAAATAGGCACATTCCACATACTGGAATCTGGGCTTGGTTTCAATAAAAGCTGTTTTGGACTAACAAGCCTTCAGTTCTGAAACTTACAGTATATTCTTGTAGTATGATTACCTATTATATATGAAAAGCTCAAGGAAAATAAGATTTCTTAATTCATGACCCCTTTAAACACCTGTGATTGGCTACATTGCTCACCCCTGCGAAAACACATTGTAAATGGAATAATTTGACATTCTCGAGCGCGAACACAGATACACGACTGAATCGTTTGCCAACTCTTTTTCGCTAATATGCTATTATTACAAAGAAAACAGATCATTTACAGTTATGGGCAGCTTTTCCCTCTCAAAGCAATCAGAAGCAGCAGAAGGAGGTGGTTTGAGTGAAAAAAATCACAAGCTAGTATCAAGTCCATATTTACTTTAGCCTAAACCCCTCTGTAAGATTCATGCTTTCTGTTATTTATGTTGCTTTGTGAGCAAAGAGCCATTCTTGCAACTATACTCTCAACCTATAATGATTGTGTGTGTGCTGGGATAATAAACATTATAGTCCCTCATTTCTTTTTATTCTTGTCACTGACATTCCCAACCCTAGACTCGGGAGGATGTGACACACATGACTTTTTTCCTCGCAATTACAAATTTAGATCTCACAATTCGGAGAAAAAATAGATGTAAACTCACAATTGCGAGTAAAAAAGTGTCCGAATTATGAGATATTCTCTCAAATTACCATTTTTATTTTTATTCCTTGATGGAAACAAGCTTCCATAGAATAGAGCAATTATTTCAAGGTAGATCGGAAAGGAAAAAATTCTATATATTTTGTCTTTACTCTCAATTTTGATTAGTGGTGCAATGGATCACAAAACTCACAGTTTGGATTATATTTCGGTTGTGTTCGGCTGTGTGCACAGAAAACAGAATGCAAGTACTAAATTTAGCTCTCTTTCGCCACTTCTTGTGCTTGAATGGTTTAAAATCGCTTGAATGCGTAAATTTGCAAGACTCAGTAACGTGCAAATGATAAACTTTCACTCTATGATGGTTAAACTTTGCAACTAATCTGCAAATCACGTGTGCCAAACCGTGGGTCTTGGTGCATGTGAATCAACTATGATCCATTACACCCCATTAAAAAAAAATCTTACGGATCCAAAACTTTTGAAAACTAGGTCAAACTAACAAACAAACAATCAAACAAAAAAATTCAACTTAGGAGTAATTACCCTCTCAAAGTCCAAGACATTCAAGATGAATATCTCTTATGAGTTTGGCATGAATCAAAAGGATTTTGGGGGGCTAATTGAAATACTATTTCAGCATATGTAACAAATCACCATGTTTTGCAAATGTGAGGTTATGAAACACAATTGCACACACTTCCTGCACAGACTCCATGAACTCAAGTTCAGCCTCACCATTCCTGCAAGCCACAGGATCTCCACATTCTTCCTCTTCTTGGTTACCACATTCTGTCCGAGGGTGTCAAGCAGTTCCTTAATGTCCATCTGTGTCTGAAAACACGGCAGGCCTTTGGAAAGAAAAGACAAAGACAGAAAACCCTTCAGATGTCATGCATCAATGAGTTTAAAGAGGGCTTGTTTGTCCCTGTATCGACAAGCACTAAAGATGCAATTGAAAAATCTGGGGACACGTTATCTTTTTATAAACAGAGAGATGGAAAGAAGACAAGATGTGACACGCTGCAATGCAGCTTGGCATCCGTCTGCTGGGAGCATTCATCATCTGCAGCCGTCACGCTCCATAGACGTGATTGACATATCAGAGAACAATAAAAACCTGTACTCAAATCCTTAAAACATGAGACTCTGTGCTCTGTACACATTTGGCAGAAGTGCCGCACTGAACCTAAACACGTTTTCACAACAAAGAACAAAATCAGGTGATTGTAGAATATTCATTCAAGACCTCATTTGTATGACTTCCTTTTCAAGAAACAACAAAACACAAGTTGATAAACTGAGACTTTAGACAAAAATATGATGAGACAAGCATATTCCTGATTGAAATCTCCTTATCAGACCATTATCAGAGGTTTTAAGTCCCATTTAATAAAATTACCTTCTTTAAATCTGTTTATCGGACAAAAATGAATCTCAGTTCAACCCCAAAATTAAAAGAAAGAAATAAGAAACTATGGTAAGATTTTACAATAGGGTTCCATTACTTAATGTTAGTTAATAAATTAGCAAACATTAACTAGCTATACTATTGTTAGTATTTAATAATCTTTGTTAATGTTAGTTATAATAAAAATACAACTGTTCATTGTTAGTTCATGTTAGCTTAGATACATTAATATTAACAAATACAACTTTTGATTTTAATAATGTATCAGTAAATGTTGAACATTAACTGAGATTATTAAATGCTTTAGAAGTATTTTTTATTAGCCAGATAGATGCTATACACTAAGTGAAAACAGCATATTTTCTTAGCGATAGATGCTGTTTACACTAAGTGCAAATAATGATAGATGCTATTTACACTAAGTAAAAATAGCATATTTTCTTAGCGATAGATGCTTATGCTGGATGCGAACCCGGGCCCATTCGCATGGGAGTCGGATGCTCTAACAAGGAGGCTAAAGGCTGCAACCTCTAGCGTCAGTCGCCTACGTCTGTTACACTCACACCCCTAAACCTCACTCCCATCCGGGTCACGGCACCAATGTATCCCCTCTAGTTCGATATATAGCGATAGATTCTATTTACACCATGTAAAAGTATCAGTTCTTTGCAATAAGTGTAAAGAGTAAATAGATGCTATCTGTACTTTATATTGGCTGATACTCTCTGTACCTCAGTACTTTTGTACATTAACAGGATACAATAATATCATGCAAATTATTATATTTTTTTAAATTATTAATTGGATGCTGCTTTATTGGAAGTATAAAAACCCTCTGTGCAACTTCCCCTAACCCTACCCAATAAACACTTTTAATATTATTAAACACTTGGTCGCCGTTTATTCCACTTTTAGAACATTATTTTCATTTTTATTGAAAATAAATGTGAGTTCAGCAAAAGGCAGATTCGGACCCCACGTCGATCATGTTAAAAGCCAGGACTGCAAGCCTTGCTCGCTACTGCTACGCCACTTAAGACATTGAATTCTGCGCGTCTTTTTTAAAACTTGAGTGGCCCAACCAGACACTGGTGGGCAGAGCTAGTGTAAATAGCGTTTGCCAACAAGGGACACTATTTGCACTTAGTGTAAATAGACACTCCATTTTATTAATACTTAATGTTAACTAATGGAACCTTTTTGTAAAGTGTTACTGAAATGATTAATAAGAATGTTGAGAAATTAGAATGTTGGGTTACACTTTATTTTAAGGTGTCCTTAGTGTAATTATACAAGCAACTAACCCTAAACCAAACCCAAACACTAATTATATAGTAAGTATATGTTACTGTTTACTCAGTTAAGTACTGAGTAAACAGTAACATATACTTACTATATAATTAGTGTTAGGGTTTGGTTTAGGGTTAGTTGCTTGTATTTATGTATAATTTAATGTTATCACTAGAGTAAGTACATGTCAGGTGTGTAATTTAAAAAAAGTGTTACCGAATGTTGCATAAAGAAATTGATTTTTTTTGTTGTTGCATTTTTAATATCAGTATAGTTTCTATATAAATAGTCTCCAATGGTCCTCATTTGCAAGTCGCTTTGGATAAAAGTGTATGCTAAATGAGTAAATGCAATATAAAACACAAAGCTCAGTTTCTTGAGTGTTGAACTTACATTCAGACGGCACTGTGTTGGTTAAGGATTTATAGTAACCTTCTAGAATCTCGAAGTTCTTCTGGTTTATTCTCTCCTGTAAAGATATGTCACCAAACCTGAGAGGGAGAGAGCACAAAGAGAGCACAATAATCTTTTATCAGCTCAGACATGCTTTCGATTGTGTGTTTTGCTAAGCATTCAGGCTTGCAGGGATTGTGTTTCATGTTTATAAGTCAGTGCTTGTACCTCTCAGCGATGGTTTGCTGCTCATTTATGCCCACGTTGAAGAGCACGGGGAGCACGCGTAGCGGCTTGCCCTCGCGCAGCTCGTCTGGGAGCGTTTGGAAGGCATGATGTGGGAGAGGCACCTCGACAGTGTAACGGTCTCTGGCATTAAAAAAAAAAGGTCACATTTCCAACTCTGTCAACACCAGTATGCAGCTGCTCAACTTACAGATTCCCACAGATTATTTTACAGTCTTTCCCCTTGCCCCACCCTTTGAAACTCATTTTAGAGAGACTGGACTCACAAAGTGCATATATATTTATACACTACACTTTTAAAAATAAAGGTCCCAAAAGAGAGTTTCGCAGCGATGGCATAGATTTTTGGTTCCCCAAAGAACCTTGTAATAAACAGTTCTTAAAAGAACCCTTTTTTATTAGTATAAAGAACATTTAAACAAAAAAACAAAAAAAAACTTTTTTTCCTCTATAAAGAACGTTTTGTGGAATGGAAAGATTCCATTCAGGTTAAAGGTTCTTTATGGAATCATCCATGCTGATAAAGAACATTTATTTGTAAGAGTGCACCGTTTTTTTTTTTTTTTTTTTTTTTTTGAAAACTGTCTCTTTTGCTCACCAAAGCTGCATTGCGCATAAAGTTGTAAAATATTATTACAATATAAATAACTGTTTTGTATTTGAATATATGTTAAAATGTAATTTATTCCAGTGATCAAAGCTGAATTTTCAGCATCAATACTCCAGTCTTCAGTGTCACATGATCCTTCAGAAATCATTCTAATATGATGATTTGCTGCTCAAGATACATTTCTGATTATTATCAGTGTAAAAAACGGTTAAACTGCTTAATATTTTTGTGGAAACTATTAAACATTGTTTTCTGGATTCTTTGATGAACAGAAAGTTCAAAAGTTCATTTATTTGAAATAGAAATCTTTTGTAACATCATACATTTTAAATATTATACATTATAAATATTTACGGCTCAGAAGGTACTACGAGCCAGAACTAAACTCAGACTGTTACAAGTGCAACTGTGCTACCCTTAATGCTACCGGCTACGACGGATGCCAAATTTGTAAAATTCCTTGATTTTCTATGTTTTCTATGACTGTGGGAACCCTGTATATGAATACACCCTGTGTGTGTGTGTATGTGGGGTCTCTCTCACCGTCTACCGCTGATGGTGGGCTGCAGGCTGACTGCTTCTTCAGACGCTGCCTCTGTGATCCTGAAGGTCACTCTGTGCAGGTCAGAGATGCCCACCTCCATGTCCTCCAGCATTCCTATTTCTTCACCTGTGTGACAGAGATCTGTGTTAATTTATATAAATAGAACCTTTTTGAGTCCCTTGTTTGTCCTGAACAGTTAAACTGCCCACTGTTCTTCAGAGAAATCCTCCAGGTCCTACACAATATTTGGTTTTTCAGCATTTTTGCATATTTGAACCCTTTCCAGCAGTGAATGAATGATTTTGAGATCCATCTTTTCACAATGAGGACAACTGAGAAATTCAGACGCAGATATTTAAAAAGATGAAAACATTGACTGATGCTCCGGAATTGGTTCATTATCTTGATCATGCTCAGTCAGATGTTTATTATTAATCATCAGTCTTTGTGTATAAACAGCCCTCATGTTTCATTGTTCCTTTGTCTAGCTTTGTTCTCTGTACCGCTGTTCACGATTAGTTGATTTAATTATAGAATATCGAATAGGTTGTGCGATTGTCGTCTTAAAAAAATCATGTTTTTAATGGTGACACGTTCATGTAACCAGAGGATGCCGCGCGCTGCCAATAACGCACCTAAAAAGCTGTCAATCAACTCTTAGACAACAGTAGAACACAGACTAGCGTGGCATATAACAGAGACATTAAAATCAATGTTCACACGACACAAGTGCCGCCATTCAGGCTGTTCACAATGTTATAACATGTTTAGGCAGCCTACAATCAATATGGCTTGAGGTAGGCTTGCTGCGATAGTTGGTGTTGCCGGTGTTCAGGAACAACACCGGTATCATCACTTGCCCACCGCTCCCGAATTGGCGCTAATTTGAAAGTGAAAGTAAAATCCCCTCGGTCATTCATGGTGCGTGTCCACTGCCGGAGAGCGAGCATTTTCAGTTAATTCCTATGGAAGCTCAACGTAGGAATTAATTGAAAACGCTCGCTCTGCTTCGCACCGTTATGAATGGCCGTGCAGATTTTACTTTCACTTATATTAACAAACATATTAAAAAGTTTCAGCACATTACAATCATTTTATGGCTTGAGTTAAGTCAGCATATTCCCCAATGAATTAAACAGTTTATCAATATCATACAGATTGAAAGCGTGAATGGTCTCTCTCTCTCTCTCTCTCTGTTTGTGTGTGCATGCGGGGGAGGGGTGCGATTTTTGAATAATAATTGAATAATTCCCAGCGATCTTCGAATATTATTTTTGCTTGAAATGCCCATCCCTAATGTATAAAGTTGCAATTATGTTCCAAAACTTAAAAGCTGATGTGCTATATAGTCAATACAAGCATCCAAATATTGTACAAATGCTTAATTACATAAATTGTATAGTACATATCAATATTTTTTAGTGTTGAATTATAAGGTGGCATGCATTTCTAATCAACATTTCTCTTACATTTTTATGCATTATGAGATTGGTGCCTACATAGATAGCTGGAGGATTTGGAACAGAGCCATTGTTTGTTTTATTTTTGAATCATTTTTACCACTGAGGACGTGTCCATAGGGAGGTTTTGTCAGGTTTCACTAACTCAAGGGGTAAATTTGGTCCCTTAAGTAAAACTAAGTTAACATTTACATGATGTTACATTTGTGCATCTGGCCATCTGACTTCATTCAAAATATTTACCAGTACTTGTGCGCCTAGGAACCCATGATCATAACATTCAGTAATGCTCTTACCCAATGCTTCAGCAGATAAGCTACAGCTACATAAAAAATAACTGGTTCAGAAGGACTAAAACTAAAACTAAAGCCATAAAAAAAAATCTTTTCATTCTTTGAAATAAAATAAACATGAACTGAAAAAAAGAAGTACTTTACATTTTTCATTTTCATATAATTAAACTTGATGTGCTACAAATCATACAAAAACTACAACTAATAAAAATGACAAAACACACAACAAAATTACTAAAACTTTACATGAAATAAAAATGAAAATATATATAAAAAATAAAAGCTAAAAGATTTCAGTAATAATACAGTAACATTGCCTAATTCCAACATTCCTGTCAGCAAGCCTCATTTGACCAGCTGGTAGGAATGCTGATCCTAGAACATGTTGTACTTTATCGTAACCCAGTTATTTTTTTAAACACTAGTTCAACTGTTATATGGGTACAGTGTTGCCACAATAATCTCAACATTGGCATCTCAATGTATCAGCTTTCCCTGAGCATAGCAAACAACTGCAGTTATTCATGAGTCATTCGCACACGCTTCATCAAACAATCACAACAGCCTCGAGGTCTTCAACACGGCAAGAGCGGTTAACTTAAGAGCGTTCAAAATCTTTATCACCTTGAAATGCAGGTACAAGCTGTCTAAAGAGTGCGTGCAGCTGGAAGTGTTTACTTCAAAGTCATATAAATAACCACCCAACGAATATACCAACTGAGAATCCAGTGTAAGACAGAGCAATAAACCATTCATGCTGCATTACAGTCAGTAAAACCATGAACACAGCCTCAAATGGCTTATTGTTTCAATAAAAACACTTCTAATAGCAATATGTAAAATAGGGATGCACCAATATTACAATGCTGGCACATACAGATAAATTTATATATTTATATATTAATATAAATATTAACTAATATTAAAGTTTCTATACTATTTTGTTTACATAAATTAAAAACAAAACACTAACAACTAAAATAACGCTTCAGCTGAACTTCGGCATCACAACATTGTTTTGTACAGTATAAAAAATGGATACTCAGTTTGAGATTTGGTAAAGATTACATTTAACAATGTTATTTAATCATTTTGTTTTTAAAGATTAAGGGCTGGTGCAATGCGGCGCCAGGTGCGGCGCAAGTGTTTTTTTGCTAGTTTCAGCCCGACGCGGTTATCATTTTCACGTCCTGCGCCACGGTGTTTAAATAGGAAATGCATTTGAGATCATTTGTGCACCCATGGGCGTGCTGGTCTGAAAACGAGGTGTGTTCAGGTGCATTGTTGGCGTGTTGCTATTTTCAGGGAACTGAAATAGACTGTGCCATTGACCAACTGAAAACTGGTCTAATACCAATGGCGCAATATTTGTTTTGTTATTTAAAGAGCGCGTTAGTATTATGCGCCTATAGGTGGATGCATAACGTGCGTACACTCTGCTTGTTACACACACAGGGACGCGCAGCAGCACACAAACATGCCAAATATTAAAAATAAAAGATTATTATTGTGTACATAAAGATAAAAATTCTTTGGTGGAATCCGGCTTGTCCTGTAGATGGTCCATTTGCAAATTCTGCCATCTAAATAGCGAATCTGCCATGGCGCGAGCGCAACTGGCTTTTAAAGGGAATTGGAGATAAGACTTTCATTGGTTTATTGCACGTTATGCCCAAAACACACCCATGACTCATTAAGAGAATAGGGACAACCCTTTTAGACCATGCGCTGACCATTTTTCCCATCCTTAAACTAGCAAAAGTGGATTCGGACACGCCCTAAGTGCACTTGCGCCATGCGCTTTAGAGATATTTATATGATATTTATAAGATATTTATATGAAATAAATGAAAGGTTTGTGAGTTTAATCATTATATTATTATTATATTATATTATTAAATTTCACAGCATTAAATAAATCAAAATGGTCTATTTTCTTACATTTTTATAATATATATGATTCCATGTAAAAAAAAAATCACGTATTAGCTTACATTGTAAGTGACATGAACAAAACAGAACGAAATTGTTAATCACAAACATTTATATGACAATTAATATTATATTCATGATCGTGACAGGCCTAGTTTGAATAGATTTAGTTGCATTTAGCAGGTTATTTTGGTGTGATGGCGTAAGTATGATCTGATGAAGGACACTCACTGTAAGTACTGAGCAGACTCTCAAACTGGGCCACCAGTCCGACTGCATGCAGCTGTCTGAGAAAGCCCTTGTCCTCCAAACCCGCATATAATCGCATGACAAATCCACATGCCAGAGCAGCCAGCTGTGAACACAACACACATATATCTTTACAAATGTCTTGTCACATCACAAATCCACAAAAATAGACGTGGAAACAAGAACTTCTTGTCAAATTGTACTTTTAATGTTACCAGAAGACCGACTCGGCTAGTGCCACAGATTTTGTCACTTTAGCAGCACTGCATTTTCACCAAAATGACATGGACAAAACAATGACAAACTGGTCTAGACGGTTTTGCATTAAAGTCAGAACAAAACTCCCTTTTCCCCCAAACACATTTGACTAAAAGACCAGCCAATCATGTTAAGTCACATTTATTTACATAGCGCTTTACAGTAGCTTTACGGTAATAAGAAAATAGCAGTTTTAATATTGTAAAGTTCTTCAATTATGAAATGAATACATACTCAGATCTAGATGTCATTATTCAACTCAATTCAGTTCAGTGTTGATTCAATTTACTTCAATGATGATGTCAATGTTTTGAAGCAAGCTATAAAGCAACAATAAAGCAACTCTACAGAAGATAATAGTGTCATTATTCAGCTCAAGTCAGTTCTGTGTTGATCCAGTACGAGTGCAAAGTTTGTCAATTTTGAAACGGGTTCAATTCAGATATAAGCGTCAGGGTTCTGTCACTTCGCTCTGCACTGTAAAACCGAACAGTGAAATTAATTAAATGAAATGAGTTCATTTCACTCAAATAATAATAAAAGTTCATTGTACTTAATATAAAAAAGCTGCGTGAACTCAAAATTTGATGGTAGTAAGCTGAACTTAATATGATTGAGCTGCAGCAGATTTCTAATTCCCAGCATACTTTGCATCAGACTGTATAAGGAAAATAAATGTTGAAAGTAAGTGTTATTTTGTGTGTTTCTACACAAGATTAACATAGGAAGACATACATTAAGATACTGTTTAATGTTGTGTTATGTTGGGATTTACAGAGGGTTTTATTATGTTAGTTTTGTAGGGTTACCATTGTGGTGAAGAGTAGAGCCTGTTGTTAGGCTGAAGTTTGGCTGCAAAACTTTTTAAACCACATATAATCAAGGTTGTTTTGTTATATACATCTTTGATAGTTATAATAGCATGTTATTTGCCATCTAACATTTAACCAAGATCTGAATGTGATGTTTATGTAAATGACTTAAGGTCCTCTCCATCACTGGATGTTTTTAAAACCAGTTTAAAGACTTATTTTTACTCTCTAGCATTCGAGTGATGCTGTGCATGTATATGTATATTATTTTTTATATAGTTGGTGTTTCATGTTATGTATGTATATACAATTTATTTGATTGACTTTGATATTTGACTTTTATCTCCATTTTTTCCCTCCTCCTTTTCTATTTTAACTTCTGATTTACTGTAAAGCACTTTGGATCAACTACAGCTGTGTTAAATTTATGCCATATAAATAAAATTTGACTTGGCTTGACTGTGGTGAAAATCAAGTTTTTAATGTTGTTTATATGTCTATGTGGTGTTTTTAATGTGCTTTAAAACAAACCATGTGCAAATTCAGTCAACATCATTGCTGAGTAATTTCTCTTTAACATGGCACTCATCTAAAGACAGTCTCAAACCCGCGGAAATCGCTGGTGTTTCTGACGCCACAAACTACCTTGTAACCAATCACGTCAACATGCCGGCGGGCTTTAGCATATCATTAACCATGACCGCTCTGAAGCAGGAGTCTCTTGTGAATATATATTGTTGATATGAAAAATCGGGTAGATTTAGCAATATAGTGGGTGTATGATGTATATTATGATGTTCCACGAACGGGAACATGGTTTGTGTAACATTAGCAACACATTATTAGCTGTTTGATAACGTTCCCTTTGTAAAAAGCAATACCATTGTGCAGCGTTTACCTCAGTAAGTTGACAGAGTGGGTCTCTGAGCTTGTGCGAGCAAGTGGAGGCAGGGCTAATTAGCATATTCATATATTTGCGTATGTTAAATGAAGCAATGGTGTAGAGTTACATTCAAGCTATTTTAAGGCATGAAGAATTTTTTTCTGCCTTGTGTCTTGTTCGGAGCGTGGTGTTCGGATCCCGGCAATCATGTCTAGTTTGGATTCGAGTTCCATGGCAGGGTTTGGACACTCATGCTCCATGTTTTTTCTCGTGTGAGCGCACGGGTTGCATGCTCTCTTGTCTCGTTTATTTGTTTTCAATGGACAGGAGCTCTTGTGTTGTCGTGTTCTGTGTAGCAAACGGCTCGTGTTTTATCCGCCACGTGCTTTCATGTTATGTTTTGTGTGAACACGCGGTTTATGAGTGTTCTTATTAGCTGCATGTTTGTGTCTTGTTTTGTTTGAGCACATGGCTTGTGATTGTGTTCGCTGGCCCTGTGCTCGTGTTTTTGTTTTGTTTGGTGTGAGCTTGTTATGTTTGTTTCTATGTGCCATGTGCTCTCTTGTCTATAGTCTAACCCCATCTTTTTTGTTATGTGATTGCTGGTTAATTTGCCCCATCTGTCCTACCTTGTTACCAAGGCTGCAAGTCGGCAACAAAGTCACGATATGATACGTATCATGATACAGAGGCCATGATACGATATGATATATCATGATACGGGTCTGCACTAAATTTCATCAGAGCAGAATTTAGTATTACAGCTGTTTGCATACTATAGGGCCATTGCTAACGATAGGCAGAGCAGGCAGTTTCCCTCTGTGTTATGAAGGGCCTCAGAAGAACTGTATAATATTTTAGGTAATGCCATAGGTTTCATGTTAACATTGGGCACTCCCCACCAGACACAATATTCTGTTTTCTTCTTGTTTTTAAGCACATAAATAATTTTGTACTCATCCTAATAAATTTATATTGTAATGTACTCATTCTAATATATTAATAAAAGGTTATCATTGCACAAATTAACACACTGTCTACATTTTTCTGAAATGTAGAGAGTGTATTACACACTCTCTGCTGCCACACAGTCCTTCAGCGACTGAACCAGGACACTGAGCAGATCCACAGCTGTCCGAGGACGAAAATAGCACAAGGGGTTCGGCAAAATTAATTGTTGAGTAAAACGTTGAAGAGTCGTTGAGCAAATAAGTTAAAAATAAATGCATATTATAAGACCTTGCATGCTTTAAACCTGTAATTGGGGACATCCAAAACAAAAATAGGAACCTTTCAAATGCCATAATGGGGCACTTTAAGTTATGGAGCTTGCAGGATGTAATAATGATACAAAGACCTCTAATATGCCAAAAGACAATTTAGAGAGACTGGCTATGTGTCAGAACTGGATATTTGCTATAAGTGCTGCAGGGATGACGTACTTCTGTAGGCCAAAACCCAGGAGAAAGTGAACATTTTAGCCCCAGTTCCGTCATCCTGAAGTTTATGAATGGGTTTTTGCCTGAAATAAAGTCTGTGGCGAACACAAGCTTGTAATAATGATACAAAGACATCTTATATGCCAAAAGAACAAGGAAAATTTGATTTCTCATCTCATGACCCCTTTAATAGAGAAACATGGCACAGACAATGGAAATTCATACATGCGCAATCTCTCTCTCACGTCGTAAATAAACACAGACTTGATGTATTACACTTTTCTGCGAATAGAATATCAAACTGGGGATCGCTAAACTGCAAGCTTACCAGTGTTTTCAGAAAAGAAGGGCTTTTATCCACAGTAGAGACAGAGCATGTGCACTTGGTTGCCAGGTTGAGAAAAATAGGTTGACATTAAAAACACCATTGTGCAAGTATGAAGCTCTGATTGGAGGATTACGTCTCTTGATATCAATCCTGTCCCAGTTCATTGTCGATTATCGCAGTGTTCCTGTCGTGTCCAGCTTCCTGCCTTGGTTCTGCTCTGCCAGTGTTTGGATCTACTGTTTTTCTCCATGAGGTTATTTTTTTAACCTTTTTTTTTTTGTATAACAAATAAAAAGCCCATTGTTCTCTGCATCACAGAGGCCCTGTTTCCACCAGGTATTAAGATGCGTTTTGGTCGATCGGATCAAAAGTGGATGAAAGAGACACATACCCGTTTACACCTGGTATTTTAATCCGTTTTGTCCACTTTCAACCACTTCTGTCCTGATTTCTTAGAGGGGAGGGTCTATGGGTGGGTAAATGTATAGTTTTTTCGATCTAAAGGACAAAATAAGCTCACGCAATTTACATATGAATGCGACCGGAGACAATGGAAAAACATACGAAGAGCATCAGCTTTCATTTCTGCTCTGACAGCCGCAAGACCGGTCGAACACTGTGAAGAAATCAGAAATGGTGAGAGAACATTGTGCATTAGGTCAGTAGGCGGAGAGTAAGCAGTCTTTTGCGCGTAGGACTGCATATGCGCATTGGCTGGTCTAGACTGAAAAATAAGCTTTTTTAACGCTATTTGAGCATAAGAAACAACTTTCTGATGTGAAATATATTATTTAATTGAGAGTTCGGCAAGCGGTTTTTGAGACTTCAGGATTCCTCCATTCAAAGAGATATAGAACTTGGTCTTGGATGCCCGAAATAGCTGCCCAGAGACGCTGCAAATATGGTCATCGAGTGAACAGACTTTCTTTGAAAGGGACTTTGTCTGCACTCAGCCTGCTACAGTAGCCACGCCCCAAACTCATGCTGAGCTTGTGCTCAGGTTAAGCTGGAAAGAGATTGACGACCACCCTCAATGTTTAGATGGTGCTTGGGAGGCCTAATGTTTACACTTTTGGGGGAGATAAACCCTTGAATGGCATATTAATAGTAGTCAATGAACAATAAACTGGGTTGAGAGCAGTGTTGGGTAAGTTACTTCAAAAAAGTAATTAATTACTAATTACATCATCAATATTGTATTTAAAATACTTTTCTAATTACTCTGTCTGAAAAGTAATTTAATTACTCAATAAGTAACTTACTAATTACTTCTTAAAATCCCTATAAACCTTGACCGGATAGACAATAGAAAGGAAACTCTTTTAATAATTTAGTCAAACATGGAATAGTTTAGCCTTTTATAGCTTTTTAAAACATTTTAACTTTATTAAAACATATACTATAATACTTTTATTTACTTTATAATACTTACATTTTTTTTTAGTAACAAATAGGGATGTCACTATACCAAAAATCTAGTAGTCGGTACAATACTCGATACCACGGTAAAAATATATAAAAATACAAATAAAACAAAGCTATATAGGCTATTTTTTCCAGGTAGGTCTAGTAGTAAGTAAAAATACCACAGAAATTTAATAATCAAATATAAAATAACTCTGCATAGTCATAACTGTATAAATTAAATACAGCTTAATCCCTATTAAAGCTTTTTTGTTGTTGTTGTTGTTGTTTGATTACCATTTATAATTTACAGACAGCTAATAGTAAACAGTAGCATGTTTTAAAGACTGCTGTCACCTAATGGACGGAGACAATGCTGTTACACGCTGTTAACATTCACATAACCAACGCGAATATATGCCAAAACGGGCATTTTGACATAACTGTGTATTTGAACGTTTATGTGTAATAAACCACGAAAATTGACACTCGCGAGAGGCGGCTATGTGTGTGCGCTCTGGCTGACTGAAGACGTCTCTCAGAGAGCACGCGCACAGTTTTTTCTCCCTAGGACATAGTTTACATTTTACCGTAATGTTCTTGCCTACCTGTGTCAAAAAGTGAAGTAATTGGAATATTTCCATTCTGCAAAACAGCCACTTGCTTCTGACGACATCTTCAGAGAGCGACTACACAGCCAACTGGTGTGAAGTTGTGAACTCACGCGCAACTGCACTACAGCTAACGATTTTAAAGAGGCAGCGTTCACTTTTACCTTTAGATGACAAATTTAGATTTTAAATTCAATATTGATTTAAACAGAACTGTTGAACTAATTTACAGTATGTAACGCAAGTACATTATAAGTAACTGTAATTAAATTACCTAAAAATGAACAGTAATCCCTTACTTTACTTTTTCAGTGGATAAGTAATTTAATTACTGTAATGCGTTACTTAGTAACGCGTTACACCCAACACTGGTTGAGAGAATGGATTTTAACATAAAAAAAATGTCCATATTTGACCTTTACGTGCCTTTTAAATAACTCTGTTATGAGATAAGTGTTTGTTTTGGTCACTCACAGCTTGGCTAAAGACCGTATCTCGTCTCTGCTGCAGCTGCATACCCTGCGCTGTGCTGCACGCCGCCTCCTGGAGCAGCACAAAGATCACCGAGCGCCTGGCTCGCTCCGCCACTGCCGCCACACACTCCTTCAGGGACTGAACCAGGATACTGAGCTGATCCCGCCCATCCACAGCTGTCAGGGGACGATCTGAGGAAAAAAAGGACATTTGTGACCCAGTTTCCCAGTAACCTGCCTTGCCAAAAGACAATTTAGAGTGACTGGCTGTGTGTCAGAACTGGTTATCTGCCATTAAGCTATAGAGTGCCGCAGGGATGACGTACTTCTGTAGGCCAAAACCCAGGAAAAAGTGAACATTTTAGCACGGGTTTTTGGTTAAATGCCTGAAATAAGGTCTGGGTCGAACACAAGCTCAAGATATTTTCATGGGTTATTCTATAATATAAAATACATCAGTAATACCCTCTTGTGATTTTATTAAAGCTTTTACTTGTCTTGTAAAAGGCAGTTGCTAGCAAGTGGCTAAATGTTTTTTTGAGGATGATGGCATGTCACATAACCTATCCATGTTTACGTCTGTCTAATCTTACTTACCTCTACCAAGTGACAGATAACACACACACACACACACACACACACGCATACACACACACACGCAAACAAAAACATGGGAAACGTTTTCATTTATTTTTCATAAAAGTTGATAAGCCTGTTTATTTATGCATGCAAGACTACATGGTTAGTTGCATTGTATTATTTGCATTTAGCATTGTGTATTTCCTTGCTGGTTTTATATTTGGGAATGAACTAAATGGAATAATGAGGTTAAAGTTATAAGAATTTTATGATCTACAATTAATACAGTTTTATAATCTGCAATTAAAACAAAATAAAGGGAGAGTTTGTTCTGTAGAGGAATGAAAAAGACTAGAAAAAGACTACAATACACTTAAAAGCACACAGCATAAAGCAGATCAGAGCATTAAAATAAGCTGTGTTTAATGCTTGCAGCATTCACAAGTCTGTTTGTTATCTAAATTACAGACTGAAAGAACTACATCTCTTATCAAATTCCCGAGAGCCATGAGACAGACTTAGACCAAAGTCAGCAGATATGATCTCTGGGTCACTGGAAACAAAGTCTTGGCTTCCTTGTCTGAACATGGTCTGGAATACAAACTTCCCATGCCACAAAATGTACTTCCCAGGAGTTGGGTTCAAACAACATCTGTTTTATAATTCAGTTCGACAGATCAATAAATAAGAATTTGGTAGATTACATGTTACTCACAGTATTGTTTAGATTTTGACATGAGTCACTTTATTGAGTCACTTAATTCATTGCCAAATGAATAAATGTTTACGAATGAATCGGTACAACAAATGATTTGATGATTCCCTCATACAGGCAGCCACTTCCTTGATTTCTGAATGAATCAGTTCTTTTGAACAAACTCGCTCATAAAGACAGCAGTTTTGAACGAACCGAGTAAACAAATGATTCAACGACTTGCTCGTGAATTGTAATATTTTTTATATATTTTGATATGTTTTATATATCACTAATCACAGTAAATACAAATGATGACAATATTTATTTATATAAATTAACATTATATATATGATTTTATTAATCAGTGTAAAATAATTATTTAATAAAGGCCTGGTTTCACAGACAGGGCTTAGATTAAGCCAGGATTAGACCTTAGTTCAATTAGGACATTTAAGTAGCTTTTATAAACGTGCCTTAGAAAAATATTCTGGTGTGCAAATTGATTACTGGTGTGAATCTTGAGCCAAAACAATGGCACTGACATATTTTAAGATAAGTCGGTGAAAATATATTTTTATTTAAAACAGCTCAAACATGCATTTTAGTCTGGGACTAGACTTAAGCCTTGTCTGTGAAACCAGAGGAAAGACTGTAACATGTTAAGACACTTGCCTAAAAAAAAAAAAAAAAAAAAAATCCATTCTAAACTTTAAATGTAGCTGCCCTGTTGAAATTTCACATGCGCTAGCTTGCCATTTGTCATTCAGCTCAGTAAATCATAATAAATCAGTTGTTGTTTTAGAGAGAAGTGCATGAGAAAAGCGCTTCAGTTGCTTTCATGGACATTTGTTTTGCAACAAGATTTGTGTTTCAATGTGTTTTGCATTAGTCATCTGATTTTTGGCAGCATTATACTCATCTGCACTGAACTACTTTTTTTAATGAGCCCATTTCCTAAAAGCAGAGTCAATTTAAGTTTGGTTTCCACCCTTGGTGTATTCACACTATTGATCTGAATTGCTGCTCAGTAAATTAATTTTTTATGTGCATGACATGAGGCATCAACCTAAACCGGTCTAACGTCATTTCATCATGCCTTTGAATGAAGGGCAATTCCTTGTGCTATGTGAAGTATTTACACAGACACAATAGCATTTTATACTGCAATGAAATTTTAACATTGTCACACAAAATGTAAATACTGCTGTGAAAGATCTTGCAAAGATGCAATCTTGTGTGAGAAGAAAACATTAGCACACATTTGCATTCTTATAAACAAAAGATTCAGTAGTTATGTTACTTTACACATTAACAAAGCACACAAGATTTCTGAAGGTTCTGAAGAATCTTATTCTGAAGGTTTAGACTGTTAGCTTAGAATTCCAACCTTTACTTAAAGATTGAGATATAAAATTATAAATATATGGAAAATGACCAGAAATTAAGTTTAAAATGAGTTTAGAATAACAAAACGTATCATTGCTAATCAATAAATTCATTATATTGTGAATTGCAGCAGGCAGAACCTCAAAGTGCAGATTCAGATGCTGTCCAAATGATGGCAGCATCGGCTGTATTAAAAACTGCACACTTGTACTGCTTGTCATCGCTTGTACAGTTTTTTCACACTTTAATAGCACTGGGTGTCAGAAGTTGCTTTTAACTATTCCTGTTTGACAGAAGATCCATGGATGCTGCTAATATTCATCTCTCAACTGACAGATCTGACATGTGTTTGGGAAAAAAGATGTGGGTTGTTATTAAAGTGTGAAAAAAAGACTAAAACCAGTGAAAAGTCTCGAGTCAAAGAGTCTCGAATAAAAGTGGAAAATTTGCCATCAGAAGCTTATCTAGAATGCCTAAAGTTGGCGAAACGTGGAATATTACTACTATTCAAATTTTGAGGAACAAAATGATCATTTCTGAGAGGTTCATCTTCACTATTCTCTACTTGAGATTTTTTTCAGACCAAAATTCAAATGAAAATTCAAATGCAATTTCAAATCCTCATAATGGGGGAGCATGAAGTGTAACATTTTTTTTCATAATCAATCCCGAGCAATGTTATAACTAATTTAATTAAATGGTTGTTTTTCTTTTCTCACAGTTTATGCTTCACCATAAAAGGAAATTAAATCAACTTTAAGCAGTTAATTGATCATTCCAGCATACGTTTGGCATTTTTGATTTATTATTTTAACATTTAAAGGGGTTTTTAACTTTAGTTAGTGTGTAATGTTGCTGTTTGAACATAAACAACATCTGCGAAGTTACGATGCTCAAAGTTCAATGCAAAGGGAGATATTTCCTTTTACAGAAATCGCTTTTTAAGGACTACAACAAACGGCTGGTAGGGACTACAACAAGCTTCTTCCCGGGTTGGTGACATAACAAACCCAAAAATTTACATAAACCCTGTCCCTGAGAAAACAAACAAAGGAGGTGAGGCCATGTTGGGCTGCTTTAGAGAAGAGAAAGAGTTGTTATAGTAGAGTGTTGTTGTCATTTTACGCCGGACTGCTTCACAAACGAGGGTCAATTCAACGCTGGATTTGCACAAAGGATTAACATGACGGCACATGCTAGTCGATGAGTTGAATCAACTCCACAGCAACTACATAAATTTATCCACTAACCGTTCAGAAACGTCCAGTTTCATTCTAAAAGTTGTAACTTCTTCCTGAGTCTCTCTCCATCAGTGTCCGACTCCGGTTTGAACAATGTAAGGCTGAACACCATTACTGACAATCCTCATTTTGGCTGTGTGAGATTGTCCAGCTTTGTTGTTGTTGAGCAAACGAAGCGCGAGCTGTTAAAGCTCCACCCTCTTCTAGAAAGCGTCCGGGAGCAGCAGCTCATTTGCATTTGAAGGGACACACACAAAAACGGCGTGTTTTTGCTCACACCCAAACAGGGGGAAATTTGACAAGCTATAATAAATGATCTGTGGGGTATTTTGAGCTGAAACTTCACAGACACATTCTGGGGACACCAGAGACTTATATTACATCTTGTGAAAAGGGGCATTATAGATGCCCTTTAAGCATTTGATGGCTCAGTGCAGCTGCAGGCTTGAGCTTCTGATTGATCATTTGGGTATTTGAGCATTGGACAGAGACGTACCGGGACTGTGTGAGGTGATGACGTCAGCAAGCGCATGGCAGGGCGCTGATTCCTGGTTGTTGTTGTCCTGCTCCTGTAATTTATCCACCATGGCAATGACACAGTTCAAACTCTTCGCCACACTGGCCCAGACCCTGTCCTAGAAGAGTCAAAGTAAATGTTAATGGACCAACACTTACATCACATAAACCTAACATGTAAACCAGCCAGTCGTGACAAACATTGAGTGTGCAAGTGACTCTTGTATTCTGCAACGATAATTTGATGTGCTAGTCACTAACAAAACTTTGCAGAGTGTACATGGTCTATAAGCAGGCCCTGCCTTTTTTTTATTTTGTGCATCTTCTGCACTGATTATGGGGCAAAAGGCAAAAAATAACCAGACATGAACTCAGGCCTTCATTCAGAGTCTGACAGGAAAATGTATTATGTATATTGTCTTTAGATATGTACTAATAAATGTACTAATAAATGTACTAATATATTATTATATACAATATTATGCATTTTTTAAAATAAATGTTAATATATAAATAATATTAAATTATTATTAAATATTACTAAAAATATTATCATTTTGTATATTTTATATATCTATATGCATTATATAATGTATATATTATATAGTATAATCAATTTTTATTATTTACACTGATGATTGATGCACTTTTTTGTTATACACACATACAAAGTATATATAAAGTATATATATATATATATATATATATATATATATATATAAAGTATATATATATTACACACACACACACACACACACACATAAATAACACTTCTATCCGAATAATTTCTGTTCACCTGTTTTCCACTTCTGGGGCTTTATTGCAGAAACTTCATTAAATGTTAAATTAAGATCTAGATGAGTTCAACAGAACGTATATAGATCCTAATTGAAATTCTGCATGGTTACGAAGTCAGGATGTTTCTGTAGTATGGCTCCGGGTCTCATTAAAAAACACTGTAGAAGCTGCACACACAAACGTACTGCTCGGACTGTCAAGTTCAATATGTTACTGGTTACCACAAAAATAATTTTTCGCTCTGGAATATTGTCTAGAGCACCAAAAGATGAAAAAAGATGTGATGCAGGAGGAAAAGAAAGTGCATTTGAGCCTTTAAAAGTAAAATATCCTCCTTTGCGTTTTCTATTTTATTGTACCTATTTATGGAGAGCTAGAGAAAATAAAACGACTTCTCATAATGTTTAACTAAGCACTTACTGCTTGCTACTACGTTTATGCAAATTTCTACAAAAGCAGCACTTTTATTGGCTGATAAAATTCTATTGGCTGAGAGAAAAATGATAACATACTCCGCTATGAATATTGGGAGAAGTCTAGCTTAAAGTACAGCAAACTTCAGGCTTCCCTCTGTGAGTGGAGCTCAAGGGCACACAAGTTATTTTGGCATTGATTAGAGATGCTTGTCTTATCTTGGCCTCTAATCCTCTCCTGTAAGCCATGGTTATGAAACACACACACACACACACACTCTTGAAGGCAATTACAGGATCTAGACAAAGTTTAACAACCGCGTTTCACAGCACCATTGACTAAACAAACAGAACATTCTTGAGCCCCTTAATACGAGGTTGTAGTTTGCGGTCATCCTTCAGTTACTGTGGCATGTAGTTATATAGTATTAGTATTCATGCACTTCACATTAACATTTAGGCTCTATAATATAACAAATATATGAAATGCCATAGAGATAACATGAATTTTTAGACGCTTTGCATCACAGAAATGCATTATATTTTAAAGTATATTAAAATAGAAAACCATTGTTTTAAATTGTAATAATATTTCACAGTACTGCTGTTTTTTTTTTTCTGTATTTTTGATCAAATAAACGTAGGCTTGATGAGCATGAGACTTCTTTCAAAAATATTAAATAGTAATGCGTCCAATCCTTTGACTGGTAGTTTAATTTAAAATATAGGCCTATACAAAATTTTCTTCACATGATGTGCAATAATACGTGCATGCATAAGATCACAAAAATCATGTTTTCTGTTAAGAGTGGACATTATTTTAACGATAGCTGATATATAGCTCACAGAGGGTTTTTTCTTTTATCTCACAGATTTGAGAATCATAGTGACCAGATTTTGGCACACATTGGACTGCATGAATATGATACTGTGATCACTGACTGGAAGCAGTAAAGTTTTTTTTTTTTTCTTCTTCTTCTTCTTTTTTTCCTCCATTGCAGAAACACCAAATGACAGGTATGTGATGTTCACATCTATCTTTGAACACATCCTGTAATGTTTACACAAAGACAAATTTAAACCTGAAAGTTGAAAATAGTGCAAAAAGGTTTAAATTTAACTAGTTTTCTCCGACAGTGAAAACGTCTCGGTTACGTATGTAACCCTCGTTCCCTGAAGGAGGGAACGGAGACGTACGTCAGTAGTGACCGACGAATTGGGATATCGCCAGAGAGCCCTATCAGCTTCGAGTGAACTACAACAAGCCAATGAAGTTGGCGTGCGATATTTGCATAATGCGCACCGCCCCCGCCAGGTGGTATAATAGGGAAGCAGATGCAATCGAACTCTGTTTTTCGCTGAGGAGACAACCTAGTCTGCACTACAGCGAGGGTACAGCAACTGTGGCGACGGGACGTGACGCCTCTGCTCCCTCCTTCAGGGAAACGAGGGTTACATACGCAACCGAGACGCTCCTTTCAGTCGGTCACGCTCGACGTCGTCAGTAGTGACCGACTAACTGGGATCCCAAATAGCGCCACAGTATGAACCCCTTCCAGTGCCCAGCGCAGCTCTAGCCACCCGGCGCACCAGTGGGACGGGAAGGGGGGCGAGCTTACGCTGAGAGAGTCTACTGCTGTTCCGGAGCAAACCCACTAAGTAAACTAGACTACACTGGGGAAGCGAACCCGCAGGGGACGCCAGGCGGAAACCACTACCCACCCGTAGGGGAGGAATTTACGTGAGAGTACATATGGACTGGCCGTGGGCAGTACGCATATGGAGTCCCTGGGACGGCTCCACCTGGGTAGGGAGACTCATCTGACAGGTGACAGCAGAGCTGGCTCTGCTAAGGGAAAGACACGGCTCGCCGTAGGGAGTTGACCGTGGACAAATACACACATGGGACCACTCACGGGAGGGGTCACGACATGTGGAACCCAGCCAAACGCCAGCGTCAGTGACGGAGGTTTGGCCTGGCATCAGACACTCCGCAATGTCCGAGCCGAAGGGGGAGGCGGAGAACTTCGACAGGGTTCGCCAAGCGGGAACCTCGACTGGAGTAAAAAGGATGCACGATCCGGCCCAGGGGCGGAGTGGCATTGCAAGCCGACACTAGAACGGGCTCTTCGCCTACCGGCTGGTGGAAGCGAGTGCACGGAAGATACCGGTTCTACAAGGCTATAGAATCTAGCTTAACGCAGTGTTAGGTGTCGCCCAGCCCGCAGCTCTACAGATATCTGTCAGCGAGGCGCCAGGCGTAGCGCCCAGGAAGAGGCCACCTCTGGTGGAGTGGGCTCTCAACCTGAACGGCAAGGCACGCCTGGGACTCATCGCCAGGCGATGGCGCCCACTCATCCAGTGGGCCATCCTCTGCTTGGAGACAGCCTTCCTTCTGCTGGCCTCCGTAACAGACAAAGAGCTGGTCTGAGGTCCTGAAGCCTGCTTCTGTCCACGCACAGGCGCAGAGCGCGGACGGGACAGAGCAAAGTTAGGCTGGGTCTGCCTCCTCCGAAGGCAGCGCTTGGAGGTTCACTACCTGATCTCGAAAGGAGTGGTAGGAACCTTGGGTACATATCCGGGCCGGGTCTCAGGATAACGTGAGAGTCACCGGGCCCGAATTCCAGGCACGATTCACAACCGAAAATGCATGCAGGTCCCCTACCCTCTTGAGCGCAGGCCAATGCAACCCAGGAGGACGGTCTTTAGGGACAGTACTTTTAACTCGACTGATTGCAAGGCTCAAGGGAGCCCTGGAGAGATGTAAGAACCAGGGTCAGATCCCAAGAGGGTACAGAGGGGGCCGGGGAGGATCCAGTCTCTCGCCCCCTCAAGAACCTGACGATCAGATCGTGCTTCCCTAGCGATTCACCATCAACTGCATAGTGATGTGCGGCGATAGCGGCAACATACACCTTGAGGGTGGAGGGAGACAGCCTTCGCTCCAGGCCCTCTTGCAGAAAGGAAAGCACGGTTCTGACCGAACATGATCGGGGTCCTCTCGCTCTGGTTGAGAGAGGAACACCATTCGACGAACAGGTTCCACTTCAGCGCATAGAGGTTCCTCGTAGAAGGAGCTCTAGCGGAAGTGATAGTGTCTGCACCGCTATGAGATCACTCAGAACCTCCGCGTCCCGCCCAGGACCACACATGGAGTTTCCACAGGTCGGGACGCTGGGTGCAGAGGTGCCCCGCCTCTGAGTCAGGAGGTCCTTCCTCAGAGAATGGGCCAGGAGGTGCTGTCGCGAGAGCGTGAGGTCCGAACCAGGTCCGAGGTGGCCAGTATGGAGCCACTAACAAGACCTGCTCCTCGTCCTCCTGACTTTGCACAGGAGTTGTGCGAGAAGGCTCACTGGGGAAACGATATTTTGCGTAGGCCCCGGGCCAGCTGATTGCCAGGGCATCCGTGCAGCGTGCCGGTCAGGAATAGAACAACTGGCAGTGGGCAGTCTCCGGGAGGCGAACAGATCTACCTGTGCCCTCGCCAAGCGCTGCCAGATCAGCTGGACCACCTGGGGATGGAGTCTCCATTCGCCCGAAGCGGAGGCTGCCGTGAGAGCTCGCCGGCTGCACGGTTGAGCACGCCTGGGACGTGAATGGCACGGCGACCTCAGATGCTTCTGACTCCATAGCAAGAGATGGCGGGCGAGTTGCGAAGACACGCGGAGCGTAGACCACCCTGATGGTTGATGCACGCAACGCGCGAGTGCTGTCCGAACGGACCAGCACGCGTTTGTCTCGACAACAGCTTCTGGAAGCGCCCAGTGCAAGACGTACTGCTAGCAACTCGAGGCAATTGATATGCCAATGCAGTTGGGGCCCCGCCCACAGACCCGACGCTGCATGCCCGTTATGCGTGGCTCCCACCTCGTGGCGGAGGCATCTGTGCGGACACAGCATGCCTGGACACTTGTTCAAGGGGAACTCCAGCCCGCAGGAACGGCGGGTCCGACCACGGTGAGGGTGCGACGGCAGTTCGGTGTCACGGGATACGGGAACGCACCGTGCTGCGCCCATCTCGGGACCCGGCCGCAGAGCCAGTGTTGAAGCGGCCTCATATGAAGCAATCCGAGCGGCTTGATCTGCGGCTGCGGATGCCATATGCCCCAGGAGCCTCTGAAAGAGTTTCAGTGGGGCCGCTGTCCTGCGCTTGAGCGTACTCAGGCAGGTCAACACTGACTGACGCGCTTCCTCGGTGAGCGCGGTCCGGCGACGAATCAGTTCCATACTGAGATAAGAGATCCTCTGCCCGGGGAGAGTTGCTCTTATCCCAGTTGACCAAGACCCAACTGACTGAGGTGAGCTAACACCATGTCCCTGTGTTCTCGCATTAACCGCTCTCGCGAGCTGGCCAGGATGAGCCAGTCGTCGCAGGTAGTTGAGGATGCGAACGCCCTGTTCCCTTGAGCGGAACAATGGCCGCCTCCGCAACCTTCGTGAAGACGCGGGCGACAGGGCCAGCCCGAAGGGTAGGACTTTGTACTGATATGCCCAACCCTCGAACGCAAAACCGTAGAAGGGGTCTGTGACAAGGCAGAATTGGAGACATGAGCACGCGATCCTTCAGGTCGATCGCTGCAAACCAATCCTGGGGACGGATGCATTCGAAAATGCACTTCTGCGTAAGCATCTTGAATGGCAGCCTGAGAAGGGACCATTCAGGACACGCAGATCCAGGATTGGCTGTAACCCACCGCCCTTCTTGGGTACAATGAAGTAGGGGCTGGAGAACCCTGACTCCATATCGGCTGGAGGGACCTGCTTGACTGCATCCTTCGCCAGGAGGACAGCAATCTCCGCCGGAGAACAGGTGCATTGTCCTGGGACACATGAGTGTAATGGACACCCCTGAACACCGGGGACGCTGGCGAACTGAATCGCATAACCGAGTCTGATGAGTACGACGAGCCAGTGGGACCCGGGCTGGAAAGCGCTAGCCAGGCTTCCAGACACCGAGCCAGCGGGACCAAATGCACCACAGACGCTCGGCGTGGGGGCAGCGAGGTAGAGTTGGGACCACTCGACTGGCATAGCGGCCCGTAGTGGGGTCAGACTCTGCAAGGTGGCAGTGAATGGGAGACGCGGCACATGGGAGGCGGCCTCAACCAACACACTGGGACCTGCTGGCGAGTGAGAGGGGCTGAGAGCGGCGAGGCGGGGCCTCGCGCACTGCCAGCCGCGACCCTCTTGGGACCTGGAGAGTTAGAAACAGTTCTACTGCGTGGGTGCCGCTGGACTCGGAGAGCCAGCGGTGGAACAAACCAAAATTCTCCACCCGGCCCTCCTCCGGGGAGGGAGCGATGCGTGGCATCGCCTCCCGAAGAACTGTTTACCTCAGCTCCAGGTCACCCATTTCTCCAGGACCGCTCGCTTCAGCCAACTGGCTTGGCTGTGGGCTGAGCTGGCTGGATTTTAGCCAGCTTGTGAGATGAGAGCACGAGAAGCGTGACTAGACGACACACACCTCTGCAAGGCTAGCCAGGGGTGTTTCTGGACCACCATGGTGGACATTGTCTGGCCAGGGCCTGCGCTATGACACATCATGCGTAGCTCAACCCCGACTCAGAACTACCCATATGCGATGGAGTGCTTTGGCCTTCCACAGACTTGCCGGGGCCAAGACTCCATGCAGGGCAGAGGTGGTGTGCCCGTAGGCACTGCCACCCCACCACAGAGGGTAGTGAGAGAGAAAAACTTAATGCAGATTATGACCCTTTGGCGCTCCATATTTGGCACCAGAAAAGGCTTCCAAACTGCCAAGTTTTTCCATGCACGTCCGGGCTAAAGACAGGGGCGGGGCAAGGCAGCACGCTGCCGCACACACCCCCAGGGGCCCGGAAAGCACGGTCGTTAACTCTGAATCCGATTCAGCATGAGCACATCACAACCGTGGGACGCTCAGCCTCCTCTTCATGTCCAGAACCCAACAACCCTCTCTCCAATGTAGCAGTCGACATCTGATCCTCTGCTGGAGCCCTGACTAAGACGCCAGGTCCCCATGAGAAGGACCAGCAATCCACCCAGAAGCTACCAGCCATGTGGGACAGTGAACGTGGCCGTCTAACTGGAACGACACGGCGCTGAGCGCCCGACGTGGCCATGTTGTTACCAAACATAAACCACCCACGCATACAGTCACAACATGTTTGCGATGCATTAGAGGAGTGGGGCCACGGAGATTGGCTCGGCGGGTATTGCCCCACTGTGATCCTCTGTCACCCTGGCTTATTCACCAAAAGTAGTACTTTCTGATTCAGAAAGAGAAACTAGATCGGGAATAGGTGAGGGACTCCACCTCATTTGAGGCACTCGAGTCTCGATTTCATGCATCTAGAGCACCATCAACGCGCTGGCTGGGTTGCCATGGCAACCGCGCGCTGTCAGCCGGCAGCTCACGGCACACGCGCTGAGCGCCAAGCCCTTATGAGAAAGGCAAGATGAACAACGCCACGACGGGGCGTGCTTTCTTTTTACAAGAGAACATGAACCACCCACAAACACAGTCTCAGCACGCTAAGCAGACATGAGAGAAAGGATTGTGGGCTGCCAGTGAGGATAGGAAACGCCTCAGAAGAAACGCACAGACAGAATGACGCCTTGAAAAAGACGCAGTGTCTGTCTGTGAAGCTCTTTAGCTCTTGTTCTTTGTGCCGGGCACACAGGAACAGCCGCGATGTGACTGCAGGTACACTTTTCACCCCCTGAGTCACAGACACAGAGGAACCGCCCAAATCGCAAACCAAACGGGGCAAATAATGCTGTGAAAACAGCAGTTGAAAGCTGTATAACAGCTCAAGAAGCTCACTCTGGGAAAGCTCGCGCCTCGCTGTAAGGTGCCATAAAGCCAGCACTGTAGAACAAAAGTTCTTCAAAGGCTTGCAAGTCACTCTCAGACTAATAGCAGGAACACACAGGTTGGCTCAAGCAAAGACAGAGTGCGATTGCATCTGCTTCCCTATTATACCACCTGGCGGGGGCGGTGCGCATTATGCAAATATCGCACGCCAACTTCATTGGCTTGTTGTAGTTCACTCGAAGCTGATAGGGCTCTCTAGCGATATCCCAATTCGTCGGTCACTACTGACGTACGTCGAACGTGACCGACTGAAAGGGAACTAACGAATGTTAACATTGACTACTATGATGTTCAAAACACAATATGTTAAAATTTCAGAAAATTTGGTTTAGGGTTTCATGACCCTTTAATGATTAATCATGCAGCTCTAATAGATTTGCTTCACTTGCTTCGTTCCTGAATGAATCAGCCATTTGGATGAATCAGTTGAATGACTCACTCATTAAGACAGTGACATGCTGCCCCCTACTGTCAGTTTTAGTTTCATATTTAGAGTGTCATCTCATTTTTCATTCATATTCAAGCCATTTCTGAGCTGCATTAAACAGCCTGTGTAAATATACCTAAATGCCACTTCAGATGCAGCTTCTGAAAAAAAAACATTGTAGCCTTAAAAGATTATGTGTAATAAATTCTATGATGAATCAAAATATTTCTTACACAATAATGACTTTAAATGATCTTTTGGGCATAATTTGTCAACCAAAATTGATGTGCGATTAATTTGCAATTAATTTGATTAATTAATCAGATTAAAAGTTGCAATTGCTCGACAGCCCTAATTTCTACAGTTTTTTCAAGTGATTTATTTACTTCTCTTCTATTAAAAATGATTGACTTGAAAGCCTATCTAACAAATAAACACACAGAAGTGAACAACACTTGCCCATTCCTCCTCGTCGTACTCTTTGTGGTGCGGGATGGAGTCGGAGCGGAGAGGAGACGCTTTGCTTTCTTTCGGGGGCGTCTGAGTGCCATCAACATTATTGCAGATGGTGTGCGGCTCCTCGGTCACGCCTGGGTGCAAGTCGGCCTTGGGTGGGCTGGATGGAGTAGAAGTCTGACTTTTGCTGACATAGCCGGGACGGGCGGCATGCAGCGCTAGGAGGGCGCTCTTCACCAGCTCATCTTTCAGAGCGCGAACAAACTGATCCGTCTGCAGAGAGAGAGGGAGAGAGAGAAGGGTGCGTTTGATAACCCAGCATTTAATAACCAACATTTCATTAAATTACAACAGAGCGTAAGAGTGTGTGACAAAGATTAAAGGGACGGGGACGAGAAGCATATCAGAAAACTAATAAGCAGACAAGAGCAAACAGTGATGGCACAGTCGATAGAGAGAGAACAGTGAAGTGTGAGAATGCAGAAGAAAGGGGAAGAAGAATTAAATTGACACAAAAGAGGCGCCCTGGTTCTTCTGAAACAAGGTCTCGGCACAACAACAATATATGATTCAATTAATCTTCAGAAGCGCTGGGATATTGAAAAGATCGCAAGAAAAACAGAAAGAGCAGGACGACCTCATTCATATTCGTAGGTACTTGTACACATGTATATTTTTGTATGTTTGGAGAAACTGACACATCTAGGCAACAAGTCCAAAAGTTTGATTTCGCAATGAAAATCTCATTGCTTATGAGTCATGGAGAAACTGTATCTGAGAGAGAACTGTCAAATGTATTTATAAATGAAATCAAGATGGGACTAATAAAAGTCTGTGAAAAATCTATTTGATAATTTCATTATCAAAACTCAATAAATAAACACATTCCAATGTAAAACTGTTAAACATATCTAATTAATCTGTTTAATTAAGTACAATAAAATCCACCAATTACTCTAAGAACCTTAAAAGTTTTGGACATCTCTAAAGTTCAGATGCTGTTAGTATTAATAAAACTACAGTACAAACACTACAAATGAATATACATTTTTAATATATATTATAATAGTACACTATATACTCTGTGTGCATATATATATATATATATATATATATATATATATATATACACACACACACATACATATATATACACACAAGTGTATATTAATTGACAGGAAATACTTTTGGGAAGTTAACCATCTAAAACTATTTTAAATACGATTTTGCCAATTTTATTTATAATTATTATGCATATTGCTTTAATAACTTCATTTATGACAAAGACACATTTGTCACACTGCAGGTGCTAACCCATTCTGACAGATTAGCTTCACTTTAAGATTAACTTCACTTTTGCTTCTTGTAAAGCGCTTTGAGATGTAACTTTTAAAGTCGCACTATTGGGGTTTTAATAGCAGTGGATGGGACATTTGCATATCACCAAATCAACGCTCCTGTTACCTTTTCTCAACCCCACCAATCATTAATGTAGATATGCTAATCACATCCAACAATTCATCAAATTCTCCAGCAATGTACTTCCACGACTCTTCTGTTTGGATTCTCACCTGTCTGAAATGGCGGTATGTTTTAATGCAGCTGTGATTAAACTCAATGGCATTTTAACAAGCCTGGTCAGCTTCACATTCTCCACACTGAGTTACTGGCAGCGGAGTGGCATTCCTGCGGCGATTTTTCTTTGTCAGTGTCATTGTGAGTGATGCCTCATCATGCGTCAGGATCTGAATGTTCCGTGTCATTACGAAAACCTACATTCCTGAGAACAGGAATTTGTTCCAAGCGTTCATTCTCAGACGAGTGCAACAGTGACAACAGCTGCATGAATGGTGAATAGACTTGTATACCTAGAGCTGTTCTGACATTTATCATAGGGGTTTACAGCTCAGCTTACCTAAACTTTCTTTTGCCAATAAATGTTCAAAGTTTGCCCCCTCCCTGCCACACTTAAAATAAACATGAAAATAAACATGAAAACATTTTACTTTTGATTTATCTTCATTTATATGCACCAATTGAACAGTTCCTAACTACTAAATGCACTTTTATTGATGCATACAAATGAAAATGAATAAATATCACTCTTACCTCTGTTAAATTAGAGAAACCTTAAAAAATAAAAATTAAATATTCTGAAACAATGTAATTGCTATTTGGTCAAAATAATAAAACAAAAATAATGAAAATAAAATAAAATAAAATAAATATTTTTGATTCAACTTCGTTACAATTGCTGTTTGTTCAAAATAATAAATAATAAAACAAAAATAATGAAAAAAATATAAATAAAACAAAACATTTGCTGTTTGGTATGAAAAAAAAAAAAATAAATATTTTGATTCAACTTCGTTACAATTGCTGTTTGTTCAAAATAATAAATAAAACAAAAATAATGAAAAAACAAACAAACAAATAAAATAATGATTAATGTGATAGCTCAAATAAATAAATAAATAACTTGTTTGTAAATTGGTTGTAAATCCTTGGAATAAAATAAAATAATAAAATAAAAAACTAAATAAAAAATAAATATAACAAAACAAAACAATAAAAATATTTTGAATCAACTTCGTTACAATTGCTGTTTGGTCAAAATAATAATAATAATAATAATAAAAAAAAAATATAAAAAAAAATATATATATATATAAATAAAACAAAGCAATTGCTGTTTGGTATGAAAAAATAAAATAAAATTATATAAAACTATTTTGAATCAGCTTTGTTACAATTGCTGCTTTGTTAATATGACAGCTCAAACAAACAAACAAACTACATAGTTCCTAAACATTTTAAACAAACTTAGATACAATTGCTGTTTGATCAAAATATTAAATAATAAAAAAAAAAAAAAAAAAGAAACATTTTTTAAACTAATCGGTTACAGTTGATGTTTGGTTAATGTGATAGATAGCTCTATAAATAAATAAATAAATAAGTTGTTAAACTGGTTGTAAATCGTTGTTTGGAATAAAATAAATAAAATAAAAAATAAAATGAAATAACTGTCACCGCCCTAGACTGTATGGGTGTAGAGATGTACAGATCTAATGCAACATCAACATGCACCCACACAAACACTCACTCACGATTGGAGATTTCAATCAGCAGAAGCGCGGCAGCTTCAGCGTCTGATCATGCGGTGGCCGTCACACTTCTAATCAAGGAGGTGAAGAGAGGCGGCAGAGAGAATTAAGTAATGAAGGCGGCTGATTGCCGATACTCCGCTGTGGCAGAAACAATCTCTGTGTCACAGATTGCACACTGACGGCACCAGATGTAATTCATTAATTACAAACATAAAACATGAAGGCCTCCAAACGAGACACTCGGCCTGGTGGCTTCTGTTGGACTTGGCAGACGGGAACGTGACAGACCGATGGCCGTTTGTCAAAGAGCCTCGATGTTTGCAAATTGACCCGTTTCAGGCCAAGACTTGGTGGTCTCAGTGAAAGGGACGACATGGCTTAATGACATGAACATGCTGTGTTTGCTGATGCAAAATCTGGTTTTGTCGACAGAAACACGTGATACAACAGAGCAGATTCAGTGCTGTACTGATTGAACATATGGTTTTTGTTCATTGTACCATGGTAATACCATGTTTTAAGGCCTTTCCATGATAGTAATGCCATTAAAACAACTATGCTGTATGAATATGGTAATTATACATTAGAGCAATATACATCAAAGCACCATGGTATTACCATCTGATACAATTCCTGCACCACAGTACGGCCGCAGTACTCCTGTCTGACACAGATGGTGAGTGTTAGTCACTGGCAGAAACATATTTCTGTCACTGATTCACCAGCAGCTTCAGAATGTGAATAAATTGAGTGTGACAGTAATGTATTTCATTAGAAAAGATATTTGCCCTCAAAGCATGAACATTTGCAGGACTATTAATAGACTCACTATCAGCCGCACGATTCAGACTCATTTTACATTTATGCTCCCAAACCATCGACTTGAAGATTAATACTTTATTTAAATTTTACTTTTGCTTTAAAACTTTATGTAATTCCTAATTGACTCGGGTATTTAAGGACACTGGCTGAAGCAGTCTTTCGCAAGTCTTTTTTTGATGAGTCATGATGAATCATTACCCATACCTCACGCCCAGTTATCTTGAAAAAAAACTGTGAAAAAATTAAAATAATAATTAAATATATGTAATTATTAATATATGAAATCGGCCATCACTAGATATTGTTAAAAAGTCCTTATTTTGTTTTTTTTGGCGCACAAAAAATAATCTCGTCGCTTTATAACATTAAGGTAGAACCACTGAACTCACATGAACTGATTTAAATATGTTTTTAGTACCTTTATGGATCTTGAGAGAGGAAGTACCATTGCTGTCTATGCAGGCCTCGCTGAGCCATCGGATTTCATCAAAAATATCTTAATTTGAGTTCCGAAGATTAACGAAGGTCTTACGGGTGTAGAACGACATGAGGGTGAGTGATAAATGACATTATTTTCATTTTTGGGTGAACTAAGCCTTTAAAATGAGAAATGTTGCTTTATGGTTGTAGTTTCAGTTTTAATTAACTATAATAAACCTGACACACACACACACACACACACATTCAGAAGTTTGAAGTTGGTAGGAAGTTTTCTTAAATGTTTTTGAAAGACGTCTCTTCTGCTGACCAAGGCTGCATTTATTTGATCAATATTATTACCATTTAAAAGAAAAGTTTTCTATTAGAAATTATTGTAAAATATAATTGTATTCCTATGATCAAAGCTGAATTTTCAGCATCATTACTCCAGTCTTCAGTGTCACATGATCCTTCAGAAATCATTCTAATATGATGAATTGATGCTCAAGAAACATTTCTGATTATTATCAATGTTGAAAACAGCTGTGCTGTCTCATATTTTTGTATTAACAGTTTTTTTTCATGATTCTATGATGAACAGAAAGTTCAAAAGAACAGCATTTATTTGAAATAGAAATCTTTTGTAACATTATAATTGTCTTTCCCATCACTTTCGATCAATTTAACTCCCTGACCACACAGAAGCAGGTCTCACCTTCTCCTCCAGGCTCTTGAGAATGTCCCTCAGAGCGTCGGTGTAGCAGTGCTGGGCCGCCTGGAGCAGCTGATCGGCTAGCGCAGAGATGTGCGGCTGCAGCTGAGACACCACACACAGGATCTCCCTGGCCTTGGCCGTCTGATCTGGAGGATAGTAAATGCACTGATACGCTGTGCTGTAGCTGGTGGACATCGAACAGGAGCGAGAGAAACAACAGAGAGAGAGAGAGACTGAATTAATGACAGCAGGGAGATGAAGAAAGTCATCTAGCTCATCATCAAACAGGTGTGATTACAGCACTGTGCACAAAATACACTGTGACAACATCAATGCAGCAATCTGAACGGGAAATATATCTAATAAATCCAGCCGAACCAATTACAATCCCTGCGTGAATACTGCTCACTTCCTGAACATCATGGCCCGTGTTTCATCTGAGCACAGTTTGTTGCCAAAAAAAGTCATAAATTACTTTTTCATGATGCATTAAACTCTCTCTGACCCTCGGGATGTTTATATATACGAACTCTGTCTGCAAATATGACGACACGTCTCAAAATGGACTGAAAATGAATGATGCCAGACATGAATTACTTACCGACTTACCAGTTATTAAACAGTATGTGACAACAATATATATATATATATATGTTTTTTTTTAAATAAATGTTAAAATATTAATATTAAATATTACTAAAAATATTCCAATAAATAATGTAACTATTTTTTATATTTATATCTATTATAATATTATATATATATATATATATATAATTATTTATTATTTATTACAACACACTGATGATTGATAAAAAAAATATATATATATATATTAAATGTTAAAATATTAATATTAAATATTACTAAAAATAAATAATGTAACTATTTTTATTTTTTTGTATTTATATCTATTATATCTATTATTTTTTATTACTAACACACTGATACATCTAAAAGGTAAACACTATTTTATATATATATATGCCATTATAATATGTAATATAATATAATACAGTAGGTAGATTACTCATTTATAAGAATTTTGATTTTTTAAACACATTTAATGAATCATATTTCTTATAAATGAATAACACGATTAACCTTTAATTGCATAATTTGACATTATAAGTGCAGTTCTCTATTGTGACACTCACAGACCGTGTTTCAATGATAATCACACTTATTGTGCTTTTATGATAATTCAGTTCAGCCATACAAAGGGTGCAAATCACTTTACTGTTATTAGTCCCATCTGGATTTCATTTATAATAAATTTGCCATTAAAAATATTTCTCCATCAATTACTTATAAATGGGAGCCCTGCTATGTGTATTGAACTCAATCGCCTACAGCGGCACCATCACAACAGTTGCAACAATTCCAGTTTCTCTCAATACAGTTATAAATGTGTCCACTTGAACGAACACATGACGATAAGTGCTTGGATGTTAGATAAGGCCTTGAAGAAAGTCCTCTAGTGGCTGAAGACAAAGCGCCTCTATCATAAGTATCCAATTCAGGTTCGGTATTAATGGCAGTCGTGAGATTTCTTTAGATGGCATCAAACACAGAACGCCATTCACACTCGAACGACAAGGTGAAAAGGGCAAGTGCATAATGACGAGAAGCTGTGCGGTCTCGCCGGGCGGTGACATCCGTCTTTCCTGCTCGTTCAGCTGGATACCAGTCAGTCTGCAAGTTTGTTTGTGATGCTGGAGATTAGAGATGGCGTTAGTGTCCTGATCCTGGATCAGCGTATCCAGGCGAGACTCACAGAGGCGAGGCGAATGGCTTCAGATAATTGGCTCCCGGGAGGATCTCTAACCATCGCGGTCTGAGCAAATAAAAGGCCTTGCTTAAAGAGATGAGCCGCACACCAAAGGAGAGTGAAACATATGAGAGAACATCAATAACACAAGCCACCGGACTCATTTAACAGGTCTATAATGACACAACACAGCAGGGAATGTGCTCCAAAAGGCTAAAAAGTCAAACTGATGGTTAATATCAGTGTGGGGGAGCAAATAGCTAAAAGTAGTGACACAACTTCACTAACTTAACTACATTTTTGTTTTTCCAACAAATTTAGCAGTATAAATTAACAAGACATTATTTCATTGCAGTGAATCTGCTGGTAAGGACAATTTGTTTCACTGATTAATCAACTAACAGTATTCACAAAAGTTTCTTCAAATAGTCTGTTTTAGAGAAACAATTTGTTCAAACGGTTCATTTTCAAGAACTGGGGCAAAACATAGATTCACTAATTGATTTGAGTCAATGTTGCTATAGTGTTTACAAAATTTGATTCATTTGAGTTTGTTTTGATCAAATCGATTCATTCAGGCAGCTCATTTGTTTATGAATTGGTTTAAAAAGATTTGGGTAACACTTTATTTTAGGGTCTTTTAATTAGTTGCTTATTAGCATGCATATTACTAGAATATTGGCTATTTATTAGTACTTATTAAACACATATTAATGCCTTATTCTGCAGGACCTTATTCTACATTCTTAATCCTATCCAATACCTAAACTTAACAACTACCTTACTAACTATTAATAAGCAGTAAAATAGGGGTTTATCGAGGGAAAAGTCGTAGTTAATAGTTTATATGTGTTGCCTATACTAAAGTGTTACCAAGATTTGCCGATTCATTTGAGTCATCACTCAAATGTGTTCTAATTGGTTCATTTAGACAGTTAATTTCAACGAGTTGCTTCAAAAATAGATTGACTGATTCCTTCGAGTTATGGACAGTTAATTTCAATTGACTGGTTTAAAAACTGATTTACTGAATCATTTGAGTCATCACCCAATAGTGTTCACAAAATGTAATTAAATTCATTTTGTTCATTTCAATGAAATTATTAAAAAATAGATTCACAGATTTTTTTCTGATTCATCACTCAATGGTGTTTAGAAAAGTCTATTTGAACGGTCTGTTTTAGTGATTCAATTTCATTCAGACACTTCATTTCAATTAACATATTTAAAAAATACTGAGACTGAGACTAGTCTAGAGTGAGACTATCATCACTCAGTAGTGTTCACTCAATTCCAATCAGTTTAATTTTTAATCAAATCGATTCCTTCAGACAGTTCATTTCAATTAATTGGTTAAAAATAGTGTCAGTTTGATCTGATTTAGTGATTCAGTTCATTAATATAGTTTAAAAATATAGTTCATTTGAGTCATGTACAGTATTAGTGTAATGTAATTGTTTGGTAGCACAATAAATATTTAGTAAAACATTTCAATATTTACAATGCATGAATATACATTATATAGAACTAATTTAAAAAAAAATCAGATCCTATTTTTTGAGCCATTAGCTCTTTTAATTTGTAACAACTTAACTTCACTGCAACTACTTTAAATTGAGTAGCTGTACAATATGTGACAGCAGAACAACTCTGATACTGATGAAACAAAACCATTTTAAAAATCGATTAATGGCAGCGTCCTATAAATCAAACAAATGAAAGGCAGAAAGGGTGTGGCGTTTCATCACAACACTTATTAGGATGTGACTCACAGGAAGTGGCAGGGACATAATGCCATCTGAGACCTGTCACGATGGCTAATGACTTGTTGGCCGTACACCTCAGGAGAGCCAGACCCGATCTAGTCTGAAGAGGTTCTTTATCAACCTGGCTTCAAGAAAACAGCATTTGTGCCATACTCGACTCATTCATCACAAGCCCTCCAGCCACTACTCCCAATCTCAAAGCCCAGGCGGAAGCTGCAGATGTTTTTTGCATTTTCATTTACAAGTGGGCAAAGAAGATGGCATATTGAAAACAAGGCAGAGACAATACTCAGAATATCATTGGGAGATACAGCAAATAGCATAGTCTGATTAGCATAGTAGTCAGATTGATTTTAGCATGTAAGTTTGTTCAGATGGTTCATTTAAATTAAATGATTCAAAATAATGATTCACAGAACCAATTCAATCATTAGTCAATTGTGATCCAGAAAGTATTTATTTTCTTTAATGGTCTTATGTATGTAAAAAAAAAATATGGTTTTGTTTAGTTTTATTATGTAAGAGTAAATTAAAAACATTACATTTAATGTATTTTTAAGGGTACTGATATCCTTACTGTGTTTGTGCCAGATTCATACTGCTCTTTTTAACAATCATATCTCAATAATTAAAACATCTACAAGATACGGTCTCTTTTGTAACTTTAGCACAGTTAGCTACATTTGTTTGCTTGTATTGAAACCAACTATTTTTTCTAAATTGAACTACTTTAAATTACCACTAGCTTATAGCTCAGGCAGCATTAGCATTAAAGCATCTTCCCCAAAGCCTCACTGTCATTAAATTAAATATATTGTCTACTCTAAAGTCTATTAGCAACTACAGTTCTTCAAAAGGGTGTGTAACTAGCCTAAAATAATCTACACTGCAGCATCAAACACGCAGCATGGGGGGAAATTTTGCCACAGAACAGCAGGAAACATTTCAAAGGAGAGCATTACCGACATCCTCCATACACAGATCATGAAGATCTGTAAATGTGCAGTCTGGATATTCATAAATGATCAATGGAAATAGAAATGATGCTAATGAGAGAAAAGGGAAACGCCAAGCCCCTCAGTGCAATCAGGCCCATGTCTCTGGGGTACCTCTCATTAAATGTACAAATATAAAGGCAGAGAGAGAGACATTTACACCACAGGGCAAGAGTTTACATCAGGCCAGGCCTTACAAACCGGCATTCAGACGTGAACACGGATGCTCTGCACTGCATTCACTGTGTCAGATGCGTAGAAGACTGACAGGGAAGAGGAAAAATTGTTGATAAAAGTTATTTTTGTTTTGTTTTTGCACACAAAAAGTATTCTCGTCACTCCATAACATTAAGGTTGAACCACTGTAGTCACGTTGACTATATTAACCATGTCTTTACTACTTCTCTGGACCTTGAATGTGGCAATTGTGCTTATGGGGCGCAGTTTAACATGTCTTAATGCTTCGTTTTTTTAAAAAACGCTGTATTTTTCATATATTTTACCTTTATTCCACACCGCTGTTTCCATTGTCATTTGAAACGGCTGGTTTGACTTCCTGATTCTATGATACCACTCCCTCCGAAATACGCAATGGGCTCAGATTGGTTAGCTGGCCCAGTGTATTGTGATTCGCTGTCCGGAAACCTTATCATTAGTTGTGACGTGCTTCAGTGGAAATGTAAATAATGGCGTCTATATTGCTGTATCAAATTGAGCCCAAATCAGACCCAGATAGCAGTAATGATGAAGAGGGTCAAGCAGAACCTCTGCAAGCACAGTTTTTAAAGGCTGTTTATGAGTAGCATTTACTTTTGTACTTGTGTCAAAGTGTTTAGATATGCTGTCACTTGTAAATGTTACTGACATAGAAGTTTGATGGTGTTTGTAGGTGTTTGTTGGAGAAGTATGTAATAGAATTTAGCTAACTGGCTAGCGAAGCAAAAACACATTGGTCTTTGTTTACGTCCTTGATGCAACCAAAAAATAGCAACATAATACATTTAAAAGACATGTACAAACAATAAAACGTACTTACAGTTAGGGGCCCATAAACAGCAGCTTCTGCTTTCAAAGGCCCACTGAAGAGTGCTGGAACGTGCAGCATTATTCAATGTGTTGACGTAATTTCAACTGAAACAGGAAGACAGGCCGATATATCGAACAGCCCCGCCCCTTTTTTTTAAATAGCCAATAGCGTTTAGTTTATGTTACAGCTTGCCAGAGCCGTTAGACTCTGTAAAACCTCTGTTTCCTTCTAATCTATAACCATTTCTCCTCATAATGTCCTTTATATCACTTATATAAAGCATTCTGTGCAGAATTCAAATGGGTCCGATACCTTTTGTGGTCTGTGCCAGCTCGCGCATATGATCCGCTCTGTGCTCTCGTGTTTCTGGACCGGAGCAGACTGCTTGCGTTGCGGCGGTTCATGTGACACTAATGTGAAAACGGACTTCATTCGCGTCAAAGGAGCATATTTACACTGTCTGAATCGTTCCCTATTCTCTATATAGTGCATTATGTGCCATTCACTATGTAGAAACTAGTAAATGTGTGAGCAAATGACCGATTTCAGCCGAGGCTTCAGCGTCTGTAAGAGTGTAGGAGGAGGCGGGACTTCAGATTCTAGAGTGGACCGAAGATTTGACGAGAAACTGAAGTGCGATGTGATGTCATGAAAATCCATGATCCATTTTAGCAGAAGTGACAGACTGTAAGTTTCGAATGCTTATATCTCCTAAATGCAAATTTTATCATTGTTTTGGAACACACCAGCTTATTCATAACCTTAAGGCTAACATATTCATACTAAAAAGCTAAAAAACATTTTGATTTCAGGGGGACTTTAAAGTGGGAACTGCAGCATTGAACTTATGTAGATTCTGGAAGCTGTCTTCAGTGCAGCATCCAGTGTAGACATTCTCACTGATTATAATGGGTTCTATGTGTAGACAACTCTTACGCTTCCATAATGCCACACGACATGGCCTCGCCCACTTTGTTGCATGTTCCCGTGGGCAGGGTTTATGTTAATTGCAGGGTTTATGATGTCACCAACCTGGGAAGAAGCTCGTTGTAGTCCAAACCGGTCGTTTTTGTAGGCATTAAACTGCCATAACTTTAAAAGACAATTTCTCTGTTTGCATTGAACTTTCAGTGCTGTAACTTTGCAGATACTGTTTATGCTCAAGCAGCAACATTACACACTAACTAAAGTTAATAAAGTGAAATCGCAATGAACCACCCCTTTAAAGACCAGATAACTTTAAATGAACATTCTATTTATATTACTGTAACCGTTATGTTTGTTCAGAATTTTTGTTTCAGAGAACCTTGCCAGAACGTTAGCCAGTGTTCTGAGCACCTTCCCTGTTAGCTGGGATGTAGTCAAAGTACACACTCAAATCCACCACAAAAACAGACGATTCTCATTGTACAGAAAGCAAATCGACTGCAAAACGACAGAACATTCTAGTCATGCCGAGCCGCTCAAATTAAAGGCAAATAAAAAGCTTGTGGATGTTAAGGAGAAATAAATGCTCAGGCTCGGAGGCGGCCTCAGGGAACCAGAGAAATGGATATTGATTGGCTCTCACATAGCAGGCCAATCAAAGCCATTGTAGCTGCATATTACATTGGGCTGCGCGTCCACCCCTGACCTGATGGATCAGTCCGATCGCTCCTTGGCCGCCTTCCCTGCTTTGCTCTTTAGGCAGAAGAAAAGACAGATGGCTCTTTCATTTCGCTCTCAGCGTCCTTTTTTCCCCAGCACCCTTTTTCCTGTGATACATTAATAATGGCCAAGAATCAAGTCTGTCCTATTATTTGTCCTCTAATCAAAGAAAAAGTTAAAAGGTTGCTTTCCAGGAAGGCCCGGGCGGATGTGTGTGTGAATATGGGTTTGCTTGTGAGGTCATCTCTCATTGTCTGCTAAACTACACAAAGTGATTGTTGCGATCATTCGCACACGAGTTCTGCTGCACTACTTTGTCATTGTTGAATATTGTGTGAACTCCCCCTTTAAGTGTTCAGAGATTAAAAACAACCTAGAATAGAAGTTAAAAAGATTAATCACCCAAAAATTTTTGCATTGTTGATTTATCCTTGTGTCGTTCAAAACCTTTTCCTTCAGTGGAAAATAAAAGGAGACACTTTCAACAATGCCTTTGGTCGCACTTTTCCATGCAACTACAATGAATGATGACTAGAACTTTTAGGCTTTAAAAATGACTTAAATGATTAGTTCAGTTCAGAATTAATATTTCCTGATAATTTACTCAACCCCATGTCATCCAAGATATTTATGTCTTTCTTTCTTTCTTCAGTCGAAAAGAAATTAAGGTTTTTGAGGAAAACATTCCAGGATTTTTCTCCATATAGTGGACTTCAACAGTTACCAACGGGTTGAAGGTCCAAATGTCAGTTTCAGTGCAGCTTCAAAAGGCTCTACACGATCCCAGACAAGGAATAAGGGTTTTATCCAGCGAAACAATCGGTCATTTTCTAAAAAAATAAATATGTATATACTTTTTAACCACAAATGCTCGTCTTGCACTGCTCTGTGATCCGCCACACATTACGTAATCACGTTGGAAAGGTCACATGTGACGTAAGTCGAAAAACTCCATCTCATTTTCTCCTCCAACTTCATAACCGTCCGACATCATTGTTTTACCTTTTTTTTGTTAAGGCGTCAAGTGTGACCTTTCCTACGTGATTAAGTAATGCGTGGTGCATCGCACAGCAAGTGCAAGATGAGCATTTGTGGTTAAAAAGTGTATAATTGTTTTTTTTTTTTTTTAGAAAATGATCAATCGTTTCGCTAGATAAGACCCTTATTCCTCGTCTGGGATTGTGTGGAGCCCTTTGAAGCTGCACTGAAACTGCAATTTGGACCTTCAACCCGTTGAACCCTAGTGAAGACCACTACATGGAGAAAAATCCTGGAATGTTTTCTTGAAAAACCTTAATTTCTTTTCAACTGAAGAAACAAAGACATGAAAATCTTGGATGACATGGGGGTGAGTAAATTATCAGGAAATTTTAATTCTGAAGTGAGCTAATCCTTTAAAAGTACCATGAAAGTAGCCTAGTCTTTGAAAGTTGCTTTTTGTGTACAACAGACCAAATTTAAACTCTGAAACCGAAACTCTATCTGCCATAGTTCTGCTTAGCCGAATTGTACCCATTTGCACCCTTTTTCAAACTCGAAGGTCTTAATCTTCATTCATTGCAATTGCACGTAAAAGTACAATCTTTAAAACACATTTTACATTCCAAAGAAAGTCACACAGGTTTGGAACAACATAAGGGAGAGTAAATGGTAACACTTAATTTTACAGTGTCTTGTTACACGTTACATGTTGTTATAATAGTAATAACTATAAATTATGCATAATTACATGCAACTAACCTTAACCCTAAACCAAACCTAATCCTAATCCTATAGTAAGTACAGGTAGTTACTTAATATTACTCTGTACTTAAATGTATAATTACACTGTAACAAGGACACCTTAATAAAGTGTAACCGAGTAAATTATGATTTAAATTCTTGGGTGAACTTTCCCTTTAACAAGCATCTTTAACTTTATATGCAAATTAAATACAGCACTGTTTTAATAGAAAGAATTCTAAAAAAGGAAGGACTCACTCAGTTAGTGAGGCAGTAAAAAAGGAAAATCTGAGCATGACGTAAAACATTAGCCAAGTCAGAAAGGAAACAAAATGAGGCCCGTATCAGCCTGGATTAATGTGCAGCACGAACGCTCTTTCAGAAATTGATTTCTCCCTGGTAGAAACGGTAAATGTCCTTGCCTCATATCAGTGGTGCGCTCGGCTGATAAATCTTCCCACCACTGGAGGCTGGACTTTTTGAAAAGATGTTGAAATTCTTCGTACTAGTATTCCTCTGTCGGTCAGGCTCAGTAACATAAAAACCCAGGCACTGTAAAGAAAATAATTGGACTTTGCTTGGTTTTCAACAAGTCTGTCCTCAGAGGATTTGAGAGGAGAACAACTAAAATGATAAAAAATGGACAAGTTCACATGATCAGCCTCGCGTCGACAAAATCACCCCCTAAGACTCCAAGACTACATCCACAAAAGCCAGCTGTGATCATTCACAAAGTACAAAAATGCAAAGAACTGAATAAAAGAAAGTTGTGTTGAGGAGCTCCTCTTTATTGATGGATTTCACAAGGGGGCTGAAATGACATGCTTTTCCTTCTTCTTTAGAGGGCTGAGAATAAAAAACTCCCATATTTTAATTGTTTGGTGTGATGGCAAGGACAGACAAACTGCTCAATGACTGCCAGACTGCTACAGCCAAGACATGAGCTTTCTGATTAAACATCTCTGTGAGGACAAACTGAACAGAACATGAAGGAGAAGGAGTGGGAGATGGACGACAGAGAGAGAGAGAGAGAAAGAGACGGTCACAATTCATTTATGAGTGACAAACATGTCAGGAGAGATTGGGATCCAACTGGGAAAATGTCAGACTCTGAAGTTATTAAAGTCATTAAAGACTCCAGAGAGGGAAATAACAAGACTACTATTAGGAGCACCAACAATTTGAAACTTATGCTAATGTAACTGAAGCTAAACTTCTGCAATCACAAGTGAACACTGATTACTCATGACAGTACAATCATTGCACATCCAGACTTGCAAAGTGGTTTTAGCCATTTCAAGCAAGAACACTGTAAAGATTATAAAGGCTGATCTACTGCAGCAACCACCCAGAACACACACACACACACAAATAAAACACCCATAACACTCTAGCAACCACCTAGCATTACCCTAGCAACCACCTACACTGACCTTCAACCATTCAGAACACCTTAGAATCGACATATAGGAGGATGCCATTCAGGTGTGGTCCCCTTGACTTGTGGGGTCCCCCAAGGCTCTATTTTGGCCCCTTTCTTGTTTTCTCTATATATGCTTCCTTTAGGCTCTATTTTTGAAATGCATGGCTTGTACTATTGCTGCTATGCAGACGATACTCAACTTTATTTGCCCCTGAAGCACAAAAATGGCTTAGACTCCCTCTGTGCCTGTCTTTCCAATGTCAAAGCCTGAATGTCGTTAAATTTTTTAAATCTAAATGAAAGTAAAACAGAGATCATCGAGTTTGGCATTTAAATTCTGGTGTTTTATCTTCTTCATTTAAATCATGTGTAAAAAAAAACTTGGCCGTCTTAATTGATAGTGCACTTAAATTTGATAGGCATATAAATTTAGTGGTCAAATCAAATTTTTACCAAGAGTGCTGGCTAAAGTTAAGACTTTCCTTTTTTTAAGCACTTTGAAACTGCAATTCATGCTTTTATTTCTTTTAGAATTGACTGTTGTAACTTCCTGTATCTGGGACTAAACAATTCTTCATTATCTAGATTACAAATGGTCCAAGGCTTTTAACCGGTGTTCGCAAATGCAAACATATTACTGCCGTTTTAATGTCTTTACATTGGCTCCCAGTCCGCATTAGGTTTTGTCATAGCTGCACTTAAACTGGAACAGTTTACCAATCCATATTAGAAACGGATTGGTAAACTGTTTATTCATTTATTTCAGGAAAAAAACAAAAACAAAACTTTTTTGTCTATTCAATGAAAGTCAATGTAGTTCAATGTTGTTTTGGACTCCAAAGTTCTTCAAAATATCTTCTTGTGTGTTTCACAGAAGAAATAAATGCATAAAGGCTTGAAACGACATGAGGGTGAGTAAATGATGTCAATTTTCATCTTTTCAAGTTTCAATGTCCATTCCCCTCCAGAATGTGTGTTTCTTGTGATTGTGCAGTATAAGGTCAAAAGTTTCCTCTACTCGGATAGTGTGCCTATGAATGTGAAATCCCGGCTTAACTGTAAGTCCAGACTTCATTCAAAATCAATATGGCAGAGAATCATAGTGCTATCACAGATTCACGGATCAGGGCAACTGGAATGTGTGAGGAATTGTGAAATCAACTGGATTTGACTGGATTAACCGATTGATCAATTTAAAGAGTCTTAATTAGGGAAAATTTTTGAGCCTAAAGGAAAAAAACATCAACAATATTAACTTCAAAAAGATAAAAATGTGCGTGTGTGGATTAGCGTTCGGCTTCCTGATGCAACCTTCGTACAATTCCCTAGAAATGCATCTAAATGTGCTGCAGCTCATGCGGCTTATATTTCTCTCTAGGAAAATAATCAATTTACACAGTGCGAGTTACTGAGACTCACCACTATCACTATGTGCATCACACAAAGTCAATATGCAATACGTTTACAGTGTTTTTATAGTGCTTTGCCACCCTTCATTCTGAGATTGACAGCCTGTAGTCTCAAAATAATGTTCCTCAAAATATCCAATCTTTTGTTTCTCAGAATAAAGACACGGATGACAAGGATTACATGAATTTATAATATCTCATTAAATGAAAAACTCCTCAGTGGTCTCATGTTGACAAATTAATCTTGTGTAAAATCGTATCTGTGCAAATGACAAAGTAAATGACATATTTTGTATTCAAAAACCTAGTTTATATCTCTACAGGAGGATGCTGGTGAGTGTCTGATGCACAGATGGAGATACACATTAACATGGCATGTGCATACGTGTGGAGACTGACCTCTTTTTCTCGGATTCATATTTGCTGAGCAGTTTCTGCAAGCCTCCGTTTTTGAAGCCTTGCGAATGGGCTGCCGGAGCTCCTACTGTGACCACATCATAGAAGGAATCTGTGGAGGAAACAGCAAACATCCTTCAACAGGCCTCACAAATCACAAACAAGCCCATGGCGCACGATTTACGTCTATATTTCGTCTTGTTTTATGTGCTTCCTGTTGTTTTGTGAATACATCCAAACAGCCTGTTCCAGCTGAAGAACTGTGATACATCTATTAAACAGGGTGCAGTGTGGAACGACGTATTTAAACGTGTGATGTGTTTCAAGTATGGAAAGAGTCTGCACAACAGGAAGGCTCCAGAATTAATATTATTGAATATCACCAGTGATATGAACTAGATGATTGCATATGCTTCAATTTAATCAGAAAACTTGCATTTTATAGCCAAATTTCCAGTTACTACACAGTACTACACTACCCACAATCCTGAACAATATCTATTACAAGCTATTTTTATACAATCCCTTCAGTTCACCCAAAAATGAAAATTCTGTCATTAGTAGCTATGTTTCAATCCATTCTGATGCGCATTTGGGGATAACGCATAAAAAAAAAACGCTGGATGAAAATGGCAAGATGCGAATAAATTCGAAAAATCTGCATAAAAAACGTATGCGCTCAACTGAGTCAGATTTTTTATGCAATACGAAAACGTGCATAAATTATGATGGAAAAACTTTTACCATATGAATTTCTTGAAGCGCATCAAAAAAGACATGTGACTTTGCAAAGGGACAGCATAATCTGAAATGCTGTTTTTGTCATTCTGAATTGCCCAAACAAGGTCTGTCATTAAAGTGGTTTGATATAACAAACACCAGGCATCTGAATGCAAGATAACATGACAGTGTTTATTGCGTTTCATCAAGTAATTTATTATATATGAAAATTCTCATATACAATGGCTTCTACTGCAGCAACTTCCATTTTTCTTAGTGATATTTAGTGCCAATTCATCAGGAAGTGACAATTTTGTTGTCTTCAACTCACTGGATGGAAACAGTGCTTTATTCGCAAATGTTTTATGCGATATTTCAAATTTGTGCAAAGTTAAATTCGCAGCTTTGGATGGAAATATAGCTATTTACTCACCTTTATGTTGTTCCAAACCTGTATGAGTTTCTTTCTTCTGTTGAACACAAAAGAAGATATTTTGAAGAATGTTGGTAACCAAACAGTTGACAATACCCACTGACGTCCATAGTAGAAAAAAAATACTTTGGAAGTCAATGATACCATCAACTGTTTGGTTACCAACATTATTCAAAATATCTCCGGACAAAAGGAGATCAATAGACACGTGACTCTGTAGGGTAGGCTTCTTTGTAGTTTATTTAAAAAAAAAAAAAAAAAACAATAAACAAAATATCAAAAGCACAAACAGCCGTGCCATAGCTGTCTTCCTACCAAACACGTCTGAAAATTGAATCCACCCCCTAACTCTGGACTCCCTGCTTAACCCTTACAACCCTTTCTAAATATTCTTTTCACAACCTCAATAAGAATCACCATTAATAACATCCAAAGCAATAGTCATACAGATACAAATACTACACAAAGTTCACAGTTCTCAAACTTTAAATAATGGCTCCAGCAGAAGAAAGAAACTCACACAGGTTTGGAACATGAGGGTGATGACATGTTGACAATGATGACAGAATTTTCATTTTTGGGTGAGCTATCCCTTTAAGAGTTTAGTTTAAATCTGATTTACAAACAATTTACATTAAAAACAATACTAATTGTCACGATCACCAGTGAGATTGCCCGTCATTGCCACTAGAGGGCACTCCACCCCAGACTATTATCACTATCAAAGACTTCAGTTACCATCATCCTTTGCCTGGACTTATAAGCCATGATTGCATTCAGCTGTTCCTCATTTCATTGATAGTTTCTGTCTATATAAGCCTGGTTCACTTATCCATTCCCTGCTAAGTATTGTCTTGTGTCACAACTGCAATTCTGAGCGTTTATCCTGTGTTCCCTTGCCCTTGGTTTTGATCTCTGCCTGTTTTCTGGACTACCCTGCCTGCCCTGTGTGTTGCTGTTTTGGACTGCCTTCTTGTGTATTTATGACCCTTTGCCTGTTCTTGACCTTGATTGTGGATTACCCTTAATTAAACTGCATTTGGATCCTCAACCATTTCGAGTCACGGAGCAGTTGTTACAGAATACTCAGCCACCGTCAAGATCCAGCAGCTTTTTGAGCGTTCCCAGTTCTACTATGGATCCAGTCAACCAGCTACTAGATCTTCAACAGGGAGATCTATCAGTTGAGGATTATGTCCATCAATTCTGTGAGTTGTCTTTTCTTGTTCCTTTTGATGATGTGTTTTTGAAGGACATTTTTCGTTTTGGACTTAATGAGCCGTTAAGATCCTGGTTTCCTGAGGGAAAATTAAGTTCCACTCTGAGAGACTTTATGGACTATGCTTTACTGTTGGCGAGATGGCTGCCACGCCTGAGCCCTCAGCCGAGATGGCTGCCACGCCTGAGCCCTCAGCCGAGATGGCTGCCACGCCTGAGCCCTCAGCCGAGATGGCTGCCACGCCTGAGCCCTCAGCCGAGATGGCTGCCACGCCTGAGCCCTCAGCCGAGATGGCTGCCACGCCTGAGCCCTCAGCCGAGATGGCTGCCACGCCTGAGCCCTCAGCCGAGATGGCTGCCACGCCTGAGCCCTCAGCCGAGATGGCTGCCACGCCTGAGCCCTCAGCCGAGATGGCTGCCACGCCTGAGCCCTCAGCCGAGATGGCTGCCACGCCTGAGCCCTCAGCCGAGATGGCTGCCACGCCTGAGCCCTCAGCCGAGATGGCTGCCACGCCTGAGCCCTCAGCCGAGATGGCTGCCACGCCTGAGCCCTCAGCCGAGATGGCTGCCACGCCTGAGCCCTCAGCCGAGATGGCTGCCACGCCTGAGCCCTCAGCCGAGATGGCTGCCACGCCTGAGCCCTCAGCCGAGATGGCTGCCACGCCTGAGCCCTCAGAGACTGCAGTGTTGGCCATTATGGTCACTGCCATTTGGTGTGTGTGGGCTGCGCACACATCATCTCCAGTCCCAGAGCCCGCTCCAGTCGATGAATCCGCTCCTGAGCTTGCTTCAATCTATTAGTCCATTCCTGAGTCCACCTCTGTCCATGAGTCCAGTCCAGAGTTTGTCCCAGTCCTAGAATCCAGCCTCGTGGTTGTCCCTCAGTTTCCTGTCTGTCCCGAAATAACCACAGAGATTGTTCATGAACTGTCTGCCTGCCGCAACATGACCAGAGAGGACGTTCCAGTCAGAGCCCTGGAGGGCTTTTCTGAGCTCCCTGTTTGTACTGTCATGGCCCTAGGGGCCAACGCTAACCTCTCTGTCCTTCATGTTTCAGTTTCTCCTGTTCAGCCATGTGGGTTTCCAGTGTTATCTGATCTACTGTTGTGGTCGTCTGCTCCACCGTGGGGGTCTTCAAGCCCGTCTGGGCTGCAGTGGTGGTCGTCTGCATCGCCCTGGCCGTCTGTCCGGCCTTCTCCGCCCTGGCCGTCTGTCCGGCCTTCTCCGCCCTGGCCGTCTGTCCGGCCTTCTCCGCCCTGGCCGTCTGTCCGGCCTTCTCCGCCCTGGCCGTCTGTCCGGCCTTCTCCGCCCTGGCCGTCTGTCCGCCTTCTCCGCCCTGGCCGCCTGTCCGCCTTTCTCCGCCTGGCCGCCTGTCCGCCTTTCTCCGCCTGGCCGCCTGTCCGCCTTCTCCGCCTGGCCGCCTGTCCGCCTTCTCCGCCTGGCCGTCTGTCCGCCTTTCTCCGCCCTGGCCGTCTGTCCGGCCTTCTCCGCCCTGGCCGTCTGTCCGGCCTTCTCCGCCCTGGCCGTCTGTCCGGCCTTCTCCGCCCTGGCCGTCTGTCCGGCCTTCTCCGCCCTGGCCGTCTGTCCGGCCTTCTCCGCCCTGGCCGTCTGTCCGGCCTTCTCCGCCCTGGCCGTCTGTCCGGCCTCAGTCTCCAGGCTGCCTTCCTTTCCACAGACCTGGCCTTCCATCCCGCCCCCCTTTCCACAGACCTGGCCCTCCATCCCGCCCCCTGGTCCGCCTCCACTCCGCCTCCCACCTGAACTTTTGTGTTAGGAGCATCTGGAAGCTGCTCCTTTGGATCCTCAACCATTTCGAGTCTCGGAGCAGTCGTTACACTAATAATATATTATTATTTTACACACACACACACAACCACTTTGTTTAATTTATGAATACCATATGTGAACTGATTTCTTTGTTTTTTAGTCACTTATATTTAAATATTGTCTGAACATTACATCGAAACCAGCTCATGGTCTCTTCAGGAGAAAATCGCAGTACTGCAGGAACACAATCTCAGGCGTCATTAGTCCACTAAACATCCAGCGCTGTATGCTAGATATGAGAAACAAATGGGTCGCTCCATGAACCAATAACTGTGTAACTGTGCCAATAATATCTTCCTTGTATATTATATATCCTATAAAATGTGTGGTTGTGTTTGTTGCAACTGTTCTGACTATACAATTCAGTGAACAAATGAACACGCAGACATTATGAGATTCATTCCAATGATTCACCTTAGACCAGATTGCTTTGGTTCAAGGCCTAAAACTCCCTACTTTACAGGGCCGCTGTGTCCTACACTCCTAAAAATAAAGGTTCCAAAAGGAGATTTTCAAAGTGATGTTATAGAAGAACCACTTTTCTTCCCCAAAGAACAGATCAATAATCGAATATTCCACTATAAAGAACCTTTTGTGGAATGTTAAGATTCCATGGATGTCAAAAGTTCTTCATAGAACCATCAATGCCAATAAAGAACCTTTATTTTTAAGAGTGTACAAGCAATATAGGCAGTTGCTTAGAGCCTTAATGTGCTGCAGTGGAGAATATTAATAAATATCACAACCTCCTGACATTTATCACCCAATATGCACTGAAAGAAAGTGGCGACAAAATGAATCACACATGAAATTTGCAGTGGTTTTGTTGTTACACCCAATGTTACATCAATTGTGGTCTATTTTCATGATTTCACCTCGATTCCCAAAGCCACCTATGGGGAAAATGAATGTGAAATATCTTGTGCGGTCACTGTGGAGGTCATACTCTGCATCTGCAGTATTTCTGCTAGATATATGCAAGGTCAGCCAATCGGCTCCACGGGAAGTGAGTGGAAAATATTAAATGGCAAATAATGATTCAGGCCCCTTCAAACACGCTGACCCTGAAACACTGGGTTCATGACGCCGGCCGCGCTACGGCCTCCCTGGCTGCTTCGTTCCTTCGCTAATGACGACAAGGTTCTTGTGCGGCGATTCACATCCCACCCTCACGCTCTCGGCGCTCCCCGGCCTATTCAGGAGCATCTAATTGGCTGTTTCACAACAGTGTACCCACACGATGAATACAGTGGCATATATACGGGTCAGGATCATCCGTCATGCATGGCCCAATTTGGAGGCGATTTGTGCAGGTTCTTGCAGTCTCTATAAATGGAGGCTCTGATCTGAGGGGCTCAGGCACCTGTGTCTCTCAGTGGTGGAGATGAATTGTTTGCAGAGGACTAGAAATCTTTAAAGTAGGGCTGTCAATTCAACACATTAGTTTTTATCTTGATTAATTCCATACTGTAAGAAAATACGCAAAAAATATAAACAACTATGCCATTAAAGGGATAGTCCAGGCAGCCTTATCAAGATGATGATGTAAGAGTTTTAATGTTTTTCTTAGCCTATCCAATTGAAACTACTTAATGCGGCTCTGCTTTGTTGTTCATTTAAAACTTTGCAGAAATACAGAAGCTCAATGTGAAGATGATCTTGGTGATGTCAAAACCATATTTTATGCACAAAACGCATTTACTGTGGAAAAAACGCATTTTCTGCGTTAAACAAGTTTAAACAAGTGCTAGACGGACAACTTTGACCACTGCTCTCACATCTCGCAACAGAGATCTGCATGTTTAGAAAGCCTTAAAAGTTTAACTTTAAAAAAAATGTCTTGAGATGCTTTGGTTCTTTTATATTAAACTATGCATAAATACATGATGCCGTTTTGTTCATAATTGTTAATGCAATTTATGAAATTATTTTTGATTTATAAACATTATTTTAAACGTTATGCACTTTTTGTATACAGAGAGTCATGTATACAAAAGTCATTTCATTTATACTTTGCTAATTGTGCCCTCTTGTGGCCTCAGGAGACAAGTCAAAAGCTTTTATGCCTTTTATCTAAAGTTAGTTATCTAAAGTCACTTTTGCTTATTAGTATGGTTGCAGTTTTGTGTAATATTCTGATAGTCTAGAACTAAAATACCCACAGTGTTCACACAGAGCACACAATGCCTCTGCACTTATTCCTGATTTCTCTTAACATGGGGACAGGATTGCAATCAGTCAATATATGGGAAAATAAAGTACCTTGTGTTACTTATTTGAAAAAGTATTTTGATGTAAATTTAAAAGTGATCTGATTACGTAACTTGCCTTGTAATGCGTTACCCCAAACACTGAACATGAGGGTGAGTAAATGATTATGACAGAATATTAATTTGTAATATGAAACAATATATTGACATCTGAAGTCACTTTTCATAAAGTCAATTCAATACTTAGTCTGGTGCAATGTACATTAATCTTCACAACATGTTTCTGGGCTTTTCTGTCAGTATTACAATTAGTTTAATTATATAATTCATTGTAACATGCAATTAATTAGATTAACCATTTTAATTTGACTGACAGCTCTAGTCAATGTGAAATGGTTTTTGCATCACATTTTTCTATAATGCTACGCATTTCAAAGAGAAATTGGATATTCAATGATAAATGTAAGGTGAGATTTGACATTTGAATGTGTGAATAGCTTTAAAAAGGTAAGAAAACACTTCCATGTTTCTAAAAAACATTTCAAAACAGGTTTATATATTTGACATGTTATGGTACTTAAGAGCAGCTAAGTGGCTTGTCAACACTAGGCAAAAACAAAAACAAAAACATCCATGGCATTTTGTTGGTAACAAGCAAACGCTGAAGGCCAGTCTGTAAAGTGCTGTCCACGACTGTCACCTCAGGACTTCTGTTCCATGCTATAAACAAAACCACATTCAAGGAAATTGTGTTTGTGCAGCGTCCTTAGAGACGCACCACCATTAACATGAATGCAGTTGAATGGGGAGATGATGTCTGTCTTTTAAACGTTCATTCTGTCATTCAGCTGTTCAGTTTTAGACTCTCTGTCATGGATGAAGATGCAGGTTTTGTGAATTTCAAAAGACATTCTGTACATAAATATATATAAATATAATAAATATAATAATTTTAGCATTAGCAATCAATAACCTATTCGTAACTACACTTTAAAAAAAAAAAAAAAAGTATTCATGATCATATTATATACTATTATATATACTGCTACTACTATATATAGTATAGTATATACATTAGTGTTTTAAATGGTTAGGTTTTTTTAAAGAATCAATATTTCTTTAAATGAAAGTCTTTTACATGGTTAAAGTATGTATGTATATATATATATGTGTGTGTACATCGTATAAATGACATTCTTTTCACCTTTCTATTCATCAAAGAATCCTTAAGAAATGTATAAAAACATTTTATATATTACAAATAAATTATTAAACAATTGTATAAAAATATTACACAAAAAAGTACTGTTTTAATTTGATAAATGAATCAGAAATGTTTGTTGATCATCAAATCATCACATTAAAATGGTTTCTGAATGATGCTGAAAATTCAGCTTTGATCACAGGAATAAATTATATTTTACATTATATTCAAATAGAAAACAGTTGTTTTAAATTGTAATAATACTTCACAATATCAAATATCAAATAAATGCAGCCTTGGTGAGCAGAAGAGACTTCTTTCATAAACATTAAAAAATCGGACGAACCCGAAACTATTGAATGGTAGTGAATATATATATTTTTTTAATTATTTTAAATGACTAAATAAAGGCATTCATTACTCAAAGCATTTAAAATCGATATGTCAAGCTTGATGCATTGGCAGTAGGTGTAAAACATCCATACATCTTCACAGTTGAAGTGCTTGCTATTATTTTGCCATGCATCTTGTCCAATCAGGACTGAGTCTCCTGCTGTGCTCAAAGTGTACTGCTGTCATATCCTCATTTAGTCATCTCAGTGCACGTCTGCACCTGTCAACATCTCCCTGCTGACCCCTTACTGACTGTACTGCCACCTGCCACTGGGACACATGTGTGAAATGGAGCATCACAGGGCAGCGGGGCTAACTGCACTTTGCTAATAGGGTGATGTACTGATCTTTGAGACCACCATGCACTGCTTCCCACAACAAAATAAACAGCCAGAAACAAAATACAGAGGGAGGAAGAGAAAGAGAAGTTTGGAATCGCATACTAACATATTACGTTAACTACTGCTGTACTTAGTATGTACAGTATACTGTGCACTGTAGGCATAGCATGACTGCATTTACCAATCTGCGCAGTATACAACACTGCATACCATATACCACAATGCAATGCTCTCGACCTGAGCTTACATGACATATAAACTGCAAATAATTATAAATATATTTTATAAACATATAAAGTTACCTATAAATACATTACAAATATAAATACATTATATTTTTTTAGTAATATACACAGTTTGGAATAATTAAGCTTTTAATGATTTGGAATGAAGATGATCACCAAGGCTGCATTTATTTGATCAAAAATACAGTAAAATCAGTAATATTGTGAAATATTATTACTGTTTAAAATAACTGTTTTCTATGTGAATATATTGTAAAATGTAATTTATTCCTGTGATCAAAGCTGAATTTTCAGCATCATTACTCCAGTCTTCAGTGTCACATGATCCTTCAGAAATCATTCTAATATGCTGATTTGCTGCTCAAGAAACATTTATGATTATTATCAATGTTGAAAACAGTTGAACAGCTTCATATTTTGGTGGAAACCATTAAAAATATTAAGACTTCTAACACTGATAATTTATAGAAAACAATAATTAATAATTGAGTACCAATATTAACTGATAATAATTGAGCAATAATTGAAAATTCAGCATTGCCATCACAAGAATAAATTACATTTTAAAATATATTCAAATAGAAAACATTTATTTTAAATTGTAATATTTTTTCACAATTTTACAGTGTATTTTTGATCAAATAAATACATCCTTGATGAGCAGAAGAGACTTTTTTTCAAAAACATTAAAATAATCTTAATAGGTTGTTTGCAATCACGTGGTTCTGGTGACGCGCAAAATTAATGTGGAGGGCAAGCAGTGAAAATTAGAATGGAAGAGATGGGGAAAAGTCCGTACTGTGCTGGTTTAGAAAGGTATAAACAGAAAATCCCAACATATTTTGGACGTGAACCTTATGTTATGAAGAGGAGCGATTTTTCTACTGAACTGAAAGACTTGACTGCCATCGAGGAGGTAGATATAGAGAATGTGAAGCTGCCGTCACGCCGTGTTCAGTTCTAGTCTGGGTTTGTTTATATCGCGCTGCCTTTCTGCTAGTGATGTTAAGGGCAGTATTTTGATTTTCTGTCGTGATTGTGAAAAATGTCGCCATTGTAGGTCATTTATGCTGAATCGAGAATTGCAACAGGAGCTCACATCATCGTTCAGGGGAAAAACTGGATGGTGTAATACAATTTTTGCCTTTTCTACATGTAAAAACACACTAAGGGAAGCAGGTTGAGGAGGTGAAGGGGAGACTCTAATAATGTCACTGATTAAACCCACTGCCTATCACTCAATAAAATAATCACATAGCTGAGTGTTTTTGAAAGTGTTGTATTTTGTTTGGTTTAATAATTAACAATACATCTGCAAGTATGACTCTCACTCGGCTTGTGAGTGAGTATAACTTGCACGCAGCCACTTCAAAACTGTTCACAAGCTTCTGGGTTTGATTTTGGTTGTCATTTGTTGAAATAAATACAAAAAAATAAATACAGTGTGTCGGTGTCTGTCATAGACTGTAAAAAAAAGGGTGTCTGTCCGCTGAACGCCCTTCCGATTCTCCTCCGTGGCCATATGGGAAAGTGAATATTTACAAAGAAAACATTAAAACTAGTTACATTTACACCCTTCCAACAAAGAAATTGATCGACTTCTGTCAGCTTGTTGAACACATTTTTCATTTGGACATTTTCTACCTTATGATGGCTGAAGCAGCAGCGTGTGACACTGTTCTCATGGTAACCAGATCAACATTATTGTTAACGGAATTCTACAAAACTGAAGTGAAAACACCAAATTATCATTCAATGGGATAAAATAGCTTCTCTTCCCTGCAAACGATACCACGAAGAATGTGAATATTTAACCAAGTCAAAAACAAAAAAGGTAAGCAGGTATCCATATTCATTTCAGTATCAGCAGACGCAAAACGCTATAAAAGGTGACAACTTTAAGTTAAAAAACGATACAAGTTACATAAACGATAAAAGCTCATTTAGGTTTCTCGGTTTGATAGATTTGAGCAACCATAAACGACGCAAAACATATGAATTTTGAGTTTGTGATAGGATTCATATATAGAAAAATCACTCCTTGCCCTCCAGCCGCATTTCGCGTGCAGCAATGACGTCATGTGCAAACAACCTATTATTCCAAACTTTTTTGAAGTGTATATTAATATAAAACTTTATAAATAAGCAATTTTTTTCTTTTTTTAAAGATTACTAAGATAAACAGATGACTCTCTGAAACAAATATGCGATGGGATGAGATCATGTGACAAAAGAAGCATAGAACTGTTTGAAATATTTATAAATATTTATATGTAAGCTGTACAGAGTGTATTCAGTATGCAGCAGGTAGTACGCTTGCTAGTAGTCAATTCCACACACAGCCTGAGAATATGAACAGAGGGAATAAGAAAGCATGGGACGCACCTGTTTTTCTTGGACATGTCACCCGCATTCTCTGTGTGTGTAGGTTGATGGGAATGAACTCCAGATATCTCTGGCCTTTGCTGCAGCTGGGCTTGAACGACGGGCCTGGGAAAGATCACGAAAAGCCAAGCGTTTAAATATAATCTGGTTTAGTCATCGTTCAAGAACAAAACAAACAGGCAGAAGAGTACAAACAAACAGTGCGGGCTCTGCCATCTGCTTCTATTGAATTACAGCTCTGTTTACTATTATTCTGAGTCTGTATGCGTTGGTCGCGGTGCATTATACGGGCGCATTTGAATGCGTTCGAGTACAAAGCGACGACCTGATCAAATGAATGCCATGTTGGCCTGATTAAATTAATAAAAAGAAGGCAATTAAACATCAATTAAAAGCAAGAGCCAAAGCAAAGAGCCTTCACGCAAGGCCTTTCATTTAGACGTGTGAAGGGAGCGTCTTTCACACAGGACACATGAAAGAAATCCAGGATGACCTTGAGTGACTCGTGCTGTAGTAATGACCGCTGAGAGCCGCACCGCTGCATCAAAACATCACAATCTGATCACAGACCAGGCTGTTACAAATATCACTCTCCCAAATACCAGCTCATTTATTCTTAAAATCCACTAAGCACAGGATTTTGCTGAAATTAGGCACCACCTGCTTTGTACAAAAACAACCCAATTAAAATCTTAAGAAACGGATACTGTAAGCCCCTATGGCAAAGCGAATATCGCCCAGCGACACACGGCAGGCTTTTGATCCCTTCAATGTAATATATGCAAATATAGCCAACAAACACTCTTTGATACGTTATCAGCACTCCTAAGAACTTTCAAACTCTACAAATTATCTGAGCAACTGTGCTAAGAGTAGACAAAGAAATAATATAAATAAACTGATGATAAATAAATAAATAAATGATAGTGTAAAAATGCTGGGTTCATATAACAAAAGACAGCTACAAAAATAAATATTGCATTTTTGCAAGCTTTTTATGATAAGTATTATTCCCCTCCAAATTTACATTATTCTGTTTTTGTAATAGAGTATTTTATTTCTATATCACAAAAGTACTAAGTACAGTGTTGGCTGAGTTACTCTAAAAAAGTAATTAATTACTAGATACGAAGTACATTTTAAACAGTATATTTAGATTACTGTACTAATTACTCTCATTAAAAAGTATTGGATTATTTATTACTAATTACTTTCTCAATCCCATGTCAACCTCGACCAGCTGAACAAAACAAGGATAGATATTTCAAATAAATAACATAAAATTGCATAAATTATTCTTAAACTTACCAAAGTATTTCAACGGAGGTTACATTAAAAACATACATTTTAACATCAGATGTTAAATTTTGATATTAAATCCACTATTGTTTAAGTCTATACAGTATTTAATGCAATTACATCAGAAGTACCTGTAATTAAATTACACAGAAATTAAGAGTAATCCCTTTCATAATTCATATTCTCAAAGGTGATTCTAATTACTGTAATACAGTATTTATCTATATTACAAAAATACTTAAAAATAAATAAATAAATACATACATACATATATAAATTGGGTGAAACTGATGATAAATATACAAATACATAATGCAAAAAATTGTAATGGTCTTAAAATAGGAAATTTTCATTTTGATAAAAAAAATCATTAATGTTCTCAATGGTGATTCTCATTACTGTAATATAGTTATTATTTTACAAAAATACTGATTTTTTTTTAATTGAAATGAGTACTACTACTATGTATAAGCACTTTACAAACAAACAAGTAAATGAATAAATACATTGTCACAATTGTCATGAAAATAATGGCACACAATGCAAAAATCTGTGATGGCCTTAAAATAGGCTTCATTTTGATAACAGCCTTTTATTTAAAGGGATAGTTCACCCAAAAATGAAAATTATCCCATGATTTACTGACCCTCAAACCACCCTTGGTGTATATGACTATCTTCTTTCAAATGAACACAATCTGAGATATATTTAAAAATATCCTTAGTCCTCCATGGTTTATAATGGTTGTGAATAGGGGGGCTGTGTTTTAAAGTCAAAAATAATGCATCCATCCATAAAAAAGTAATCCATACGACTCCAGGGGGTTAATAAAGGCCTTCTGAAGTGAAGCAATGCATTTTTGTAAATATCCATATTTAAAACTTTATAAATTTAAATAACTAGCTTCCAGCAGACGATCGTACGCAGAATGCGCAAGTCATTTTGTGGCGGAAGAGTATCCTTTGATCTGACACATGACGTAATGACGAACGCGGAGGTGCAGAGGAGAGAGCAAAACAAATCACAGGTCATGGATTATGTCTAAAATGATAATTTTTAAAGAGAAATGTCAGAGGATTTCGATATAAGAGAAGAGGAGCTTAAATTTGTTGCACAGCCCTATTTGTTTGAACCGCGAGAGGCGTCTAAGCTTACGATACTACTACATCCTGCATCATACATCACGTCAGAGGATTACTCATTTGGCGCAAGTCTACTTTCACATTCTGCATACGGTCATCCACCGGAAGCTAGTTATTAGAATTTATAAAGTTTTAAATATGGATATTTTCCTTTATTAACCCCCTGGAGTCGTATGGAGTACTTTTTTAAGGATGGATGCATTATTTTTTACTTCAAAACGCGGCCCCCCATTCACAACCATTATAAACCTTGGAGGACTAAGGATATTTTTAAATATATCTCTGATTGTGTTTGTCTGAAAGAAGATATTCATATACACCTAGGATGGCTTGAGGGTGAGTAAATCATGGGATAATTTTCATTTTTTGGTGAACTATCCCTTCAATTTGATGCAAAGATATAATTTCTTCCTCTAGATTTTTCTGGTGTGAAATATGATGAGGGATTCACCCATATAGTGTGTGAGCACTTTAACATGTAACAGCACATTGTCAATCGACAGCAAAAGAACAAATTGACTCTTGAAAAAGTGAAGTATGGTGATAATTACATGTGATCAGACTCAAAGGCTCTGTGCTTTAAAAACCTGTGAACATCAATGAAAGGTTATCCACCCCCACCACAGCCCACTGAACAGCACAATTCACCTGCTTCCCATCTCAGCGGCCAAACAACAGCTCAGATACTGCTCAATAACACTCAAGTATAGATTAGACCTGACACTGCTTTGACAAAATGCCCTTTTTATTTATAACAAAACATACTGAGGAAGGAGAAAGTAAAGAAATAAAGAGCATTATCCACACTGAAACATGACCTTTGCCCAAACATTTTATCACTGCTGCAAGTTTGACCCTTGTTAAGATGAAAATGTACATGGTGAAACTTTTAACAAGGCATAAATTCACTACACCTCCACAGCATTATGTTGGGTGGGTAGAAACGGCAGCCAGAAGCACAGAAAAGAAAAAATCTATACTGAAAAAATATGAACTGAATTAGAGTGTTTTATATACAGTAGCTTTATTCAGTGTAAATGTTAATAAAAGTTTAATGCAATCACCCTAATTAAGATCCTGATAAGAGCTGCTCTTAAAAAAAAAAAAAAAAAAATTAGACAGGTATATTTTTAAAAAATAATTTAAAAACTCAGAAGTATGTCAGATTGTCAGAAGTACATTGAAGTACAAAATACATAAACTGCATTTCGTGTTGACTTTAACTACTTTAAAATAAGAGTAGTTTGTAGCCTAGTAAACTACAATTTCAAAGCAACTCGCCTCGTGTGAAAATAAAACGGCTTTTATTAGGCCACTCATATGTCTGGAGATTTAATCTCATGTACTGTATAAATGTGGTTCATCATTTAAATATACATTAATCAAAGGAACTCTTCATTTATTGTGTAAAACTTTTTCTAATGAGGACAATGAATGATCTTTAAGCGACACTGATGCTGAGCACTTACGGGCAGTTTAGCATTATTTTCATGGCATCTGAAGCTCTGAGCATGAGTCATGAGACGGGTCTGTCAGTCTGACAGATGTGCTCTCTCCTGGGACACGGGGTAATGGAGGCGGGCCAGTCAGGCATGGCGGAGGAATTAGCCCCATCACACACACCATCTGCCTGTACAGGTGCTGTCGAGGAAAACCCCAGGAAAACTGACCACCCGGCCACTTGGTTTAGGGGTGGACGCTGTGACTAAAACCTTATTATACTCTTGAAAATAAAGAACCTTTAACATCCATAGAGCTTTTTTAATTTCTTTATAGTGGAAAAAGTTTATTTAGATTATTTAAATGTTCTTCACACTAAGAAAAAATGGTTCTTTTAAAGGGGTGGTTGATTGTATGTAAATGTAGTTAGTATGTAAAAAAAGCTATGACATTCAAAGTTCAATGCAAAGGGAGATATTTTCTTTTACAGAAATCGCTTTTTAAGGACTACAACGGCTGGTAGGACTACAACGAGCTTCTTCCTGTGTTAGTGACATCACTAACCCTAAAATTTACATAAACCCTGCCCCCGAGAACACAAACAAAGGGGGTGGGGCCATGTTGGGCTACTTTAGAGAAGAGGAAGAGTTGTTGTACTAGAGTGTTGTTACCATGCCGTCATTTTACGCCGGACTGCTTCACAAATGAGGGTCAATTCAACGCTGGATTTGCACAAAAGATTAACATGACGGCACATGCTAGTCGATGAGTTGAATCAACTCCACAACAACTACATAAATTTATCCACTAACCATTCAGAAACGTCCAGTTTCATACTGAAAGTTGTAACTTCTTCCTGAGTCTGTCCATCAGTGTCCGACTCCGGTTTGAACAATGTAAGGCTGAACACCGTTACTGCCAATCCTCATTTTGGCTGCTTGAGATTCTCCAGCTTTGTTGTTGTTGAGCAAAGATTTGTTCGGAGATTTGTTCGGTGTTCGAATGCAATGATACGATATCCTACCTGCCTGTCAGCGTGTGTATTTCCATACCCTCACGCAGACATCATACGTCTTCAGCGAGTTTCATGCTAGACGTCAGTCACGAGCACCGCAACCAAAACAGCAGCCACCTTTTACAGTTCCTCCTGAATCAAAACAATGAGCTTATGCTGCGTTCATGCCATAACTACTGTAATTTGGAAGAGATGGAAACCCGTGACGTTATGCTCGGAGCGGTTCAGGATTCGAATTTAAGCGTTTTAATGGCAATATATCAACGTCAAAATGAATCTGCAGCAGTCAGGTGGTACAGATAAGTTATTTATGTTCATTATTATTGTAATGTTATGTGCTTTGAGACATGAGGTAGTTTAACGCCTTCTCTCATCTTGTGGCACATTTGTTTGGTCCCTGCTCATGTGTTTTGGAGGAGGCGTGGCTATGGAGACGCTCTAAAGGGAGGGTAAAATCTTATGCTTTCAAAGCTAGCTCGCTATTGCTAGCCTCTCTGAAAATAACCCTACCTTTAACTACAATAACCCTGGTGCCGAGTGCCATCATGCATGTTTCCTTGCTTCCATCTCAGAAAGTACTGAAACAAATGTCTCCCGACTGGCACAGCAATACACAAACTAGCTGTTGGCAGTAGGTCTCTTATGCCAGCATTATCAGGGTTTTCCTCCAGTCAAACAGGCACCAAATATCCCAGGACAACAGCAGCAGGAGTAACTTGTGGTGTTTGCGGCCTGGAGGCTCATACAGCGCAGACGGCCTGTGGTTTTGCAATGGTTCTGGGAAACAAATCAGGGACTGAGGCTTATTAAACTGTTTTTATGCTTATGTAAGGAAGCTAAAGTCATCATTTAATCAACTTCATGTTGTTACAAAACTCTTATGACTTGTTTTCTTCCAGAGCATAGAAAAGGAGATGTTTAACAGAATGTCCAAACTGCTCTTTTGCAAACAACAAAAGCATATTTACATTTATGCATTTAGCAGACACTTTTATCCAAAGAGACTTACAAAAGAGGAAATTCACTAAAAACAGTGTCCAGAGGCTGCCAAAATCACCATAAAAAGTATCATAAAAATACAGTCTTCTGAAGTCAAACGACAGCTTTGAGTGAGAAAAAAATTCAAATTTAGGTCGTAATTGACAGAAAATGTTACCTTTCTTTAGCATCAATAACATTAAAACCTGCCGTGATGTGCCATTTTTGAATCTGAACACATTTGATTAGGTAGATTATTGATAAATAATATAATAAATAACACATTTCTTTCTGTTCCTCACATAAAGCCATAAAGTCATATGTCTTTGTTTGATTTAGTTTGGTCTTTTCTGCTCATCAAGACTGCATTCATTTGATCAAAAATATAGTGAAAACAGAAATACTGTTAATATTATTTAAAATAACTGTTTTCTTTTGAATATATTTTGAAATGTAATTTATTCCTGTGATGGCTAAATAAAATAAAACTTTACTGTAGTGTATATACAGTATATCTATTTTAATGATATTTTATGGTGGTTTTTATGTTTTTTTTTAGAAACTTTTTACAACCTGACAGATGGACAGATGAACTAATTCACTATGAACTGTCATTATATGAAAAACAGATGTTTAAAATGATTCAAAATGTCTCCTTTTGCGATCCACAGAAAAACAAGTTTGCTCTGACATGAGGGTGAGTAAATGATGACCGAATTTTCCTTTAAAGAAAAGTCCAGAAAGCTTCTTCGCTAATGATTTTAATTACCCTAAACTCATTCCGTGGCTCCGTGGGGTCTTCGCTTGGATTGGTCTTACTTTGCTCTCTCTGAAGGGGCGAGTGAGTATGTGGGTTTCACAATTCGCTGGAGGACTGACAAACAACAGGATTAGCTCCCAGTGCCTCTAATTCCACCGGCTGCAAACAATGCTAACACAAAATGATTAATTCATTAGTTAACACACTCTGAAGTATCCCGAGTCAGCCTTGTCTAATTAAAAATGAATTAAACACCACAGAGGTTTTTATTTTTTAATTTAGACCAGAGCCAAAAGACTGCAATACCCGCCCTGAGGTGAAGAGGGCGGCGGGAGAACGGATCTGCCCTTTTGAGAAACGACTGCTGAAAACCAAACACCCTCTCAAGCCACAAGTTGCCAACCTTGTTATAACTGATAACATTAGATATCAATAATTAATACTCTGCAGTGGCACTGCGGTGTGCGGATTATGACAACATCCCACAGGACATACACAGCTTCTATGAAAATGATCCATTAATGACATTGACTAGCTTAGTTTACAGGTTTCATTTTTAAGATTTCATATTTGAGCTGCAGTGCTTTAAAGGAGGATGCAGAGGTTTTAGCATGCCCTGTGTTAGCATGTTAACATGACATCACTCTCTGAAGTCACTAAAACACCCCACAAACTCAAAAGGGGTTTTGAGGCTTTCAGTCCATGTGTATCTGAGATTATTTAAATGCTACTGTGCATAGATATATGCATTTTGCAGCAAAATTTAAAATCCAGGAAAACGAGTCAAAGGTATTGATGACTCAACCTGCACTAAAAAGATTTCTGACCAATCAAATGCTCTCAAGAATCTCCTTCACACTTAAGCCACCTTCACCCTTGAGCTACTATTATCGTTTTTATTCATATTTTGAATTCGTTTATATATATATATATATATATATATATATTTATTTTTTATTTTTTTTTCCCCCACTTACATTTTAATTTTAATATTTTAGTAATTTAGTTGTGTTTTTTTATTAGGGTTTTTTTTTAAATGTCTATTTAGTTTTTACTATTTTTATTTCAGTTTTAGTTATTTTAGTACATCAAGATAAGTGAAAATGAGAAATGATGGCCTTGCCATTTTGTTTATATATTATTTTATTTCAGTTAACATTTATTTTATTTCAAGTATGTTTTTTAAGGATTTAGTTATAGTTAACTATTGGTGCGTCCAATTCGCATACTATCCATCCTAAATAGTATTCGAAATTAGAATTAGTGCATCCCAAATCGTAGTATGTTGAAATCAGTATTCCAGAGATACCCGGATGATCTACTTTTCCGGTTGGAATCCGAAGTGCAGATCCGTGCACACTCTAACGGCTAATATTGCCCATAACCCATTGTGTGTTGGACGAAGATTCAATTAGAACTACAAACACGGATAAAAAGCGTAAAAAAAATGTAAACAGCGCGGCTGTGAGAGTCTGACAGTTAAGCAGAGAGGTTTAAATAAAGGGGTTTGAGTGATTAATTATCAGTATGTAACCTGACAAAAAGATATTTATTAAATGTTATCCTATTTCATCTGCAACAGCATTGTGAACTTTTGTAATGATATGTTTGGCCATGAACTTTTAAGTGCATCATTATGCAAACACACGAAGAGAGTTCTTGGCCAGGACTTGCAGATCAATGTGCTACTACATTTCTTTCCGAAATAGTAAGAAATTAAATTGAATTGAATGTGGAGGATTTTAACTGTGACAAGATGATTGACAGGGCAGTTTAAACGGTGGCAGGATGCATGTAACTAAGCGACAGAGCTGTCTGTTAAAGATGACGAAGTAGTATGTCCCAAAGCTTGTATACTCTTCTGCTACACACGCAAAAGTATGTACTTGTTCTTCACAAAACGAGTAGATGCTTTTAGGGCATAGTATAAGTAGGCGAATTGGGACTCAGCATATAATAACACTGTAGCCGATTAGCACGTTTCAAAACAGGGTTCACTGCCATGATGTAACAAAGTCCTATTTACAAAGAAGAGACAAGCTGATACGAAACATCCCACCCAAACTTCCTGGTTCAAGAGAAAATAAGTTATCAAGTAAACTGAACTTGCCTATTGATTTTATGGGGTGTTAGCATTAGTGTTAGCCACTACTGCTATCAAAACAACAAATTCAACAATTTCGGCCTTCAACAAATTTCAAGACAACAACTGACAAATCAATTGCTGTGAACGAAGTTCCCCTTATCATGAAGACTCTTAAGTTCTCCTTATTTGAGGACCACGCTTTTTTTTACAATATATTTAGTCTGCGTATTTAAAGACTGTATTTACTTTGGTCAGTGTACTTATGCAGACGAATGTCACTGGCTAACGAACTGCACCTGATGCAGAGATTCATTTACAGTTAAAAATATGATTTGAGACTCCTGCATTCTCAGCTAACAATTTTTGGTTTCCAGAACATTCTGGGAAGGTTATTTTATGGTTATTAAAATGCAACCCATAAATAACCATTAAAAAATAAAGTGTATAATTATTAGTTCTTATTGGGTTTTCACACAAAAACCTCCCTGCAATGTTCTGTGAACGTTAGTTTATGGTTGTAGTAAAATTAAATCAACCTACAAATAGCTTACTTGCATATTTCAATTGCATATTAAGAATTTAAAATTAAATGACTGACTACTCAGATGGATTTAAAAAATACATAGTTCTGCATATCCCTCGTATCACGAAGAAAAGGGAAGATGGGAACGGCTGAGAGGGAACAGGGCGTCTGCTACACGGCAAACAAGATTAGAGGCCGACGTAGCAGCTGGGCATTCACGGGCTGTCGAGAGGCAGAATAACCCAAGATCTTACCATCTCTCCTCTCCTCCTTCAGGGACGGACACGTCAACACCGCTCAGCTGGCAAAACACAAGCCTTCAGAATTTCATCCCTGAATATTAGCCTCAGTAATGGGCCAATCGATCAGGCAGATCAGTTTTTTTGGCCTGTCACGACTGATTAGAAGGGCAAGATCATCAATGACTATTTTTGCTTGGTGTGAGGCGCGACACGGCTGACAAATACTGGCATTTTGTGCTCCGTTTTATTTTTTCTCCAATGATATAGATCATGTTTTCAGGCTAGAGCCGAGCGGGATGGCGGGATATACCGTGCGACAGTAACAATGTGTCAACTGGTAGAGACATATCGCATTTATATCACGATCGCTATTGCAAAACGCACTGCGGCAACGTCTTATTTGTCATTTTGGCTTATGTGCTGTGTGTGTTTGTGCATCTGAAAAGCAGTCCATTTGTCATTTTTCAGTTGATTCAAACTTAGTTTCTATGGCTGTATTGCTCCTGCGCAAAAAATAAGGCATTGCATGCAATCGCAACACTACAGTACGTCTTATTATTGAAAGTGACAAATATGTGTTTACTGTAAACAAGCTTTATACATTCTAATGCAATAGAATGCCGTTATAAAGGCGCACACTCTATGCCTGCTTGTTCCTTTACAACATGTGCAACCATGCGAGTTTAACATCGCATTGAATGTGACAGCAAACTGTGAGCTGCGTATAAAAATTTGATGAACTAAGAAATTCTGCATGAATGCGGCTGGATAAAAAAAAAACATTCATGCTTCTACATGACGGCACTGCTGATCAATTTTGTGTGATCGCATGCAAATTGCGGAAACTGTTTGCATTGGAAAAAATTCTCATGCATGCAAAATGAGAAAGGCAGAATATTATGTGTTTGGCTATGTGTGAGAGGGCATGCTTCACTGCATCAGAAGCCCTTACCAGTAAGTTTCTCGAGCTCCACCAGCGTGTCCTGGTATTCTTTGATGATCTGGTTGTAGCGAGAGATCACGTCCTTCCGTAGGTTGTCCCAGTGTGGAGAAAGCTCTCCCAGATCTTTCAGCTCCTGTATCCTGTAAGATACAACATAAATCAATCACCATTTTTTGGCTTGACTTACAGTATTCCCATATCAGACCTCTGAACAGGCCCAAATTTCCATAGATTTTCATTGAGGGGGTGAAAACTTTCATACAAACCAACAACTACAACAATGTGCTAGAAACATGTAAGGCAACATGCTATAACATGTTAGCCATGTGCATAAAAAAATGATAGCAATGTGTTAGCAGCATTCTTAACATGACAACAGTGAGCTAAAACATGTTAGAAATATGCTAAAAATTAACAGTGTGTTAAAACTTGCTAGAAACATGCTAAAACATTAACAGTGTGTTAAAACATGCAAGAGGAATGCTAGAAACGTGTTAAAACATGCTAGTAATGTGCTTAACATGCTAGTAACATACTACCGGCATTCTCAAACATGCTAGTAATGTGCTAAACATGCTAGCAACGTTCTAGTAACATGTTAAAACGAGCTAAACATGATAACAGTGTGCTAAAACGTGTTAGAAACATGTTAAGACATTAACTGTGTTAAAAAAAAGTGCTAGAGGAATGCTAGAAATGTGCTAAAACATGCTATCAACATGCTAGTAATGTGTGAAACATGCTAGTAACATGCTATTGGCGTGCTCAAACATGCTCCAAACCTTCTAGTAATGTGTTAAACATGCTAGCAATATGCCAGTAACTTGTTAAAAAAGTTTAACATGATAACAATGTGTAAAACATGTTAGAAACAAGTTAAAACATATTAACTGTGTTAAAACATGCAAGCAAGAATGCAAGGAATTTGCTAAACATGCTATAAATATGCTAAAACATGCTTGTATCATGTTATCGGCATGTTCAAACATGCTACAAACCAGCTAGTAATGCGTTAAACATGCTAGTAACAAGCTAGCAATGTTTTAAAAAAGCTAAACATAACTGTGCTAAAATATGTTAGAAACATGTTAAAACTTTAACTGTGTTAAAAAAATGCTAGCGCAATGCTATCAATGTGCTATAACATGCTAGAAACATAGTCATGTGCTAAACATGCTAGCAATGTGCTAGCAACATGTGCTAAAACATGCTAGAAACATACAAGGACCATAGCAAAACAGCTAAACATGCTAACAACATTTTATTGACTTTTTCTGACTTCTCTGAGTAAAACCTTAAAACTTCAAGCTGCTAAAAGTTAAACTTTCAGATGAGGCATTGTCAAGCCAACATCAAGTTTGTCTTTAAACTATGCTCATACAATTACTGTTCCAGTTCAAAATACAACATCCAAAAGTCTGAGAGCACTGAGTGAAGTTCTACTTTGCATTCAAAATGCTAATTTTTGCTGTAATGACAAGCACTGGAGCTGACATGATCAAAACCTGCTCGAGTATGAGCATCTTGAGCTTCAACAGAAGCAAGGACTTTTGAATTAGGCTACTGGCATATTTTAGGTTTTCACACATATTTTACACTCTCTCTGAAGGTTTTTATTTTTTTTATTTTTTAAGGCTTCCATGAAAACGTGAAACGCTTTACTGCGCTAAATAGTGATCTGCGGGTTCGCTGTTGGATATAGTTTTAACTGCTCCATCCTTCAAGAAAAACATATCTGCTGCCTAAAACCTGCATCACGCTCAAATAGATTCATCAGACACCCCGTGCTCCCTTCAAACTGCTAAGATCAGACTGAAACGATCAGGGATATTGTTAAAAATAAGCTTCAACTCAACTTTACTAGCATTTCTGACATCAAAAAGTCGCAGAAGTACAAAACAAGCTGTTTTCACCTACTTTCAATAAATGCTTATTTTTCACTGGGGAAGAAGTTTTGAGTTCTGAATGCTACAGTATGTTTTCTCAAAGAACCAAGAAACAGCAAATTCTTCATCATATGACCCCTTAAAATTTGTATATGCAGGGACTAAAAGCCACAAAACTCTTTCAAGGGGTCTTTCAAAAGGGATCACAGATTATTTTTGTAACCGTGAGCAATTCATCATGTGAAATTCACTTATTCAGTCTCATTCAACAGCAATAATACATAGACTTTCTCTGCGTCTCTCATGTCATGCGGAGAGGTTCTTTTGCTTGACATACTGTGTGTTGGAGTAATTGTTGTGTCTTTCATGTTGTCATGTGAGGTCTTCAGCTATTTGCTGCATAAAACTATGGTAGATTTTTTAATACGTTACAGGCTCTTATCTCTCCACACAGACTGACAGAGCCAGGTCTCATTAATAAAAGGCTCAGGGATCTTTAATTGTGGAGGAAATTTCCAAAGGGAACAATGATTCATTTTCATGTAAATTCAAAGTCTCTGTGATACTTTAATAATAATTTCAGCAATGTGATTAGCATCTTCAAAGGGAAGCAAAGGTGACAAGAGCTGCAGAAATGAAAGAAATTAGCAGAAAATAGAGATTATTGTTTTGTATTGAACTCTGTTAAGAGCAGGTCCCAATATTTTTTCCCAATAATCCTGGATCTTATCCTCTACATTTTAAAGATGTGGGGTTTATGTGCAACAGAATATGATAATTGTTTTTGCCAAAGAGATAGCCGTTATCTATAATTGCTTTCAATATATCAACATTTATGTGCACAACTACAGTTAGTATTTAAAGAAATCAATACTTTCATTCAGCAAAGACATTAAATAGATCAAAAGTGACAGCAAAGACATTTATAATGTCAAAAAGATTTATATTTCAAATGAATTCTGTTCTTGTGAAATTTCTTTTCATCAAAGAAACCTGAAAAAAAAAAATGTATCATGGTTTCCACAAAAATATGAAGCAGCACAACTGTTTTCAACATTGATAATAATCATAAATGTTTCTTGAGCAGCAAATCATCATATTAGAATGATTTCTGAAGGATCATGTGACACTGAAGACTGGAGTAATGATGCTGAAAATTCAAATTTGATCACAGGAATAAATTACATTTGAACATATATTCAAATGGAAAAAAAAGATTTTTAATTGTAAAAATATTTCACAAGATTACTGTTTCAATGTATTTTTGATCAAATAAATGCAGACTTGATTAGCATAACGTTACAAACATTTTAAAAATCCCACCGACCCCAAACTTTTGAACAGTATTGTAACTTAATTTCCAAATATGCATATTTCATATATCAATTTTTTATGCTTTTTTTTTTTTTTTTATCCCAAACACACCCAAACCACAATTAAAGTTGCAAATGTCATTTTAAATCTTGATTAAAGTAATGTGCAACAATGTGATTTAAGCACTGATTAACGGGGCAAGCATGTATCTGATGTCTGAAATGTACATATGGGCTCAAATGGGTCTGGAAACACCAACACCATTGGGTAACACTGGATCTAAGTTTATGTCAGACTTTCATTTTTCACACAACACAAAAGAAGATATTTTGAAGAATGTTTCAGCTGTTTTTGTTCATACAATGAAAGTCAATGGGGTCCAAAACCACAAGATTGGACCCCATTGACTTTCATTGTATGAACACGAAAAAACCCGCCAAGACATTTTTCAAAATATCTTCTTTTAAGGCTGTGACACACCAAGTTGACATAAAAGAACTAGCGGCAACAAAAGCTGACTGTGTTGTCACCTCGAGTCGGCGGAGTTTCAGCCAAAAATCTATGCTTGAACACAGCAAAAGGACTACAGGCGACTGTCAACTAGCAATTCTGTCGCTGATGTTGGCTGACGGTCGGCTTGGAATGTCACGGCCCTTATTATGTTCGACAAAAGAAAAAAGTCATACAGGTTTGGAACTATATTTTCACTATCAGTTAACCTAATAATGGTGTTGAAGCAGCTGGTACATGGCACAACTGTACTGCACATGTTGAGCCGCCGGCAATCGCATGAGCTTTCACTCTAAACACAGAGACTGGAGCTTTCAATGTTGCTGCTATAGCTTCAGTTAGAAAAAGAAAGAAAATAAAAAGACTAGTGTGCAAAAGATTTGGTGAAGAGCAGAGAATAGAACAGCAATTCTTTCAACAAAACAATTAGAGAGTGTGCGTGTGTGTGTGTGTGTGTCAGTGTACGTGCACGCTGTAGAGTTGCAGCCACTGGGCTATAATAATATTCACAGATACAGAATAAGTGATGTAGTTTGGTATGATTTGGCAATAGGGAACAACCTATACACTGGTCAAAATCGTGCAAATTTTTTATGCTTAAAATGGGAGCTTGGCAGGTGCTTGTAAGCAGGGCTTGAACCGCCAACCCGCCAAATGTGGGTTGATTTCAGCAGTGGCATGTAACGCAGTCAGTCCTACTAGCCACTTTGATGGGTTGAATTTCATATATAATACATACATTTTTCAATTGTAGTCTTTTAAAAAGACAAACTAAGTGCAATGTAGTGTTGTCAAAAATATTGATTTTGAAATACCTGAAACGCATCAAATACTCATTTTCTGCAGAATATATACATGCTACCAGCTACGCTTTCTCTCTTTCTCATCTCTCCAACAGCGAGTCAACACACAAACCCGCCTCCCCTCACTCACTCCTTTCATTTGCTCAGGATGAATATTGTTGGTGTTACAGGGTTTGAATTTCAGAGAGGGATTGCACGTATTTCGCATAATTTTACCCATTCAAACAGATTTTGCACTCACATCTAAAGAGTGTGCACATAAAACCACCTCTCAGAACTAAATTGAGTCCTTTATTGCTGCTTATTGTGCTTAAACAGTCAAATACACACAAAATAATGTCAAAATGCCAGTCTTGGCGAGTATTCACATAAACACAGTCAGTTATGCTTTAAGTGAATGTAAACAGTTGAGAAAGAAAATGCATGTGTAACAGAACAATGGATCTGTGCATCAGGTCTTAAAGTGACAGCAGTAAATTATGAGATAATATTAAAAATATCAATATGGCAGGTTTTCCCCATGGTATTGATTGTGGCCAGTGAAAATGCTGAGTGGCTAGTAACTTAGCTGCAGTGGCTGGTGAGCAAAAAATGTAATGTCAATCTCTGCTCATAAGGTACTCAACTTGGCTCATAATTCTTCTCACACAATGTGAGCCGCGACCATACGAACATCAATGATTTCCATGTGATTTCTCCCAAGAGAGAAATCACCTGTGAGCTCATACAACAGCAAAAATTGTACCGTGTACACCCAGCTTAAGAGACGTTTTTAAAGATATGCTGAAATGATATGTACAGTTTCACATGATAAACGGCTATTACAAGTACAAATTACTGCAGGTTATTTAAAGATTTCTGCTTCAGCCATCAGTCAGTCTCTTCCAATAGACCCAGAGGCCTTCAGAATGATCTATTCTGGTCTCGTTCTCACTGTCAAACAATGGTTATCTAAGGAAAATAGGCGAAAAGGAATTGTTATTACTTCATGCTGAGCCAAAGCTGTTAAAAATCTGAGAAGATTTTGTGCCGAAGTTGTCGAGCCACTTAAAAAAGGATCATATCTACCATCTTGTTTTGTTCAAAAGCTCCGACTTGAATTGTAATGCCGCTTTATCAGAATCTGCTTTGGGTGGAGCGGCGGCGATAATAAAAGAGAGATTTGTAGCGGAAAGAACGCACGCGGAGAGGAAGCGGAGAAAACTTCTGTTTCATATTTTATTGGGGTTTGGGTGGAAGAAAGACACACTGATGAAGAGCAGAGCTGAAACAATAGATCTAAGAGTGGTTTTGGAGTTTTAAAAAAAACACAATATTTTGGCAGACAAGAGAGGAGAACACTGGAATTATGTCTAGATGTTGGTACGGCGGGCTGTCGAGGAAGCAGCCTCTCCGAAGCCTTCATTTCATGGTGCGTTATGACCACCGTTCACTTTAAATCACCGGAGGCTTTGTGTCTGCTGTCAATTCCAGAAATGTGAAGGGAATAGTAATTAACAACTGTACCTTCGAGTGACGGACACTAGCAGCAAAAGCAGACTAGTCTTGATGAGAACTCGCTTGTATAATGAAGTTTCTTATTCATCTGCAGACGCAGTTGACACTTGAATTTACACCCGGCTACATCTAGAGAAAAGCTGATGATTTTCATCTGTCTAGCAGTCATTTCAGAGCACTGATATTACGGGGGGGCTACAAAATACACTGACCTCGGAGTTAATCAACTTAAAAAGGAAGGGAAAATATATATATAATTTGGAGAGATAAATGCCAAATGATGTGACAAAAATGTCCATTGCTCAAATTTTTCAAAAACATCAGACAGGGAAAAATAAGTCAATTAAAAAAAAACAAGTAGATAGATAGATGTGGTTCAGATAACATATTTTGAGTTTCTGTTGATTAAACCAATCGCCTTCATTGTTTTAAAGGTGCCATAGAATGGCCATTTGACAAGATGTAATATAAGTCTAACGCCCGTTTCACACTGCAAGCTTAAGCGGCGCGTGAGCAGCGTGTGAGCAGCGTGTGAGCAGCGCATGAGCGTAACCACATCGTCACTGCAGCTGCAGAGACGCGCGAGTATTCACACTGGAAGCGTTTGTACAGCGTCACAGCAGTGGCTCGAAGCTACATATAAAGTGAGCATTTCTTTACAAAGACAGCTATACATTTGTTTTTATAAGTTGGTCATTTATAAACTTGATAGTCTTTAAAGTTTGTTAACATGGGCAGGTGTACAACATTCGCATATAAACGTAAATAAATAAATAAAAGCCTTGTGTCATCCATTGCTGCACACGAATGAGGTAAGCTTTGTGTTTTACATCATCTGCCGCGTGCACATGTTTACAAGACAGCAAACTCGGCGAAAAAAGCCAGCAAACTCGGGTTTGATTTGGGAATGCTGCAGCCTATATATCTCTCTGTGCAATAACTAAAAGAATGTTTATATATCATATTTTCTGGCTAGTTTACGTTAGTTTTTTATAATACACCATACTTTAACCCAAACTGAATAATTAAAAACAAGATTAAATGGGTAAATCTTCTATAAATATTTTTGATTCTTAATTTTCTTTTCTGTCATACTCAAATTCTTGTTAAAACACATTAGACATGCTTATTCTGTGCATTTTGAACACTTTTTGTGTAAAATTATATCTATTTTGTCCATCAAAAGTGTGCTTTCACTTTAATTGAGCGTCAGCAACGCAGCAAAAATAGACTTGGCGGCGAAACCCCTGCTTCACTGCTGCTCACGTGCTGCTCCTGCTGCCGGTGTGAATGCATCCATTGGTTAACATGCACGCCGAAAAAAATACGCGCTGCTTACGCTTGCAGTGTGAAACCGGCGTAAGGTGTCCCTAGAACGTGTCTGAAGTTTCAGCTCAAAATACCCCATAGATTTTTTATTATACCATGTTTTAACTGCCTATTTTGGGGTGGGAGAAAAAATGCGCTGATTTGGTGCTGTACCTTTAAATGCAAATGAACTCGTCCTCGCCCCCAAGCTCACGACTCCATAATACATTGCATAAACAATACAGAAGTTCACACAGCAGATATAACTCTCAAAATGGATCATTACAAACTGTTTGTGATGCAGCATATCAGATTATGTAAGTATGGCATGTATTTTGTGGATGTTTGCTAACATTAGATTCTGAATGAGTTTGATAGTGTGCTGCACGGCTAACGTGCAGGCTAGAGATACAAACTGTTAGAGAGACTCAATAAGAATGAAGATGCATTTATGAATTATACAGACTGCAAGCATTTCCAGGTTAAAAATGAAAATAACGACATGGCTCTGATCTCCGTGAATACAGTAAGAAACAATGGTAACTTTAACCACATTTAACAGTACATTAGCAACATGCTAACGAAACATTTAGAAAGACAATTTTCAAATATAACTAAATATATCATTATATCATTATATCCTTGCTTGCTTGCTTCACAATACCCGCAGAACGTCTGATGATTCAACTGTGCAGCTCCACAACGTTAATACTGCCTTGCCTGGAACATGGGCTGGTGTATGCAAAAGTTGGAGGCATACAAATGAATGACCCTGACTGTTGCGTCACAGTCGGTGTTATGTTGGGATTTGCTCTTTTTTCCATGGTCTTTTGCATGCACAAGATTTGCATATGAAGGAGGGAACAATGGTGTTTGAGCCTCACGGTATGTCATTTCCATGTACAGAACTCTTATTATTCAACTATGCCAAGGTAAATACAATTTTCCATTCTATGGCACCTTTAACTCAAATTTTTAATTTCAGTGAACTCAAAATTTTAAGGCAACCAGGTAACTTACTTTTTTAAGTTAAACCAACATTATTATTTTTTTGGGGATGGATGGATGGAGATAGATAGATAGATGGACAAACATCTATCAGACACTGGTAAAACATCTATTATAATAAATGTATCTATTTTATTTCTTCAGAATACATGGCTACTTTAGCTGAACATTTTGAATGGAGAAATACTTTTTGTTCCTAAAATTGTGTAGTTTTGTTATTTTCCAGCAGGGGGCTAACTGAACCTAATCACTTTAACCTTGACCTCTTGGTTTCCAAGTCATTTAGAATGAAGTTAAACAGATACACAGTGAGGAAAAACATGCCTCAATACATCCATCAGGAAAATGAAAGAGACCAGTGACGTCAGCCAACAAAGAAAGTCAATTCAGAGATCTATGAAGACATGAAGATTATGAACACTTTTTTTAAATGAGGTGCACTGATGAATCATGCAAAATAAATAAGAGCAGGAATGTGCATTAAGCAAGTAAATAAGTTCAATTTGGACGTCGTGTTGACTGAAGGACACATGCAATGAATGACACCAGATTCCACAGTGAATTTGCACTGACGTCAGTCCGATGAAAGCGCAAATAAACACTGATAAACAGTGGAAAAGGTTTCTCATTCATAATAAATAAACACTAGCTTTTTACAATTGCAGAAAAAAATGTTCAGTGCTGTGAAATTGCGACTTGAAGCTCTTTTAAGTGAATCGTATGAAATTGTGGTTAAACCAGACAACAAAAGCAGCTGAAAGGTGAATGTGGTGCCTGGGCCGATAATTAGATGTCTAGGGATAGAGATGGCTGCTTAAGTTACCTGTCTAGCAGCGAGAGCAGGTGTTGAGGCCAAATAGCCTCCCTGAATAATGCACACATGATGATAATTGCTTAGCAGGGTCTGATCTATGGGAGCTCCAGTCTGGGAATGTGTGTCTCGCCGAGTTAACGATCTCAGATTCTTCAATGGCCAAACACACACGTCCTGGTCCAGCTTACAATGATTTGTAGCAGATGAAAACGTGTCTATGCTAATATCTGTCGACTTTGGGGAAGTTGCTGTAGATAATGGTGCATGCTGAGAAGTGTTTTGCATGTGCATAAAGCCAGAAGCTCTGGGGAAAGAGCGAGAGCGGGAAACAAAGAGCAAATTAAGTAGTGAGATCTTTCAGCATGTTGCTCTGCAGTGAGAAACAAGCTCACAAATGCTTTACAGTTGTCAAAGTTTTTGTCTAGGGTTTAGTGCTAGGATTAGACAAAACCCTGAATGTAAGAACAGATTCCATTCAATTTACAAATGTTAATTTGAATTCAGTTGGTCACGTAACTAACAGGATGTTGAACTAGGAAGACAGGAAGCGGAAATTACTGAATTTCAATTCAAAGAAGTTCCGCACAATCACACAGAAGTTTTATTAAGTAATTAATTTGACTAATTGTGCCTATTTATCCTCTGATACAAAGAATATATGTTTTCTAATTAGGCATATATTAGGTCCAATATCCAATAGCTTACTATAATATACTTAAAAAATATAATATTAAAATAAAAAAAAATGAATATAATAATATTAATACACATTTAAATATTATTAAATACATAAAATATAGAAAAAGAAAATATACATATATATATATATATATATATAACTTATTTTTTAATGCAAAATTATATATAACATTTGAAAATAATTAATAAAAAGCAAAAATAGGTAAAAGTGTCTGTGTGTTGTTCTCTTCCGGGTCTATTTGTGCCTGAACGGACACCACCATGGCGAAAATAGTTAAAATACACGTAAAAGATCGCCTTTCCTCATAAACACAATTGATTATGGCTTAGGTGAACTAAACAACTGAGAAAGAAAACCGGATGTGTAACAGTATTTTGGATCCGCGCCGTGTTCGGTCTTAAAGTGACAGCAGCCCCTGCTGCTTTCTGTCGTGAATGTTAATCAAACCACAAAAGAAAAAGAGAAAAATCACTTTTGTGGTTTTAACACAGATTAATTATATTTAATTTATACAGTGAAGACTATACAGTGTTATTTTACAATTGATTATTCAGTTTCTGTACTTGAAAACTGTTAAACTTACCTGAAATATATAAAGCACTACATATTTAATTTGTATTTTTGTTTTATTATATTTATCTATGCTTGTAATTTGTTCATTATTTTCTATGAGTATTCGCTCATCTACAAAATCACCCCATTCATCCTAGAATGATTCATTCTTTCCAAATAGAGCTATTCAAGTCATATGGTGAATTTTTTTTTTTTTGATATTGCAATATATATGACAGAAAAACAAAATATTGCAATGTCAGTTTTTCCAATATCGTGCAGCCCTAATATAAATATATATGTGTGTGTGTGTGTGTCTGTGTGTGTGTTTATATATACACAGTACACACACGTATATTATGTAAACAAACTTTTATTTTGGATGTGATTAATCGCAATTAATCGTTTGACATGCACTAATATATATATATATGCACTACCGGTCAAAAGTTTGGAATCTGTAAGAATTTTAATGTTTTTAAAAGAAGTTTCGTCTGCTCACCAAGGCTGCATTTATTTAATTAAAAATACAGTAAAAACAGTAATATTGTGAAATATTATTACAATTTAAAATAACTGTTTTCTGTTTGAATATATTTTATAAAGTAATTTATTCCTGTGATCAAAGCTGAATTTTCAGGATCATTACTCCAGTCTTCAGTGTCACATGATCCTTCAGAAATCATTCTAATATGCTGATCTGCTGCTCAAGAAACATTTATGATTACTATCAATGTATTATCAATGTTGATTTGTGTACAATATTTTTTTTTTCTGGATTCTTTGATGAATAGAAAGTTCAAAAGAACAGCATTTATTTGAAATATAATCTTTTGTAACATTATAAATGTCTTTACTGTCACTTTTGATTGATTTAATGCATCCTTGCTGAATAAAAATATTAATTTCTTTAATTTCTTTTAAAAAAAATACAAATAAAAATTCTTACTGACCCCAAACTTTTGAACGGTAATGTTACAAAAGCTTTGTATTTCAGATAAATGCTGTTCTTTTGAACTTTCTATTCATCAAGGAATCCTGAAAAAAAGTACACAACTGTTTTCAACATCGATAATAATCATAAATGTTTCTTGAGCAGCAAATCAGCATATTGGAATGATTTCTGAAGGAACATGTGACACTGAAGACTGGAGTAATGATGCTGAAAATTCAGCTTTGATCACAGGAATAAATTACTTTATAAAATCTATTCAAACAGAAAACAGTTATTTTAAATTGTAATAATATTTCACAATATTACTGTTTTTACTGTATTTTTAATTAAATAAATGCAGCCTTGGTGAGCAGACGAAACTTCTTTTAAAAACATTAAAAATCTTACCGTGTCCAAACTTTTGACTGGTAGTGTATATACATATATGTGTGTGTGTGTGTGTGTGTGTGTGTGTGTGTGTGTGTTAGTAAAAAAGACATTATTATAATATTTTGCAGAATAAAAATATTTTTTTATTCAAAATTTGATTAACAATATCTTATATTTGTGTTGTTGATTTAGAAATGCAATACTATACTTAAAAAAATAATATAAAATATTAATATAATAATATTAATACACATTTAAATATTATTAAATACATAAAAATATAGAAAAAGAAAAAATATATATATATATATAAAACTTATTTTTAATGCAATATATATATAACATTTAAAAATAAGTAATAAAAAGTAAAAATACATAAAAGTGTGTATATATATATATATATATATATATATATATATATATATATATATATAGATGGAATCACACATTCATCTTATTGAACTGCATAGGAACTGTGTTCTTAAAAAACATCTATGCACTGTGTCGGAGTGTATTATTGGCTGCTGTGCTTCAGAAACCTTTCCACTGAAGGTTTCCCGCAACAAGCCCTTGTTCTTTTCACCTCGCGATTCCATGCGGCTCTATTCTCTTTTAGATTTTGTCTTTAACGCTCAGGTAACAACGCTCCTGCAACGAGATGGAGGCAGGAGAGAAAGCAAAGGTAAAATGAAATAAAAGCAAGAGAGGGAGAGGTGGTTGAGTTTCCGAGAGAGAGGACAGGCGCTCTCCTTTGAAGTGTTAAACATCCTTGAATAATTTAGTGCAGGCTAAGTATAGCTCTAAAACAGCCATTTCCATCTCTGAAATAAACCATCGCTCAACAAGCACACGGCATTTCACTCCTACTGCCTTTTGTGTCGCACTCGTTCTTCCAAACAATTCCAGCTTCGCGCAACCTACACTTGAACCGGTTCTTCTAGGAGCAGGAATCGCCAGGGATCGTATGAGACAAGGTCACGATACTTCAGCCGCCATTTTGTTTGCAGTGGGACATTCATATGATTTACACTGCAGATTTTAAAAATGCACAACAAATGCTAAAAATATCACTATTAAAATGTAAGTACAAGCTGTTCATGTAGTTCAATACAGTAGATTTGATTCTTCCACATGAATAAATCTAATTTTCAATATATTAATTTCACAGTACTATACTACACTGTCATTGTCAAGATACTGCATTAAAGGTGCAATATGTAAGAATTTTGCAGTAAAATATCCAAAAATCACTAGGCCAGTGTTATATATTTTGTTCACTTGAGTACTTACAATATCCCAAATGTTCCCAACTATTTGTAAATCGTGAGAAAATTGTAATTTTAACCAAGGCTCCGGGACGTGTGAGGAGTCGCCTGTCAATTGTGTCATACCTGCGTTACCCTCGGTTTCCGGTTTTATTTTGTAGAAACCATGGAAACACCAAAGACGCTTTAATATTTACATGTTCTAATAGGCAAGGGAACAATTGTTTTGATATATTTATCAACACTTTTAGTCTTATTGTTTAAATATATATTTTTTGCGAGTACCATGCTTTACCATGCCTCAGAGAAAAACACTATTTTGTAAAGTAGCTAACATAGCATAATCAGATGCAGCTTTATTTTTAGTAACAGTAATACAGCATTTTCTCCATTATACAATACGTTTTAAAATTAATTGCATGCCATTTATCAACACAAGCCATCCAGCATTTAATATGATATTCTAAAATCGATCTATCTTACTGCAGTGTGTCTCAAACAAGTGTCTCACAGCAGCCGCCGAACGAACGCACAGAGTAACATTAATCATTTTCAACACACTCAAATGTATCTAATATGATAAACAGAGCTGCGTTACCTCATTCTCATGACCGGAAAAGCGGAAGTGGCGCCGGCGAATGTGTCATAATAAAAGTTCCGCTGCTCGTGTTGCGCAATCACTCCAGCGGCCTCGTTCAGCTCCCACAACACTCGGCCCTGCTCTGCTTCATACTACAGTAACGTTAATAATCACATCTATGAACATGATTTCTTCCCGAGTCCTATCCCAATTATTTTCCACCGGCCGTTGAGGTGAAGACCACATGTCCCAAGATTCCGCACTCAAACTTGGCGTCATCAAGCTACGCCTTTGTTTTGAATAGGTCTCTAGCGACCTCTAGTGGACAGATAATATTACATATCGCACCTTTAAACATCTTTATGCAGTAGGCACTTTCTATTGGGTGTAAAACTTTTGATGCGGCTTTAATGATCTTGCCTCCTTCACTACTTCCTCCTGTCCTGTTTCCCAGCAGTCCTCTCATCGGTCTGAATCTTACCTGCAGGTGTCCTCCTGAATGTAGAGGGCGATGAGCTGCTTCGGGACGCTGAAGGACAGTGTGCACTCCGCCATCTGTTCCCGCACCAACATCCATTTACTGTCCACCGTTTGAAACCTGTACACCTTACACACCGCATTCTTAAACACTGATGGAGAGAGAGAAAGAAACATTTAGTGAGAGATGTGTTTACAAAGTACAGTGAACAATGATTTCAATTTCAGCCTGTTCCTTACATAAAGCCACTGTATGACTTCAGAAGACTTGGGAATATACAGTAGCACATGTGTGCACACTTTCATGGTGATTTTTTGTCGTCTGAAACATGTTTATACTCTATCCTAGCTTTTAAAGAGTGCCTTCTACTTTCCACTGCGCTATTAAGACTGCTTTAAGACCTGCTAACTAAGTCCTATGAAGAGAGACGGAGGGGAAAGCATTTCTAGATAGCCGTGAATGAGACCGCAGAACGTGTTTAATGTTCTTATCAGCGGTGAGGCGGCGGCAGGAGAAGTTATTTCCTCTACAGCATGAAATCATGCTTCTCGTCAAGGCTTCGCTCCACAAGCGAGTCGACGGAGAAGGCCGCACACCCAGCAGGCTGTACACTCATTTCTGAGTGGAAATCTGCAAGTGTCATTTGAGCATTTACTCTACACTTTTTTTAAATGCTAGAGTTGCTTAAATAGGGGCCGTTTTCACAATTTTTGATCGTCGTGGTCGTAGCATGAGATTCCTATGAAATACACAGGGGAAAAAACTCCAATAAGAGCTTACACGAGGGGTTTTGATACATAATGTGGGTATATACTGTATGCAATAGAAAAGTCTGGCTTACATTAAAAAAAAATGTCTAAACAGTAAGAAAAATAAAATTATCATAAAATGAACCTAGCATGAATGGTAGCCAATTGTAAACAAGTACTGTAGCCTATACTATTCTATGTTATAATGTTGAAATAATCTAGGCCTATACTAATTTAATTTATACTTAATTTATTGTATTAACATTTATTGTATTTATTGTATTATACTGTATTTATTGTATTAACCTATTTTGTACGTTTGAGCTTCTGCAAGAACCAATGAGGTTCATTCTCTTCCACAAGAACCAATGAGGTTTATTCTCCTGTGTTACACAACACATTTGAGCTTCCGCAAGAAACAATGAGGTTCATTCTCTTCCACAAGAACCAATGAGGTTCATTCTCGTGTGTTACACAACACATTTGAGCTTCCACAAGAACCAATGAGGTTCATTCTCTTTCACAAGAACCAATGAGGTTCATTCGCATGTGTTACACAGCACGTTTGAGCTTCAGCAAGAACCAACGAGGTTCATTCTCTTCCACAAGAACCAATGAGGTTCATTCTCGTGTTACACAACACATTTGAGCTTTCACAAGAACCAGCGAGGTTCATTCTCTTCCACAAGAACCAATGAGGTTCCTTCTCGTGTGTTACACAACACATTTGAGCTTCCACAAGAACCAATGAGGTTCATTCTCTTCCACAAGAACCAATGCAGCATGTTTGAGCTTCTGCAATAACCGATGAGGTTCATTCTCATGTGTTACGCAGCACGTTTGAGCTTCCACAAGAACCAATGAGGTTCATTCTCTTCCACAAGAACCAAGCAGATTCAGTTTATCTTCTTTTTATGTTCGTTGATCAATGTTTATATGTGAATAAAAGTCTAAATTCAATCTGTTCATCATATAAAGCAATCATGTCTCTTCAGAAAATTTGGACTATACCACTCAATTCATATGGATTAGTTTTACGATCTCTTCATGAACTTTTTGAAGCATCAATGTGGTAGTTGCGTAGACTGTCAACAGAGGGAGAGAAATCTCTCCGATTTCATTTAAAATACCTTTATTTGTTTTTCGAAGATGAACGAAAGTCTTACAGGTTTGGAACGACATGAGGGTGAGTAAATGATGACAATTTTTTAATTTTGAGTGCACTATCCCTTTAACTATTTTGGGATCCGAAAGTCTGTAACCTCACTGAAAATCTGGGATTTTTAAAAAAAAAAAACCTGAAAATAAAGTTTCAGACATAGTTAAATAAAGAGGAATTCTTCAAATATTTCAAGATTCTGCACTATTTAGGCAAATTTGCGACAGTACCTCAGCTTGAGTGCAAAAAGAGGACACACCAAATACTAAACATTTTTTTTATATTTATAACTTTTTAACTAATGAAAATTGTTGTATTAAATCAAAGATTCCTCTGAAAACATACATGTGTTTTCCTTTTTACTTAAAAATGTTCATGACCACCAAAACATTGTTAGTTGTCCTTAATGGAAGCAGAAAGTACAAAAAGGTAGTACGCTGAGGTTGTCGAGTGAAGACAGATGGACGCGTGACCTCCAGAGAAGGAGAACTGGACACAAACTCTCTCATCCAGTGCTGTGTTCTTCACAGAAGAGGATTAACCTCTGACACCGCCCTCCCGTTTGCCCTCTAATCCAACGGCCAATCGGATCGCAGCATCTCTGCCTGCTCAAGCTCTTAGGGAAATGACTTTGCGCTGCGTTAATGTTGCAGCACAACGGATGTCCAGGGGTTGGGGTGATGGGCACAAATTTCATTAGTCAGTCTTACAGAAGCAGCAGAGACTAACATATTTTGACAAGAAGCTGCATGACTAAAACAACAGCCATCAACAACGCCGCAATGACATTCAATACGGTTACAGCACCAGCAAATAAACACTAAGAAACATCAGATACAAAGATAACACTGAACACCCTGGACTTCTGGAGAGATCCGTCTGCCGTTCCCGACTTCACCTCCATCCATCACATCACAGCAGCTCATAAATAAAGAAATGACCTTCTACAGTCTTTGTTTCTCAGGGAACTTTCAGAGACTTTGGGTCTATTCACGCTCTAATAATGTGCCAAAACAATTCGACACATTCAAACTCTCTTTTCCTTACTGTGCAAAACAAAATTACATTGACTAAATTGAAATGGCATAAAAGCTGATGTCTTTTACAATTCTCCAAATACTGTTTATCCTGCTGCGTTACCTGAGGTAATTAAGCTAATGAGCCGCACTTCACACCACTGCTGGCAGTTATTTAAGCACAGCAATCACACCGTTCGGCAATCAGACGCCGCCGAATCCACTTCATGATCTCAACAATACAGATGGGAATCAAATGGAATTGAACAATTCTGCTTCCGATTCTACTTAACGATTCCTTAATGATTCCATTACTGATCATTTCATTGCTCACCCGCATAATTGGACCCAAGAATACAATAAACAAGAATGCTAATTTAAAACAACACTATTTTTGATTACATATTATACTATTTTTCTTTATTAAAGTACCATTTATTCCAACAAAAGTTCTCTAGAGTAGGAAATTCGGCCTGAAAAAGTCTAGGAATAAACACTGAAGAACGTAGGCGAACTGACACTACAATTTGTGTTAAAATTAAGAAAACAAAACAAGATTATTTACTCGTCCTCTCATCATGCTTTAGAAAGAGTCACTTCTTGGGTGTACATACTCATAACCAATCATAACCAAATTTTACAGTAAGACGCTTCCTTGACAGCAAAGAGATGAAACAGCGAGCAAATGGAGATATTTACTCCTGTTTTCCAGAGAAAAAGGCCTCATGCATCATCTTTAGAGTTTCAGAAGAGATCACAAACTGCGCGAATCTGCCAAGACAAAAGCCTACAAACTCAATATGAACTCATAAATTTCTCATCAGATTCTCTGAAGCCTGAATGATCTGAGCTGTTATCCACATTCATTTATAGCTCTATAGTTTGAATGTATTTCAACAATTGCCTCATTTTGTATTTCTTCTAAAGAATTCCACAAGAAACGTCTGAGACAAAGTTGATTCATAAATGAAATATAACTCTTTGAAAGAAAGTGAAGAACCAGTCCTGAGCAATAAAATATTCCTATATAGGAAATTACATCATATGTATCAGTGAATTCTGTATGAATCATGGGATCAAGGCTTGGCTGGTTAGCATGACGCCAATAACCGCTGATGGTAGATGGCTGCAAAAAGCATCTCCATTCACCATTGATGGCCATCTCGAAATACATATTAATGACATAAATTAGAAAGATTTCATTACATTATACTCTACTCTTAAAAATAATGGTTCTTTACTGGCATCAATGGTTCCATGAAGAACCTTATCATCTTTGGAACCTTGAAACACCTATGGAACCTGGAAAAAGGTTCTTCAGATCTTTAATTGTCAGAAGAATTCCAGGTGCAGCTCACTCTCAGCCAATAAGATTCCATGTAGCATTTTCATCGATCAGTCGTCTATTCTGATTGGTTGATAACTTTTGATGGTGTTTGAAGGTCTAGATCGAATTATTTCTAACACAAGAGCATTCGCGAGTGCACAGGACACAGTTTGAACGCGCACATGCAATATCTGAGCGAGAGTTCATAAGAGAGCACTGTATATTTGAGAGCGCACGTCCGATTTTGTGTGAGAGCAAAGGAAATCCACGTGCGAGTGGAGAGATTCACGCTCGCGCATTACATGGACGTGCTCTCATGTTACAATAATGCGCTGATGAAAATAACGCCATATTAAACCACAAAAAGCCAAACACCAAAACATATAAAGCATTCTTCAACTCACCAGCATTCATTATTGGTCCGTTATCTTTGTCGTTATTGGTTCCGTGCGACGACTCGTATACCAGCGTGCACTGTGGGGAAAAAAACAAGATTTGAGCATTTGAGATTGAAGGTCATTTGTCAATGATGTCACTGATCATTAGACATCAACATAATGACTACTACTTTAAATACAACCAGCAACATCAGAGAGTTGGCGACAGCATCCCGTGACTCTCTCTCTCCGTCTCATGAGCCGAACGAATGGTGACAAGCTGTCACCTGCACCACTTCTCAGATAATAGAGGAGTTCTCCAAGTATCCCAGAGCGCCAATGTAAGCAATACAGGAGAGGAGAGACCCTCACGGCAGCTCAAGACAAACACGATCCTCCATCAACATCACCCACGGCGCTTGTGGCCTAATCACTTGAAATGCATACCTCGCATCAGGGTTTAGTGTGATGACGGATGAGTCTTCACGTCTCATTAGGTCTCATGACCTTGAATGGGTCTGTGAGAGTTTCCAGACTATTCTTGGCATACAGCCCAAAAAAACAGTCACAATCGGTCCATGTTTTATGAACAGTCATGTTCTGTGGCAGATCAGATCCTACTCAAACATACATCAGCCCTGACCCAAATTCCCTCATGAAGAACAAAGTGAATCACTTCTGAAGCCCACAGATCAAATAAAACCACAACGGCTCTGAGTCAATAAACAGACACACTTGTTACAGTAAAGAACAAAAAGGCCTTATTGTGCAATCAATTTTCCAATTTGAATGAAATATCTATCTATCTGTGAGTGTATCTATCTATCTTTCTATCTCTCTATCTGTGAGTGTATCTATCTGTGTATCTATCTATCTCTCTATCTGTGAGTGTATCTATCTGTGTATCTATCTATCTATCTGTCTACTGGTTGGTCAGTCTATCTATGTATGTCGGTCTATCTATCTATCTATCTGTGTGTCTATCTATCTATCTATCTATCGGTTGGTCAGTCTATCTATGTATGTATGTCGGTCTGTCTATCTATCTATCTATCTATCTATCTATCTATCTGTGAGTGTATCTATCTATCGGTTGGTCAGTCCAGCTATGTATGTCGGTCTGTTGGTCTGTCTGTCTGTCCCCTGTCCCATCTGTCTTACAGATTGATAAAGTAATTTACTGAATTGCAAGGTAAAGGCATTCTGGAAAATTAAGGAAATGAACTGTTCTTCCACTGTAGTTCATTAAAAAAAAAAAAAATTAAATATAATGATTCATAAATAATAAAAATAAATGTATAAATGTATAAATAAAAATATAAAAATAAATATACAAAACTATAAATAAACAAACAAACAAGCAAACAAACAAAAGTTACTTAAAAAGCTTGTGTATGAGAAAATAGACAATGTATTTATGGGTATTTAAAACTGAAAAATTAAAAGTGTTATTATAGGGGGTTTCTAGGAACTTAGTTATAGGAAGGAACTAGCCACCAGGGTGGTTCCCCAAGAACTAATGTTCCCCTAGGGCCGTTTTCCTGGTTGCATTTGCACCAGCAGTAGGAAGTGACGAAATCTGCACTTGTTGAGCCTGAGTACACAGCGCTCACATCCTCCATTTGTTTATGATCTGTTTAACAGTCCTGTTTAATGCGTTATTAGATAGAACTGTTATACAAAGAAAGTAAACAGTATTTTGAAAATTATTTGCGTTTGCCATGTGGTTGATGCCCAATGTCGCTAGCTGAGCAGAAGTACATAATCATGTTTTCCTTTGGTCCAAAGTTGCGTTGGATTTTCTCCTTAGCGTAAAGGTTGAGAGGTCCATCTATCATTGTTTTCCATGTTCGTAGAGTTAGTTTGTGGAGTAAATATATATAAACTGTGTATACATGGCTTTTTTCAAAAATGGTGGGTGCCGTGTTTTGCGTGCGTTCGGCTAATCAGCATACACTTACGTCGCTGGTAGTTCCTACTGTGATGGTTTAGACCCTACTCTGAAGTAGGAGCTATTTTAGTTCCCCCAAAAGTAGTTTCTTGAACTAAAATCGTTCCTAGTTCCTGCAGTGCAAACATGGCAAAATCCGGGCGCTTCCCCCAATAGTTCTAGGAACTAAAGGTTCCTCCGGTGCGAAAGCCCCTAATGTTAGCTTGGCAAACTAAACTATCTATTCAAACTACTTCAAACTTTCGGACAAGCTTTGGTTAATCTAACATTCAAAGTTTGTCTTGACAATCTTTTTTTTTCAAGTTAAAAATGACCAGTTCCATTCATTTCATTTAATTATTCAAATTTAAATTCCGAATCTTGTTTGCTACCTCAATTCAAATTCAGGAATAGAACTGTAATTTATGAGCCATTCTCTGTTCAAATCTTAATGGTTCACAGTCTAAATACCCTCCATTTCCTTTCTTATGCCCTACATCCATCTCCATAATACTCACACCCTTTTGGTTTTCTTCCTTATGTTCTGTCAGTGTCTTTCATGCTGATTAATGAAGGTTAAAGGGTTCTGCTGATGGTCGTGTCAGTGTAAGTTATCGAGTTAATGACAAGGGTGTCGTGCTGTCTGTCAGCGTAGTAATGCTCAATTCTCCCTGACACACAGGACAGCAAAGGCTGAAGACACACATATGGCTCATATCCACATGCCCATGTCTAAATATACTGGATAAAATATTCAACTAACAATTTTAGAGGATGTGAATCATATTGTTTTACTTTAATCACAATAGCACAACTAAGTGAACCTGATAACATCATCCTCGAGGAAGTGACATCGCCAATAGGTTCAAGAGGTACTGCAGAGCTGAAATGTGTGTGTATAAATGCACTATAAACACTCTCCAAACAGATGCTTTACCTCTTCAGTCAACTGTGCAATTGAATTTCAGGGAAGCCACACACAATATTCCCTCTGCTTTCCCTCTTTGACTGGAGACATGTCCTGAGAGGTGATTTTCCATTACCACCCCTTACAAACTGCATGCACATGCACAAAAAAAGACAACTTCCCACGACACAAGCCACTTTTAATTTACTGTAGTTCAACTACATTCAAGCGAATCTCTTGAAAACATAGTTATCATGTAGTAAATATAGTTAACGTAGTAACAAACAACATTGAAACACTGCATTTAAAGAACGACTAAATGAAATCATTAATAATCATTTATTTGATCTGTGAATGGTGCGACCACAATATATCTGAATATAAGGCCTATATACTCTTTAAAAGCTAAACTGTGTTTTGAAAGCAGTTGAAATACTAGTGTTGTTGAGCTAGTAGCTAGTAATACACAGCTTACCTTCTGGTGCATGTCGGCGGTAATGTGGTCCACCTCGCCATCCTCAATCTCACCCATCTTCAGTCGGCTCACCACCACTGTGCCCACTGTCGCTGAATCATCTGCTGTCCTGAAACACAGCAACACAATGACAAATGAGTCTCGGTACACCTGTGTCAAGGGTTTCAAGCTAATATGAACATGAATCACAGCATCCAGATGTTTTCATATTGAAGCTCCCCTGCAGTCAACAATTTTATCCCTTAAAACTCATCTTTGATCACTAAAATGACACATTTAAACTTTTTTTTTTCCCCTGTGAAAATGATTTCTTCATGCCTTAAAATAGCTTGAATGTAACTCTACACCCTTGCTTCATTTAGTATACGCAGATACATGAATATGCAAATTAGTCCCCGCCTCCACCCAATCACAGCAGCTCGGACTACCTGATCCACTCGGTCAACTCTAGTAAATGCAAGTGGAAATATTGGTTTAATTCAGTCGTATATGATTGAACCAGAGACTGATTCAGAAGAAAAAGTGGAAAAGTGAATAATACAGGCTTGTCTAAGAGTCTATGTATCAAAATGGTAGTGCATTTTATGTATCTCTCTCTATAGCGTCAGACAAATAACAGTAATTAATATGTTTAGCCTTTTGCTTGACTACATTATCAAACAGCTAATAATGTGTTGCTAATGTTACCCAAACCATGTTCCCGTTCGCCATCTCAGAGTCAGACAGCTGCCTTCTAAAAATCAGCATCCTTACAAACGCTTTGAACATCATTGAAAGTCAGTGGAGAAAAGCCCTGTCCTGCATGTTGATGAGATTGGTTACTTGTTTGTAATGGTACAAAACAGACAGTTTCAAACAGTGTTTTTGAAACTGTCTTTAGATCACTGCAGTTTTAAGGAGAAAATACTCAGCAATGGTGTTGACAGATGAATTTGCACACTGTTTGTCTTAAAGCATATTAAAACACCACACAGACATATAAACAACAACAAAACTTGATTTTCACCACAGGGGGTCTTTAAATTACACCTATCATCTTTAAAATAAAATATTTTAGAACAAGAAGTTAGTTAATTCCTTACAATCCGATCCAATTCATTTTCTAGTCTTGTATATTTGCTAACAAGAAACGTTCTCAGAAATTTGGCTAACGTTCTGACAAGGTTTTCTCAAAGTTATGAACAAAAGTTATCTGGTTTTTAAAAATGTTCTGGTGTCTAAAAATGAAACATTATTTATACATCCTTCATGGTTTTTTTCTGAAACATTTCAGCTGGATGTTCATTATTATTTAAATGTTACTATGTTTTAGAACGTTCAGAGAACATTCAAAAGTAACATTCCCATAACGTTTGCAAAATGATCAAATGGAATGTTCCCTTAACGTTCACATAAACAAGAATTTAAATTTTTTTTTTTTTAAATGGACTTTTTGAACATTCAGAGAACTTTCAGAAATAACATTTAATGGGAATGTTAGCAAAATATTCTTCTTTTGTTAACTGGGTATATAATTTCTACACTTTTAATGGTAAATGACTTTAAAAATGCTACGGTGAAAAACAGTTAATTGGTTTACAGAAAGTTTCCGTTCTATATACAGTGAATAACTGTAATAGATCTAATGGTACATTTAATGTAATCTTATAGTAAAATACCATTATTTATTTATTTATTTATTTTGGAAGTGAAAAATAAGTCTGTATAATTTACAGTGAAAAAAACGTAAATTGACATTCGCACAATTCCCTGCGTGACACTTTGATGTATTTTCATTGAAATAACTCTGTTTCTTCTTAGTGTTTCTTAGTTTTTTTCTAATCAGTTATGTACATTAGGGTTTTATGTTACATCTAATGTTGTTAAATTAATGTCTATTGCAATTTTAAAATTTCATGTGTGATGGTGATGGTGTTTAGTGTTTGTGTGAATGGCACTGTGTGCACCTTCTATATATCCGTATACGTTTTTTTGCTGTACATTTAAGCTAAATCTGTAAAACCTAAAATGTTGCTACCATATTTTTTACAGTAAATTTCTGGCAACCACAGCTGGTGGGTTTTATACCATAAATTCAACAGAATTTTGTGTAAAATAAACAGTTATGTAATTATTACAATATAAACCTTTAAATTATATGGTTTTGAACTGTAAAATAGACAGTAATCTGAGTGCTGTCCCGTAAAACCTTAAATGTTGCTTTTTTACGGTAAAATTCTAGCAACCACAGCTGCCATTTTTTTACCGTAAATTTTACGGAGATATTTTTTACAGTGTAGCCTGATCAGATACAAAAATCTCATGTAAACGACTCAGATAGGGACACTGCAGCCTCACTAAGGTACCTAAACCCGTAGTTGATATCCTGTAGATATTAGCATTGATTAAGGAAGATTACTCTGTTTCTCAGTAGTAACCAGTCACAGGTTTGGCACGAGCAGATCAAACCCCAGCTGTGGCTGTTCGCGTGCCAGCAGACTTGGAGTGAGTCTGATATGTGAGGTTATGATTGACCTCAAATTAACTTTGATGCTCGACTGAATCATGGAGGAGAGAAGAAGACATCCAGTCAGCCTTAAGAGGTACATTGGCAAATTACCCATCCATGAACATGACCTAGACAAATCTAATTGGCCCTGGGTCTCTTTATGACAACAGTAAATCAGAGAGCGTTGTTCTGAGAAGAGCTAGCAGTGTATGCTAATAGATCTGAATGAGCAACACATTTTACTTCTGTAATGTGACACATTTCTGAGTGAAACAGGATATTTAATGATTGAAAGAAATGCAGGGACTTTTTATCCATTGGGGATTAATTGGAGAGCAACAAGTACTCATTATGAAGCAAAAAATGGTGCTTGATGGTTTGAGGGGTTAATAAAGTAAGAGGCATTCATGATGTTAGATGAAAAGGATAGTGCTTTCAGAGGCAGTACAAGTTATTACATTGTGGTGCTATTTTATACTAGCTTGTATTTTTATCGAGTCACTGAATCATTCATTCAAATGGTTTACTCAAAACGCTGATTCATTCAGAAAGTGAATGGGAAAAAAAAACTAAAAAAGAAATAAATGTATCTGGCAATATTTTAGCCTATCTAAAATGTAAGTTACTGAATACTAAAATCTTGTTCACTGGACTGTTGTATAAAATTAGTATCACACAATGGTGTTGCCTCTTTGTTACTTTTAACTTCTCAGAAACAGCCCAAGTGGTTGCACTCTTTAATGTGATGTTTTCAATTTAGTCATGGAGGCGTGAGCATCTTTTAAAGGAGTGGCTGATTATGATTTCACTTTTTTAACTTTAGTAAGTGTAATGTTGCTGTTTGAACATAAACAACATCTGAAAAGACGCTCAAAGTTCAATGCAAAGGGAGATATTTTCTTTTACAGAATTCGCTGTTTAAAGGTGCCCTAGAATTTAAAATTGAATTTACCTTGGCATAGTTAAATAATTAGAGTTCTGTACATGGAGATGACATACAGTGTGTCTCAAACACCATTGTTTCCTCCTTCTTATGTAAATTTGATTTGTGCAAAAGACCACTGAAAAACAGGCGAATTTCAACATAACACCGACTGTGACGCAAAAGTCTGGATCATTAATATGTACGCCCCCAACATTTGCATATGCCAGTCCATGTTCAAGGCAAGCCAGTATTAACATCTGGATAATAGCTGTTCATGATCCATGATATCATGATATATTTAGTGATATTTGTAAATTGTCTTTCTGAATGTTGATTTGCACAAAAGATTAACATGACGGCACATTCTAGTCGATGAGTTGAATCAACTCCACAGCAACTACATAAATTTATCCACTAACCGTTCAGAAACATCCAGATTTGTTCTAAAAGTTGTAACTTCCTGAGTCTCTCTCCATCAGTGTCCGACTTCGGTTTGAACAATGTAAGGCTGAACACCATTACTGACAATCGTGATTTTGGCTGCGTGAGATTCTCCAGCTATGTTGTTGTTGAGCAAACGAAGCGCGAGCTGTTAAAGCTCCACCCTCTTCTAGAAAGCGTCCGGGAGCAGCAGCTCATTTGCATTTAAAGGGACACACACAAAAACGTTGTGTTTTTGCTCACACCCAAATAGGGGCAAATTTGACAAGCTATTAAATATGATCTGTATTTTGAGCTGAAACTTCACAGACACATTCTGGGGACACCAGAGACTTATGTTACATCTTGTGAAAGGGGCATTATAGGTCCCCTTCAAGTTAGTTATATACACGTATCATGTACCAAAGTCCTGCATAGTGTAAAAAGGGGCAAAGGAAAGCAGCAGTGGTGAGGATCATAAATCTTTTCACATACAGCATCACAGAGCTTGATGATTTATGATGCCTTTAAACTCACAGCTGACTGTGACACTATTTCCCACTGCGACTAAGAGCACAGTCAATTAAGAGAGGTAGAATTAATATTTTTCTCTCAAAAATACATACATGTCTTTATTTTGAGCTAGAGGGCATCTCAAGGACGCGGTGCTTTCCACACAGACAGGATCTGATAGTGCTGCCACTCACAAAAGGACTGAAGGAGGTTGAATTTGTACATGATATTCAAGAGTCATGAAAAGCTAAATGAAGAGTGACATTGAAAAGAAATACTTGAGTGGAATATACTTCTTCACCAGCCGACACTCTGGGTCTGTGTCAACCAAAGGGTCTGTAATACCTGGAGAGAGCCATCCGTTAGCATTCCCATGCAGTTTCTCGGATGAAGTATGTCATTTGCAATCTGCTGTCTTTGCTTAAGGTCACTGAGTTTCACAGTTTATTTTTACCCGACTGCCAATAATAATAAAAAAAAATGCAAAACAAAATTTAATTAAATACAAAGCTAAATTAAAAATAAAATAAATTAATTTACAAAACTAAATTTAACAACAAATAAAATACAAAATAGAATAAAAAATAATGTAAAATAAAATGTATGAGCTGCTCGTTGTTACGGTTGGTTGCAGGAAGGAGCACAGACGAAGAGAATAAATCCAAATACTAGTTTAATGATGTTAGTCACAGGGTAACAGGCATGGAAACACAACACAACTTGCTCAAACGGTGAACGGACAAAGACTGAGTGAACAGGGGGGAAACTAAATAGCAAACATAACAAGGATGATTAATAAGACACAGGTGATACTAATGAACTAATAATGAAGGCGGGAAACAGAACATGTGATCATGGAAACAAACAGAAAGTCCATAAACTGAAACTGAAACTAAACAGACTGTGACACTCGTCAGGTTCAAAAATAAATAAATAAATAAATAAATATACCTAAAATACATTTACAGTACATAAAACAATACTGCCATTCATTTAAAAATAAATACAAAACTAAATTATATAATAAAAAAAATACAAAACTAAATTTAAAACAAAATAAATACAACGCTAAAATAAATACTAAACTAAATAAAGTAATATAAAATATAAAATAAAATGTATGAAAATGTATGAGCTGCTCAAGTCAGGTTAAAAATAAAATAAAAAATCATTAAAAAAAAACAATATACCTAAAATACATTTGTAGTACATAAAACAATACTGACATTAATTTAAAAAATAAATACAAAACTACATTAAATAATAAAAAAAGTAAATAAAATACAAAGCTTAATTAAAAATCAAATTAAATACAAAACTAAATTTAAAATAAAATAAAATACATAAATAAAAAAATATTAAAGTAAAATAAAATATAAAATAAAACATATATACTGTACATGTATGAGCTGCTCAAGTCAGGTTCAAAATAAAATGATTTAAAAAAACCATTTATATATACCTAATATACATTTACAGTAAATAAAATAATACTGACATTAATTTACATCCTTGACTGAAAAAGTTTTAGAATGTTTAAAAAAAATTCTGTTTATTAAAACCAACTTGTTTTTTACACGTGTTGATAAAACTGTCATACAATCATGATTCTTGGTTTTGTTTCTGGACTCAATCAGAAACGTTTGTAAGAGAACGTTGTTCTCACTCTTTTCCCCTCAAAAGTTCACTCAAAAAACTGCTTGACTTCTTGAGTGCTTTGATCCGACTCAAAAGAGCGATTCATTCATGAATCGGACATTGCTAATCGAGTTCTCTTATGCCCAGATAGCAACATTCTGTCGGCCCAGATCCGGCCCACATCTGGCACATGTGGCATGATGATCTGGCCCACATGCTGCAATGAATTACGGTCCTTGTGTGGGCCGCTTCTGTTTGCCAGATCTGGGCCACAAGCAGGCCATAGCAATGCCAAATGTCAGCCAAGAGCAAAGAAATAAACCTAAACTGGACCATATCTGAGCCACAAAATCTGTGTATATTAAGTATAGAGTCATCTGAGCCTTAATAAGCCTGTTAACAAGCAGAATCACTGAAGGAAAGAAGAGAACAGAAAAAGAGCTGAGCAGAAACACAAAAACTACAACTGACTTCGGCCACAGCCTTAGATGAAATCAAGTGAAGATGAAAGACATTAAATCTCTCAAGATTTCAACAGAGGAGGATTAAACAACTCCACAAACAGCATTACAGCTTCACTTATTACTAACCAGATTGACTTTATTTATGTTAGAAATCTACAAAAGTTGTTATTGAGAATTAAACAGGGGTTTAACTCTAATGTGTGTCATTTGAAGTCACCATAATCGTGATTAGTGTTTCCATTAGTTGGGCTCTTAACTCTTATTATACATTTGTCTTTTCTGGCTGTTGTGACAGTGTGTTTGTTATACACATTTGCAGTAGCAAAGGAAGCTAAAGCAAAATGGCATCAGGTGATGATGGTTGTCTGTTGATGCTTTTATAATCATCATGAAATACCCTGATTTCATTTGAATCTAACAATTGTGTTGTGCTATTAATACATTTACATTATAAAACCTGTGTTACTACAGCATGAGTCCTTGCAGCAATCAGAAGATTTTAACAGACATGAGCACTAAAGGTTAATCTATCATGACACACACAGACATCAAGAATCAGCATATGAATCTCAACAATGGTGACAATCAAAAGTGCCATGCTGCAGTGCATGCTGGGTACCAGCATAGTTCAAAACTCTCCAAGACTGTCACCATTGTTGAGATTCATATGCTAATTCTTGATGTCTGTGTGTGTCATCATAGATTAACTTGATCACCTGATGTCATTTTGCTTTAGCTTCCTTTGCTACTGTAAATGTGTTTAACAAACACACTGTCACAGCAGCCAGAAGAAGAAAAATGTATAATAAGACTAAAAGAGTCCAACTAATGGAACCACTAATCACCATTATGGTGACTTCAAATAAAACATTAGAGTTAAACTCCTGTTTAATTCTCAATAACAACTTTTGTAGATGTCTAACATAAAGTCAGTCTGGTTAGTAATAAGTGAAGCTGTAATGCTGTTTGTGGAGTTGTTTAATCCTCCTCTGTTGAGATCTTGAGAGATTTAATGTCTTTCATCTTCAGTTGATTTCATCTAAGGCTGTGGCCAAAGTCAGTTGTAGTTCTTGTGTTTCTGCTCGTCTCTTTTTCTGTTCTCTTCTTTCCTTCAGTGATTCTGCTTGTTAACAGGCTTATTAAGGCTCAGATGACTCTATATTTAATATACACATAAATTGTGGCTCATATAAGGTCCAGTTCTGGTTTATTTCTTTGCTCTTGGCTGACATGTGGCATTGCTATGGTCTGCTCGTGGCTCAGATCTGGCAAACAGAAACGGCCCACACAAGGACCGTATTTCATTGCAGCATGTGGGCCAGATCATCATGCCACATGTGCCAGATGTGGGCCGGATCTGGTCCGACAAAATTGTTGCTATCTGGGTGGATGATCAGTCAAAATGGAGCAGTTGTGAAGCTCTTGTTCTGCCTTATTTTCCCTCAAGTTCAGCCCTGATGAGATACCCCATACGTCTCAGCCCACCTGAGGAGAAATCCTCAGATTTTTGACCTACATAAAAAGCTGGACGGCGCTAAAAATAGCTCAGCAGTTTTATGATTGTCTCTATGAGTAATTCTGGCACAATTGTGGAGAGCAGATGAGCGAGAGCTGCTCTGGATCCTTGTAAATGAACCAGCCCTTTCTTCCCTCTGTTTTTCCCATGACTCAGCAGTAATTGTATTTGGATGGCTGTCTCAATCAGCTAGTCGACACACTGAGCTTCTGAACAGAAAGCGGCAGAGATCGACCGAGCAGATGCTTGTTTTGGAGCATTTCCAGTCCTTTCTAAACAGACGCTATGCAACAGCTATTGATGAATATGAACAACCAACTCCCTTGCTATTTTTACAGCGGAACATATAAAATTAATTGAATTCATTCAAAAATCATGCAGCATTTGCAGGCTCCGGCGAGAGGCCGCTGCCCGGCGGTTTATCTGACCACTCAGTATTATTCTGTATTAAGGCGGCGGCTGATGGATGCTGCTGAGCGCTGCGAAAGGTCATTCGTCACTTGATTTCCGAGGGCTGTTAAAATCTCAGCCTCAAACGAGGTCATGTTATGAAGCTCATGTCTGAAGACTCAGCGCTATAACCATGTATTACAGACTCATGTTTCATTTTACAAGGGTGGTGATCTTTTAAAAAGGGTAATTGAGAAATAGGGCAGTGTGTGTATGTGTGATCATTATTAGGATGAATATGAAAGCTGTCAAGAACATGTCTGGGTCATATTTAACCGTGAAAATAAAAAACATACTTTTTCTTATTCCTTTTTTTTTATTTTTTATTTTAAAGTATTAATTACAGTTATTTAACCATAAAACAATTTTAAAGGGGACCTATTATGCCCCTTTTCACAAGATGTAATATAAGTCTCTGGTGTCCCCAGAATGTGTCTGTGAAGTTTCAGTTCAAAATACCCCACAGATCATTTATTATAGCTTGTCAAATTTGCCCCTATTTGGGTGAGCAAAAACATGCCGTTTTTGTATGCATCCCTTTAAATGCAAATGAGCTGCTGCTCCCGGCCCCCTTTCCAGAAGAGGGTGGAGCTTTAACAGCTCGCACTTCAGTTGCTCAACAACAACAAAGCTGGACAATCTCACGCAGCCAAAATGAGGATTGTCAGTAACAGTGTTCAGCCTTACATTGTTCAAACCGAAGTCGGACACTGGAGAGACTCAGGAAGAAGTTACAACGTTTAGAATGAAACTGGATGTTTCTGAATGGTTAGTGGATAAATTTAAGTAGTTGAGTTGATTCATGTTAATCTTTTGTGCAAATCTAGAGTTGAATTGTGAAGCAGTCCGGGATAAAATGACATTACATTAGTAGTATAAGCTGTTTTGTGAGCATGTCATAAGTAACACGATACAATTCTGTCAAACACAACTTCTGTTTGTGTTTGCATAAAGTTATAGAGTGTATGGAGGCTAAGGGAAAGCACACGGAAAGTGGAGCTGTCTGAACAGAAGAAACGCATTGCATTACTTAAAAATACTTAAATTTTCTTCATCTGCAGCTTTGCCTTGCTTGCGAAAACAAAATGGCGGCGCCATGGGTGGAAACGTGCAGATTAAGAGGCGGTAATATGATCTCCTTCCTACGTCAATAGGGGAGTGAAATCTGAGCGGCTTGTTTTTTCACATGCTTGCAGAGAAAGGCTTACCAAAACAAAGTTAGTGGGTTGTCCTTTTTCACGTTTTCTGGGTTGATAGATGCACCGGGGACCCGATTATAGCACTTAAACATGGAAAAAGTCCGATTTTCATAATATGTCCCCTTTAAAATTATTTAACCGAAAAGTAAATAAGAAATTATATTTGGCAAGAATATTTTGTATATTTAAATGGCCTTTAAAACAGACTTTTCTTTATGCAATACATAATTCCTTTCTTTTTGTGTTTGATTTTCAGGGGAAATGTGATCTGGACATGTTTTCATGAGACTCGCCCACCGCATGCTAAAATGAAGTATATAAACTTGTGAATTCAGGTAAACATTTAGAGATTAAACTCCCCCGGCAATACAATCCGTTCTCTTTGAGGATCTTCTGTTGCACAGCTTCTACTGAGGCTTATGAATCCAGGCTCTGTGTTTGGTGCAGTCTTTCATTTCCATAAATGTTCGTTATGTACGCCCTGCTTGTGGTTGTGAGTCAATTTGCAAAGGCATTTTGTGAGGCAAGCTCCAATCAATGACAATCGAATGAGAGAGCCAGTCACTGATGCAGAAAACAGGAAGCCAGTCATTGACCTCATCACAATCCAGCGCAGTAATTGTGCTCTATTATCAACTAGAATCGGACGTTTGCTGTACCTGGTAATTCTGTGTTATTCAGTTATTTCGTTATGAGATAATACTTTCAAAAGCGAGCTGTGAATTGGCTCATGAGGAGGCCCAGATGGAATCTGATGATGACTTTCTCACATTTTCTCCATTTTTTTTTTTTTTTTGGAAAATCAATCTGTAGAAAAATCTGTAATTCTAAAAATGTATTAAAAAATGGTAAAATGTGTTAAACCAAGCAGAGTAGCCTACTTCAGTATTGGTGGCTTAAAGCACAATCAAATTAGCCAAAATAATTATGTTAAACATTTTAAAATTTTTCATAAACAGTCAAGGGTTGAGTATTTCTAGAAATGTGCAATCTGTCTAGCTTGATAAACCCAACAAAATAATTAAAATGATAATTGGTTTGACCCATATTTTTACTCATGTTCTTAATTTTCTGCTTGAGCAGTTATTAGTCATTTAATGGGGGAAAAAAACAAGTTTAACTGACAATTGCTCAAATCGAAATGTCCAAAATCAAAACTAAAAATTTAAATAGTTTTTGCAATTCTATTTTCCAACATTTCAAAATAAACATGATTTGAATATATATATATTTGTAATATTAAAAAATATCACTTTGAAATAACTTTAAAATAGTAATACTAATATAATTGGTATGAATAAATTAATTATTTAAAATATAAAAAATATTTAATATACTGTATATATATATATATATATATATATAAATTACTTAAAATATAGAATCATATATCAACATAAACATGACATCATAACATCAATATAAAAATAAAAAATATCAGTCGATAACCTTAAAATAATAATATTTATATAAATGGTGATACATAAAAAAAACCCATCATATTAATATAAAATAATATTTTTAAAAATAGATCAATAACATTAAAATAGTAATATTAATATAATTGATGTTATATAATAAAATAAATAATAGAATAAAATATAAAATAATATTAAAAAATATTGGTTGATAATCATTTTCATATACATTTGTTAGTAGGTCATGTGTGAATTAGTGTTGTCAAAAGTACCGACTTCGTTACTAAAATATTAAAAATGTGACTATACCAGCATTTCCCCTTAGCATTTTGAGCGCTGTTGAGCAGATTCTTAAACACCTCTGATTGGCCATTGTGTTCACGTGCTCATCAGATATGTCTGTGATTGGCTACAATGATTAACACTTCAAATACATTTTGTAAATAGACATCTTTGACGCTCTTTACCAAGTGCTTACACAGATACAAACGGGAGCGTTTGACTGGTCTGCTGATAGACGCCTGCTTTCAAATGCTCCCGCTCCAACTTTCAAATTCAAACAATCCTGTGTGTTGATCATTGTAGCCAATCACAGACATATCTGATGCGCGCGTGAACACAATAGCCAATCAGAGGTGTTTGCAAATCCACTCAACAGCGCTCAAAGCGTCACATTTTTAAAATTTCAGTACTGACTTAATATTGATGTCAGTACTTTTGACAACACTAGTGTGAATAGGATCACTGTCAAAATGCTCTCAAATCAGATCCCACAGTTTGCCGGCTTTAGGAATTATATAATTGCCATTTTATAAAAGTTTTACCACTATATGTGAACAAATCGATCACAAGAACATTTTAATGGCACTTCAGTGGTGGTGTGTAAATAATAAAGCCTATTGGTAGTCGGCGAATCACTTGCTCATTTGCATAAAGTGTAAGTGGACACGCCCACATCACCAACAGTGTCTGGAACATCACTGAACACTTACTGACATTCAGTGACTCATCACTGCATGTTTCAGCAGCTCCCCTTGAGAAAAAATGCCTTGCATGTTTCTCTTCACAGTTTGTCAACGCTGCAGAAAATGTGTTTTCACAAGTTCTATCAGCTCAGCAAGTTCACAATAGACTAAACAGAACACAACAGTGACAGTCTAGTTCCCTCAGACCAGACTCCACAACATCTCTATCCTCTAGCGCTTCAGTGTCGAAAACATCTAAAAAGTCCAACACAGAGCTAAGAAAATGTCAAAATCTCTCCCAAACCCACTGAGACCACCAGCACCCTTTTATATCTGAACCGCTCGGCTCTTGAAGATGCAAATAACAAGCTCACCCTCACAGCTGAAGGTCCAGCCCTGTGGTCGTGAATGTGAAAGTATCTCAGGCCAGTCAAAATGTCAAGCTTCCTGCAGAGCAATGAGAGCAAAAGGTACCAGAGACTATAAATACCCTGTTTTGTGGGGCTGGACGGAAACAGCTTAAAGGTAAGCTCTCTGTTTTAAAAAATAAGTCTTGAGATGCACGGGTCGAGGACATGGCATTTTTTAGAAACTCTAAAATCCTTTAGTGTCTGTGAAGAATGCCTCTAACCAAAGTATTAATATTTTACACCTCACCCACACGTATATAATGAAGCATTCAAAATGCTCTGTGTGATGGAAAGTACAAGACTCCTACAAAAGAAATGTTTGTCAGTCATTATCGGTTTATAGGCTAACCGTTTGAGAACATTATTAAAGACCAGGCAACTTTGAATGAACATTTACGTTACTGGAAAAGTGTTTGTTCATAACCTTGCCAGAACATTAGCCAAAGTTCTGAGAATATATAAAATATTCATACTGTAATACATCCAGAGTTTGTTTGTAACTCCCATTCTTCTCAAATATGATTCTCATTACTGTGATCAAATAAACAGAATACAAGACAAAACATCATTAGGTATTAATACAATACCAACAATATAGTTTTATTTATATATAATTCATTTATTACATTAAACTAATAAGTATATGGGAGAAATTCAGTTAGTTTGTCATGAAAATGTCACAATGCAAATAATCTTGATGGCCCTAATAATAATAATAAAAATAATACAAAAATCTTGATAGCCCTAATAGTAATAATAATAATAATAAAGTATAAAATATAATTGAAATAATATTTAAAATAGACATTTGTTTTGATTATGGGGTAAAATGTCACTCCACAACAGTCGACAAAACTTCTTGACAAGTTTTATGCGATTTGTCTGTTTACTAGTACATGTAAACTACTTTAGCTTGCAGTGAGTCTGTCATAAGCCCAGTCAAACAGAAGCTCAGAGTGTCATCTGTGTCTCATCGGCAGTGTAAAGACTGACGTGTGGATATGGTGCGCTGTGGGCCAACTGGGCTCAGGCAGGAAGGATTTGGGATGTTGATGTGAGTCATTGATATTGACAGTTTGGGCTGTTAGCATTCCGCCTGCTCGCTCCTGAAAGTCTCCAGGATTAGATTCATCAGAGCTGATGCAATCCCTGCACTGCAACAGGGATGCCCTCCAACAACTGCCAGGCCACCGCAGGCCACTCTCATTATAACACACACTACTGAGACAAAAGACTATGGATCGGATACATGAATAAAACAAGAACACATGGGCGTTTACACTGCAGAAACAACAGCCCTTGATAATCTTTAAAAATCTTTAATCTTTATAGGCCTGATGTTTACAAAAAAAAACGTTGTATTTTCTAGTTCTTTAGAAAACAAGAATACATACGATATGTTAAATACTCAAAATATATTTGCAATGATTGAATTTTATTTGAAATATTAAAATAATTTATTTAAAACATTAAAACAATTATAAATAACAATAATTTCTTTAATTTAAAATAAATACAATTTATTTTATTTTTATTTAATTTGCAGTAAAATTAGGCAATATGATGATTTTAATGTGCTTTATATTTGGCCATTAAATTGCCTAAGGATAGCATAAAATAGATGAATATAAAAAAATTAATTATATATATAATTTCGAAACACTTATGACGTAACGAAGCCTCGTTTATTGAAATCATGTGACTTTGGACCACTAATTCGAAACAAAAGATTCGTAAAGCTTCGAAGCTTCATGAAGCAGTGTTTTGAAATCGCCCATCACTAGATATTGTTGAATAAAGTTGTTATTTTGTTGTTTTTTGGTGCACAAAAAGTATTCTCGTCGCTTCTTAACATTAAGGTTGAACCACTGTAGTCACATGAACTGTTTTAAATATGTCTTTAGTAGCTTTTTGGGCATCTGAAAGTGTTAATTATCTTGTTGGCAATGGAGGCTCACTAAGCCATCGGATTTTATTAAAAATATCTTAATTTGTGTTCTGAAGATGAACAAATGCCTGTGGAACGACATGAGGGTGAGTAATTAATGACAGAATTTTCATTTTTGGGTAAACTAACCCTCAAAAAGTGTCAAAAAGTATCCAAATACTTTTTAGGGTTTACATTTAGTATAAATATTTTCATTGCTTTAACACAGTTTCTTAAATTCCCTAATATTTCCAGGTTTTCCTCTGTATACAGAACCTATGAGAAACCTTTATTTTTAGTACTGTACCATGCAATCAAGCGTCTAATGGCTGTTCCTGTAAACACTGCTGCTTCTAAAATGATCATTAAAGGCCTGATTGCCTGTTTGCTTCCATTCTAATCCGCTCTGCACAAATCACCACGCGTTGCATCCCTGTCAGAGATGAAACAGACTACTTCTTCCAAAAAATACTGCAGACATGAATGCGCGTGCCACACTGTCGACCAAAGGCTTCTCGTTTGGTGGTCATTAAAACAGTAAGCAGCTCCTCGAACTCGGCCCACGTGTCAAATGGTGACAAGCCAAGCTTATCCCTGTCCCTCCGGTGTCAGAGCCCACTTCCTCCGCACAATCTCCTCTGTCAGCCATTTTAACTCAGCGTGGAGGAGCTCTGTCTAATACCTCCAGACTAACAATGAGAAAAATGTCAGAGCAATGAAAAATGGAGCCGCTCCTCTGACAGCGCGCTCGCCGGGGGCTAAATGTCAAAGCAGGATCGGCGGCTGCCTGCTCTCTCACCTCAATAAACAGGTCGCTGTTTGTTTGCCATGTAATCCATGCGAGCGGCCTGCACTTTGAAACTGTTATGAACAGAAACTCATTAAGCGTAACAACAGCGTATGGTACAGATACAGACTCTGCTGCGCTAAAACCTAGTTTGGTATTAGCTAACAACACTCCAATAGGCATAAAACACACAGCATTGTTATTTAGTCATATTTCATGTATATTAATGATTCAATGAATAATCAATATGATTAGGTGTACAATAAACTGGTGATTATCATATAAACCCTGACAGAGTCTTAAGTACAAAACAATCAGCCTAGCAACAAAACAGCATATTGCTATGGACAAATTAAAAATATGCAATTAAACAGTCATTATACAGAAATGTATAATGACAATTAAACTTGAATCCTGACATTTAAGTAAAAAAAAAAAAATTAATTAAAAATAGAAAAAATAATTTAAAACATGAAAAGTACTATTAAATATGATTCCAAATGTAATAATATTTTAATACTATTTTATCTTAATATTCAATGTTATTGTTTAGTATTTAATACTTAATATTAATTTTAGTTTTAATATTTAAAACTTAATATTTCTTTTCGCTCTTTGCAGTGCATTATGGGATTATTATCTCTGCAAAACATACATGCTGCCTACCAAAATAATTATTGCAAAATACTTATGCTGCCTATATTTCGGCATCAGGAGCGTGCATTCGATGACTTTAAATGCTGTTTATATAGGTTTTGAAACCACAGTCTCAAACATGAAGGCCACAGCTAGAACAAGCTATGTGACATGATCTAGAAAGCATGTGAATCTCACGCTAGCCCGTCTAGAATAATGTGCACATGTGAATTTGTGTCCATGCATTATAGTTCCAGCTCCATCGCAATCCATGAAAACCAGCACTAAATGACAATGAGGTCAAGTCAAGCAGCCTAATCCATCCAGTAAGTAACATATGCAAGTGTCAGATAACAAACCACAAAACTCAACACTTCAGCTATGGGCTGGAATCAGCTGCCCCTGTCTGCACGCTGCATGAAACCCCACAACATCAAACCCAAGCAGAGCAACGGCCCTCTGCTTGAATCCCAGCATGGATATTACTTCCTCAGTGAATGCTTGTGAGCTTGCAGTGTGTAACAAGTGGTGACTAGCAGCAGATAACGCAGGGAGGGAGATGAGAAAGCCACACACACACACAGACACTGCAGCATCAGAAGTAAAGTGCGATGTGTCAGTATTTCTCTAGCACAGCAGCACCTATCCCTTTTTCTGCTGGGCTCTGTATTTCACTGGATCAGATACTTGATGGCTTTTCCATCACCGTGGCAATAAGCCTGGCCTTAAGTGTGTGTGTGTGTGTGTTTGTGTGTGAGATGCTGCAGTGCTGTGATAGGCAGACTAGTAGAAGCCAAGGCAAAGAGTTAAGTAGCTCTCAGATTAATCTCGGTATATGGAGCACAAATATACACACACTCGCTTGCTGCAGTGTTCAGACCTTTAACCAGTTCGAGCTTAGGATTACTGAATTACAAATTCTATATTAAGTTCTGAAGATTGAAACAAGATATGCATTTCCTGAAGGAAACGGCAGTGTGAGCAAGGAGGCAAAAAATTGTGCAAGTTTAATAAGTTGGTAACACTTCAGAATAGGTCTCATTTGTTAATGTATTAACTAACATAAACTAACAGTGAACAATAGATGTTTACAACATTTATTATTTTTTGTTAATGTTAGTTAATAAAAATACAATTGTTGATTGTTTGCTCATGTTAGTTCACAGTGCATTAACTAATGTTAACAAATACAACTTGTAATTTTAAAAATGCATTAGTAAATGTTGAAATTAACATTAAAAAAAGATTAATAAATGCTAGAAGTATATTTCATTATTAGTTCACGTTAACTGATGTAGTTAACAAATGATACCTTATAGTAAAATGTTACCAATAAGTTTATATTTCAGGCCTAAACAAAATGCTTGCTTCAGAGCTGGTTTGACACTGTCATCATTAGGGCTGTCACGGTTAAGGAATTTCCCTTGCTATATTTTTGAGTGGCTAAATAGCGCGATATGCGGTATTACCAGCATATATACATATATATATATATATATAACAGGGTCATATTCAATAAATGTGTAACAGGGTCATATTCAATAACGAAACTAAATAGAGCATTGAAACAGGAAGTGAAGTATACAGAAGAGAATGTTAATATAAGGGTCTACATAACAGAATATAAACCTGACAATAAGATCGTAGGGCTATTGTTATATGTATAATAGTTAGTTCTGATCCTCGAATCTGACTAAACGAGACTTTCTGCTGATATTTCACGAGTATAAGCAGAACTACTCATCTGCGCGTTCTAGAAGAACGCGATCTAGAAGAACTCAGATACAAATGTATAGTATAATGCAATGTAAGTCGCTTTGGATAAAAGCGTCTGCCAAATGCATAAATGTAAATGTAAATGTAGAAGGGCTATTAGTCAGTGCAGTTACATTGTTGCGCCACAAGGTGGCGGCAAGGGCCTGTTTTTAAAGGGGGTCGCACACCGGACGAGAAGCTCAGCGCCGCGTCTCTCTTTGAACGAATCAGCGTTCATTCAACTACACGTTCAAAACGTTGATTCATTCAAAGAGAGATGTAAAGAAACAAGCTGTTGAAATCATTTTAACTTTGAGCGCCACTTTATAAGACTCAGCTGACCAGTAATGCGTCGATGCTAAGGCAGAGATTTCGCTATCCTTGGACACGACAACCTTTTTTCACGAATATATGTCTCAGCCTGAAGGACAGACTGTTTAGGCTTGTTTAGTGCAAATCTAAGGAGCCTCTGTACATATCACCATGGTACACATTATGCTATCATTATTAACCTATTTAATATTTAGTACGCATGCATGAAGTGTAAAACCAGAAAGACATAATCTTTCAAAAAAAATAGAAAACATGCAAATATCTCGGCTGCTGCGGTTTTTGCAGTCCTCTGCGGTTGGCTCGTTAATAGCGCGGTATTACGATATTGCGGTTATCGCGACAGCCCTAGTCATCATGCTGCAGATATTAAAGGGGTATTTCACCACTGGAAAAATGGGCTTTTAACGTTGCTGCCAATGCAGTAGGAAGGTGATTTTTAAAAAAAAAATGGAAAGTAGTTTTCTCTTTTGCCAAATAGGTAGGAAAACTTCAACACCCATAATGCACTGGGCATGTTGCCATTCAAGGCCACTCCCTCCAGTCTACTATGGATACGCTTACCAGAGCCAAATAATGCCTTGCTTTAGTAGGAAATACTTCTCAGCAAACTTTTAGTCATAATAGTGTCGATTTGTATTGTTCCCTTGTGCACGAATTCAAAGAGTAAACTTTTAGCAGGAGTGAGTTACTTTTGGTTTTCAGTGAAGGATCCAGTGCTTTGTAGGCAGTGGCTAAAGGCTGCAAAGAATCATAAAAATGGAGAGAATGCCATGACAGTAAAATCTGAAAAACCTCTTTGGGCATGTTCATACTTGGCGTGTTTTTTGACAAGAAAAAGTTGACAAGGGTCTGGCAACGTTAGGTTCCAAATAGCAGCCGAGGGCGTCTTTTGTTGCTATAACAACAGCTGCTACAAGAGTGCTGTGTGATGCAGAGATAAATGTTGAGAAAGTTAGCTCTTGCGTTGGCTTTTGAAGTTAACGGGGAGGAGGATGTCGGTTTACAACAACGTTTGTGGGCGCGCAACATTATACAGGGAAGGAAACAGTATGGTGCTTACAATAATTTAGTCCAGGAGTTCCGGTTGGATGATGCACGGTTTGCGGCATATATTAGACTAAACAAAAGTCAATTTGAAGACCTGCTACGAACTATTGCACCGACACTAGTACAATAAGTCCATCTACTGGCACCTTCTCCATTTTTTCTTGTTGTTACGGAAACGACAGGTCTCGCTACTCGCTTGTCAATGGTCAGCTGTCAAAAAGGCACTTGGCGTAGGGCTTTTTTTTTTCAGAAAAGTTTAACTTTATTCAACTTGAAAAGACACTCTGAGATGCGTTGGTGATGGCATTTAAAAAAGTGCTCAGGACTTTTTTGAAAAGACGGTTTACTCCATAGGGTTATAATGTAAAACAGATGCTGGCAGCTTCAAAAAAACACCAAGTGTGAACACTCCCTTAGTTTGTAGTCAGCACTTCAAACCGGATGACCATGAACAGTGTTTCAGGCCAAAATAGGGGAAACTGAAAGAAACGGTTGTTCTGTCTGTTCCGCACAACCCCCCATACGCAGTCGCCGTAAAGAGTAGACAGAGTACGATTAAATTTTCAGTGATCAGTGATAAACCTACCCTTACAATAACTGTTCTGTTAATAACCCTCTTCCGATCCGACTGTCCATGGGCGGGGATACAAAAATGCCTAAGTACTGTAGTTTTCTGTCAAAAGACATTTGCTGACAAATAAATGTGAATTTCTCGTTCCAGGTAACACAGAGAACAAGTAAACGTTCATTTACATATACTTCTGACATTGTAACGATATAAAGTGTGTTGAAAATCTGTGAAGTCACACTAGAAATAGACTGTTCATAGATGAGTATGCAAATAAATGCAAGAAAGAAAACCAGTCACAATTCAGAATTCAAATGTCACAATGACATCATCACTGTAGTTCCATTTGGAATGCTGAACATTTATTAAAGTCAGTCTGAGATTTTCAAATTTAACTGTTACATTTCTTATAAAGCACAATGTTAAAAAAACAAAAACAGCCCAGCGAAGACTGAAACTATCTACAAAACAAAATCAGAAGGAGCCTTTAGATTCAGGCTGAACTGATTGCAGAAGTTTTATACTGGGTGTTAGAGAACAATCCTTGACCAGAATGTTTGAGTAATATGAATACAGCGCCGTCTTGAAAGCAAATATTTTAATCAGACTGTATTCTTTTAATGTTTTAAGTTCAAAAGTGTTTCTTTCGAAACAGTAGAGCTTGCTGAGAAAGAGCTGAGCATGTCAAAGTCACCCAAGGAGTGTGTACGCATCAATATACATCACAGACAAAACCAACAGGCTGATTTATTCAGGAAATTACATTCATTTTAACAATGTTGATGGAGATGCCACTTTTCAAGCTTCATTTCATATGATTTAGTGTTTATAAGGACTGAAAGCAACACATTAGCTGCAACCAAACAAAAATACAATTACGTGCAGCATTTAGAATAATTCATTGTGTTTAATGCAGTGTTTCTCAAATGGTGGGCTGCACCCTGCAAATGGGTCACAGGTCTGATCTGATGGAGTCCTGAACAGCAGAAAAACTGTTAAATACAAATAATAAAACCTTAAGTAACCTTAAATAATATAATCATAGTCCGGACCTGCAAAATAAACAGCAGGCTTATCAACTTTTCTCAAAAATAGAAAACGCCTCTCATTTCTTTTGTTGTTGACATCAAAGGCTGTGCGTCTAATCAAACTTTCATTTAGGGGGGTTTATTTGAAAAGTGCCAGCCAGGTAAAAGGTCTCTAAACCAAAACCACCAGATCAACACTCACCCAAACACATCATGGGTTTTATGAGGGCTTAAAACTCACCAAGTTATGGTCTAATTCTGGCCAGTGATGGAAAAGCAATGAAATTATACTGACCGTGACACATAACAGACCCAACGTCTTGTTTACACCCAGGTTATAGTCTTCGGAGTTTATTGAGGGTGGAAGAGAGAGACATTGTTATAAAAATAACACTGAATGTGTCATTTGTAGGTGTAGATATGTGTGAATATGTATGGTACGCTGGCTGATGTGAGAAATATATATATATATACACACACACACACACACACACACACACACACGCACACTACCAGTCAAAAGTTTGGAATCGGTAAGATATTTAATGCAAATCAGCATATTAGAATGATTTCTGAAGGATCATGTGATACTGAAGACTGGAGTAATGATGCTGTAAATTCAGCTTTGATCACAGGAATAAATTTATCAAATATATTCAAACAGAAAACAGTTATTTGAAATTGTAATAATATTTCACAATATTACTGTTTTTACTGTATTTTTAATTAAATAAATGCAGCCTTGGTGAGCAGACGAAACTTCTTTTAAAAACATTAAAAATCTTACCGATTCCAAACTTTTGACCAGTAGTGCATATATATATATATATATATATATATATATATATATACATATATATACACACACATTTTATTTTTCAACTGATTATTAATTGCAAATTTTTATCACTCCAGTTATACAGAATGCAATATATAACGCATGCAAAAAGTTTAGTTGTTAATCAGTGATTCAATGCATTATAAATGCATATTTTCCAATCACAGTCCTTTTTCCTGTTAAACATTTATTCCAAATATAGGTTCAGCTACTGCAATATTCCGGTATACATGCTAATAAATCCAGAACAAACTAAGACATCAATGTTTTCTTCCCTGTACTGTGTTCTGTTTGCTCTTGGCATTTATTATGCTGCATTTAGCAGACTAATTTAATAAAATCATTCATTTTCATTTCAACAACAGCAGACGAGAGGCTAAAGTATGAATGGGGAAATGTAGGCCAGTAACACTTCTAAATACAAGCCTGTTATGGGGCTTCATTCATCTGAATGCTGATTTATGTTCATTTCATTTAAGGTTGTACTAAATGATTCTCTCTCCTCCTTGTGCTTGACATATTCCAGTTGACGCTTATCTCGCACATCTCACAGATATGCATAAATATTCACCTACAGGAGAGACTCAAAACAAGGTGTTTATGTGACATGTGCATAATTGAAATACGACCGTATTAAATTGTTCTTGTCTTCTCAAGCTCCCTTTCAAATCTGATCATACATGTGTTTTATAAATCAGCCCCGAGATGTTTCTGAACACTTTTTCCTGAAATCCTCTGGTGACCTGGATGAACTTCCAAAGACACTCATTTATCAAAGCACACTTGCTTCCTTATACACACCAAGAGATGATTGTGTGATGATTTGTTAAGTGCTAATAAAATGAGGGTTAACGTTACTTATTATTTATCTAATGACAATTTGGAATGAAAGGGAGAGGGTCATGTGAGGTGAGCAAAGCATGGGATAAGATCAGAAAACTGCCTTCCTGATCATCCATTACTGGCAGAGATGGTTTTATTGTTATGAGATGCGTGGGTCTGTGTCTCTACCATTGGAGAAAGCATAACGGTCAACTCGGATCAAGTGTGCCTTGATAACCGATCACATTACAGCCTTGATGTCATTGAATTTCATTCAGAGTTGTGTGACAGCCAATCACTGTTTGCAGATACCATGAAATGAATGAGAAGTGCTGTAAACTGAATCCAACTTGTAGCAAAATAATCTGACTTCTCTTATAAAACAGCATTTTTTTGGTGTAAAAATAGATCAATCCAAAATGAATGTTTAAAGGCAAACATCTTGAAGATTAGCTGATGGACTGTCGGTTCATTAAATTATACTCTGTTTTTAGCACAAAAGCAGTTTATTCAGCGTAGTGAAGCCTCTCCTCTATTGACACCCATTAAAAAACGGCCTCTGGTTGGACTCCCTACTGCATTTTAAAACAATTTTAAAGAGGATCTATTATGCTTTCTTTAGTGTGTGATGTTTGAGCATGAAAAAGCTTTGCTAAGTTGAAAAAGGTGAGAAAAAAAAGGTGTGCAAAAAAAAAAGCACAAAGTCACTCCAGCGGAAGTTATGCTCTATATCAGTAACACTGTTTCTGAACTCCCTGAAACTCCCTGATTGTAATCTTGAGTTTTCTTTTCTGAATTAACATGTCACAATATTCTTTAAATTAAAAAAAAAACTTCCAGCACAAGGCATATGCAAAAAAAGGAGGCGAGGCCTGGTTGAGTTAGTTAGTAGTGTGTTGAAACTTGCAGTTATGTTAAGGCAGGAACACACCAAGCCGACGCCGACAAACTAGTGGCGATGAAAGCAGACTGCGGGGTTGGCTCACGTCGGCAGCGTCCAAAGTTGCCCTGACACACCAAACCGACAGCCGACAGCCAAGTAGCACGTCCGTTCTGCACCTGCATAAGATGAAATGCCTTTCCATACCAGCAGGTGGCAGTAGCTGAACAGCCAATTAGAATGATCAGTTGGCCCGACTGACCGACGAGCTCCGACGTCGATTCAACATGTTGAATTGGCCAAAAAAAAAGCAGATGAGGACCAACTTCAGCCGACGGTGCGGAACACACTGAGAAAACTTAGTCGGCCGGCGAACAAAAACTGCCCGACGGCCGACCGTCGACGTGGTGTGTTCCTGCCTTTAAAGGGCGTGACACTTCCAAAATGAACTCGAAGTGGTCGACCAATCACAACACAGTGATCCAGCCGATCAATCAGAGCACATTGTGCTTTTCTAAAGGAAGGGCTTCATAGAGACAGGAACCAAACAGAGCGTTACTGACAGACTGGGAAGAGAGGTGCTGCAACAATGTCAAATATGTGAAAAATAATGTGTTTTTTGAACATTCATGCATAAAAACTTATTCTAGTAGACCCCAAAACCAAATCAAGACTTTGTAAAAAGGCATAATCGGTCCCCTTTAATACTTGCATACCAGACACTTATCTCTTCTAAATGTACTTATGTATTTTGAATCTACCCCACAGAGGGTCCATAATTAAAGCTGCACTCAGTTATTTTTTCCTTCATTAAAAAAAGTTTTACTTCTTAAAGAATGACTGGTACTTTTAAAAAAATCACCCACACTGACATGAAATAAAATTTCATCACATTTTTGTGTGATGCAGTGTTAATTTTGACAGCAAATTTTTTATTTAGTTTTAGTCATAGTCTTTTGACTAAAATAGCATTTAGTTTTAGTCATATTTTAGTCATCTGAAATTGATTTAGTATTAGTCTAGTTTTAGTCGACTAAAACTACAGTAGCTTTAGTTGACTAAAATCTAATTTAGTTAAATTGTAATGCATTAAGTAAGCATTTCTCTAACAATACACAGATGCAATACACTGATATACATCTGATATTCTCCAAACTGTTTGTTCACTTAAGACAACCAACTGTACTTTACTCGCCAAAGCGGACAGTTTTTGACCGTTCAAGTGAAAAAAGACACGAAAGAGAGCTCAATTCAGTGCTTGTCATTTCAATTCAGTTTTTGCTTTTAAATGTCTATGTAGTTTTTTATTTCTGTTTTAGTTATTTTAGTACATCAGGTTAAGCTAAAGCTTGGAAACTAGATGAAATAAAATAAGTTTTTTATATATTTCTTTTTTATTTCAGTTAACATTCATTTTTAAGTAATGAAGATTTTTTATGGTTTTAGGTTTAACTATAATAACCCTTATACTTGTAAAATATATTGAATAATGTGTCAAATAATGTTCTTAGTCTTTCCTTCCTGTGACAGAAGATACAGTAGTTTACTATGAATTAAATAGAAATTAAATTAAGTTAAATACAGTTTATTGTGTAAACAAAATAACAATAATGACCAGGGGAAAAAATAATAATAAACCATCCCGAAATACACCATGACTCTTATTCTGAAATGTCTGCGGTCTGTACTGTAGTTGCAGGCTGCTCATTTAATTTCAGGTGAGGGATAATAAAATATGTGTTCTTACAACCCTCTAAAACATATTACCGTATAAACATTGTATAGTAAACATTGTCATAATTCATCAACATTAGCTCATAAGCAATCGCTTGGTATAAATGTGCACTATTCATTGTTTGCACAGCAGTCAGATGTGCTGCTGCGTGAGCCTGTAGAGCGCGCAACAGTGCCGCTTTTCCCACGGTTAGATCAGAACGTTACACTTCAAATGTGCGCATCTTCCACACAGGACAGCAGTCCTGACTGGATATCTTCCCAAGTCGTCCCTCTCTATCATTTTCGTCTCGTTTTTATTTGTTGACGAAAATTAGAGTAGATTTTAGTCATAGTTTTAGTCATTCAAAATGCATTTTTATTTAGTCATCATCTCGTTTTTGTCCTTGAAAAAATGTCGTTGACGAAATTTTATGATGAAAATTATTCGTCAGTGAAATTAACACTGGGGTGATGCTAGTTGTAAGTGCCAAATTATTTATAATATATATATTAAATTGGCTTTAGCATCCTGCAAGTCGAATTATAAGAAATTAAAATTAAAATTAAAGAAAACAGCAAGAAGGAGTGTCTAAGATGGCAACTCATGTAGAATATTCCTCACATTAAACCACCAAAACAAACATATTAGTAACAAAAACACAATCCATCTTCTTCAGTTTTTGTGAAAGGAGTAGTTTTACAGAAAAACAACTGCAGTTGATAGTATACTCTTAGACATAGGTTCAGTGGGTTATGAATCAATTTTAAAGAACCCTTTATGCCAGAAAGGTTCTATATAAGGAGAAATGTCTTAAATGAAATGTCTTAATACTTTAATGTTTAACAGGTTATTTCTATTTTTTTTTTTCTAGTGATAAAATGTTTATGAGATGTTTACTTCATAAAATGTAATTACAATTAAAAATGAAAAGGGGTCTGACAGGGTTCAAGCGCATAGTTTTGCCCATTGTTAGTTAATTTTAGTTATTGTTTTAACTAATGTTAAATAATTGGACCTTGTTGTTTAGTGTTATATTTTATATTTAAGAAATATTTATGGTCAAAAAATTCAGCTGGCATTAGCAAGTGTAGAAAAAAATATGTAATTCTGCAGCCTAAACTCACACATGACGGAACTTTCATTAAGTGCAGGAGAAATTTCATTTAGTGTAAGACCGACCTGCTAACATTTAGAGGACGCAAGATTTCATTCGCCATGGGTACGGCACGTCTCAAAGAGAGCCTACCCATAAACTCCCTCTCAATCAATACACCGACTGTAAAGTGATTGAATTCAATACTCAAAGATCTCCACTGCAGACCGCTGTTTATTGCCCTACACTCCGAGCATCTAAGACTGCTTGGATAAGGATCTATAAATAACTGAATGTGTCATGATATAGAGAGAGAGAGAAAGAGATAGGGTAGAAATGAAAAGGTGACCTGTGAGGGGACGAACAGAGGAAAGACAAGACTTCCTGAAACACAGCACAGCAAACCTGACAACTCGGCCGGAGCGAGCAACAGAGTCACAAACACACGTGACGGATACATTGCTTTCCTATTATTTTAACACCAAAAGCAACTCGAGTCAAAATCTACGCTGAAAAGCTCTTTTTCCATTTAGACACTAAAAGGAAGTGCTGATTATGAACAACTGAAGATGTAGAGCTCAAGAGTGCCGCCCACTTTTTTCAGCAGCTTTGTTTCTGAAAGTTTCCCATTGTTCTTCAAAGGTATTTCAGAAAATGAGGCAGTTCTACGCCACAATCCAAACAATGCACTGAGATAAATTAACGGTAAATAGACTCTGTACTTTAAATTTTAAATTAATTAACTAATTGTAGCAATGATAAAGCAATGAGAATTATGCAATCGAATCAGCAATGATGGTACAATATGAAAATAAAACAAAAATATAATAAACGAAATAATAAATGTAACGTATGCAGTGAAAAAGCAAAATATAATATATAAAAATATTATATAAAAATTAAATATAACTATAACTATAACTACTAAAAATATTAATTGAATTTATTACAAAATATTTAAATGTAGATAAATTTAAATGTAGATAAATGAGGAAAAAAATGTATGACCAATGCTTTTAAAAAACCTGTTTGTGAACAAATGCGATATATAGTGGGGTCCAAAAGTCTGACCACTTAGTTATTACATAGTTATTATTTTTATTTATTTATTTTGTATTTAAATAGAAAAAAAAAAGTTTTAGATTTCTAAAAACATTCACACACATAAAATGTCTACACTATTTCTAGGTCATATATCAACTAAGTACAATTATTTATTTATTTGATTAGTGACCTTGAAATCTTTTGTGCATTTTTCAGAAATCTAAAACTTTATTTCTATTTAAATACTAAAAAAAAGACTCTTCTTCCACTGAAGCTCAAGATGCTCTTTGGAAAATCTAAAATCACGCTTGAGCTTCTGTGCTGCTGTCATTAATGCGCAAGAGACACAAACCAGATACAACGACAATCTGAAACTCATCTTAATTTTTCCGATCCAACTTCTAACAATATGGAAAATACTTTGCAAGCGGCCTTTTGTGGGGCTGCCCCCTAATAGTCGACTAATCATTAGTCAACTAGATTAGAAGAGGCTTAGTCAACCAAAATTTTATTAGATGGTTAGTCGCAGAAAAAAAAAAACCTTGTGGCGAAGTCACGCAGTACGTGAAGGACAGATTGTTAATGGCGGGTCTTTGTGGTAATAACAGTATGTCGGGCAGGAAATCCAAACGTTCACCTATCATCCATCGACCTCAAATATGGCTTATCGTTTTAAACATGTTAGCAGTAGCAACTTTACATTAGGGTTGTGCCGATGGACGATATCATCGTCCATCGTGATGGCTGACCGACATCACAATGGAGAGACACCATCGTGATGCCACGCCCCCCCCCCCACCCCGCTACGCTGCGAGTCTTGCAAGTCGACACCGTAGACTGTAAAAAAATACACACACTAATCCTAGTCTCTTCTATAGACTATAGTTAACCTAAAATCTTTGCAGGAATTGCTCCGTAAATTAAATTGAGAATATAACTAATGCATATATGCTATTTTAAATACTGTAGTCTATGCCAGAGACGTGACGTGTGTTAGTCTGTGAAAATACCGTGTCAGGCATTTGATCTTGACATTGTTAGAATCTTGTCTTTTTTACATGTCTAACACTGTACATTTAACTTAAAATATTTAATTTTCCTTAGCCATAATGTCAAATCAAATGAAAGAATGAAGGTGATTCTGATAACACAAATTTATTAAAACACAGAAGAACAACAAAGAACAAGAAAACAGGAGCAACACTCAGACCGAAACGCGGGATTTACATACATAGACCATGTTTAAATTTCGATGTTTCTGGACAGAAATACCAACATGTTCACTTTGTCTGGTTTTAATAAGCTGCAGATTGGAGTAACTACACTTCCCGCTGTCCTGAAGACCCGCTCTGATGGAGTACTGGTAGCACATATTTCCATGCTAATCTTGCCATGAACGGAAACCTTTCTTCGTTCTTTTTCCACCAAGTCAGTGGGTAGTTTTTAAGAAGAAAAAAATAATTATGTAAAGAGATATATTAAAATAAAAAGTGCTTAAAAGTGCACAACTCTTCTTAAGTGGAAGAAAGCTACTTTTTTCCCCTTACATGCAACCTATTGGAAAGCACAGATGAGTCATTAGTTGGGTTAGTAAAATAACAAAATTATAGGTTTTAAGTAGAAAATAGTATTTATGTAAAGAAATATATTAAAATAAAAAGTGCACAACTCTTCTTAAGTGGAAGGAAGCTACTTTTCCCCCCTCACGTGCAACCTATTGGAAAGCCCGGATGAGTCATTAGTTGGGTTAGTAAAATAATGAAATTATAGGTTTTAAGTAGAAAAAAAAAAAAATATGTAAAGAGATATATTAAAATAAAAAGTGCTTAAAAGTGCACAACTCTTTTTAAGTGGAAGAAAGCTACTTTTTTTTCCCTTACGTGCAACTTATTGGAAAGCCCGGATGAGTCATTAGTTGGGAAATAAAATAAATAAAGTAATAAAGTAAAATAACGAAATTATAGGTTTTAAGTAGAAAATAGTATTTATGTAAAGAGATATATTAAAATAAAAAGTGCACAACTCTTCTTAAGTGGAAGGAAGCTACTTTTTTCCCCCCTCACGTGCAACCTATTGGAAAGCCCGGATGAGTCATTAGTTGGGAAATAAAATAAATAAAGTAAAATAATGAATAATAATTATATAATATTATATAATATATAGCCCTCCAAAAAAAAACAATTGTCGACAAATATTTTTGTTGTCAAATAGTCTCTTGATCTCACACGACCTATTTGAAGGGCCTACAATAATGCGGTTTGACCAGTGGGGCGCTGTAGCACAATACTGTAATGCAGTCCTCCCGGATCCAATCCAATAAAAGAAGACAGCGCTTCGGAGTGCATAGTGCAAACAAAGTCGAACCCGTGAAATGTGGGAGATTAACATAGCATAAACATAGCAAACATAACGTTTTGCATAACTACAAAAAAAATGCCGTCATGCAGGGCCACCAACTCTCATTCAAACTTACTGTTCTCATCCCACACGTCCATTTTCTCATGCAGTGAAAGATACATAGCAGAGCAAATATATATGTGTGTATATATAATATAAAATCTAGAGAGGGGCATTTCTCAAAAAAAAAAAGCACAATATTACATATTCATATTTTTACTGTTATTAAAAAGTTATTATTACAATTCACAGACTTTAAAACACAGTACCAGTCATTGTAACAGTTGGACTATTGATGACTTCTGAGGAGGAAAGAAAACCTGAAGGAGATTGGTCTATTCAGTTGGCTTGAAAATCATTAAAAATACACTTTCAGAAGCTGAAGTGATTTCCTTGTTTTATTTACTAGTTAAAGTACAGTATAACTCAATATTTTAACTAATTGCTCAAGTGGAATAATCGAACAAAGCCTACTGATTAATCAGTGTAATAATCGATGATTAGTCGTTCTAATAATTGTTAGATTAATCGATTATCAAAATAATCGTTTGTTGCAGCCCTAGTTGAAGATTAATCAACAATCGATTAATTGTCGATAATACATTTAATCGATAAAACTTATCGATCGTCGCAGGTTCATGCGCATGTGTGCTGCTCAACCGCGAAACATGTAAAGCAGACACGGGGGAAAATGAAGCGAGTGTGCCGGAGTTATGTTTGTGGCCATTTTACAGCTAGAGTTAGACCTTTATCATGACTGTAAGTTTGCGTGTGCATTCATAGCCTTTTGCTTTTTGCAAATGTAAGTTGTAATATTTTGTTTATTTTGTGTAGGCCTATCTATATCTGTTTTATCTCATATAGGATGCATTTGGTTAAGAATTAACGTGTGCCGTGATCATCTTTAGATTCAGCGCTTGCAGCACAAATAGCAATGCATAACTAATAATAACTATGATTGGGACTGTCATATTACATAACAAATCGTTGTGAATTCATTGGGTTTAGGTGCCTTTTTTAAGCGCATTGTTCCAGGAAGAGCACGCCCACAACAGTATTACACATTCTGACAAGCACGCATCTGAGGCGGCGTTGTTGACACATTGTATTAGTCGTTATATTCTGATCATTAAAGTTTTAAAGTTAACGATTAATCGATTAATTGATCGTTAATTTAAACGACCATCGACCATGGGAATTTGTGTAAATTGACATCCCTATTAGAAACTGTAACTTTTATTTGTGTAAAATGACAATAACAAGAAAATGTTGTGCCTTTGTAAAATACAGAAAACAACCAGGATGCGCTTTCTGCCGTCTCAGTCTCTGTGAACTTGAACGTGTCAAAAAATAAACCAAAACATAGACATGAGAAATATATCTATAGAAAGCTTGAAATATCTACTTTTAAATGAACCAATTCAAATAAAAAATAAATACTCTCTGCTTATGTAATCCGTATGAAAGGTGCATTTCTCTCTATAAGAGCGTTCACTATACTGCGGAGATGGTGAGGCAGCATCATCAACTTCACCAACACTGACTCAGAAAACACTAGTTCATTAATAAATAATTAAAAAGTCTCCTTGCTATTTTTTTCCCTGACACATTCATAATCATTACTTTTGCTGGTGCTTTGCGGCAAGTTTTATGCGTGCACTTGGGCACTGATTAGGCTATATTACGCCTAAATATATTAAACGCTCATTATGGTTCAGTAATCTCCTCAGTATATATTTAAGTAATTAAATTAATATAAACATACGATTAGTCAACTAATGGCTTAAATGAACGACTAATAGTCGACTACAAAAATCTTTAGTCATTGGCAGCCCTAGACTCTTGGACCCCAAGCACTGTACGTCTTGCTGCATTACACAAGAGAAAGCGCAGTGCTTTTGTACTTCTGCTGCTCCTCACCAAAGAGAAACGCTATTCTGAGCATCAAGGGAGGCAGAAAGAGCGAACAGAGAGCAAACAACCAGCCAGAGACAGCGAAACAGAACAAACAACAAGAAGCAAGGGCCAGTGTCTACACCGTAACATGACCAATAGGCCAATTAAAGGGAAACAACAATCAATATTAATACTGATGTATAATAGAATTCCACATTGCGGTGTGCAGGGAATCCCTCCGGCTGTCACTCACAAACACAACACTATCAATTATGACTAAGCAGCAATCCTCGCTGGTGTCGAGACACACCAGCTCTGCTCCAAAACACAGGAAGCTTTCTTAATGTGTATTGCCTACAAAACATCCTAACGGCCAAGAGACTTATGAGGGTGCTTTTCTCAGATAGCAACTAAGCAAACAACCCTCCAATTTGTCCAAAACAAGGTATCTTTTAAGGTAACAGTTTGGTAAAGCTTTAAAATGCTGTCAGCTCACTAAGTTTTGGAGCAAATCCAGTGTGTCCGTGTACACAGGAAAGAATAACTGCACTGGAGCAGCTGTTTGAATAGGAAATTGTTTAGTGAACGACAACAAGGCAACAAAACTGTTGGTTTAAAGTCCTGTTGGCATGTTGCAGATGCTTCTGGATATGAATGTGTCCTGCCTGCACCATCTGTACTAATTTAGCTCTGAATACCAATTTGTCATTTAATTGGTGCTTAAATATGATTTACAGTACATTTACAGGAACAACCCCACTGGGAGGAGCACAATGGTGATCATCATTCATAAATCAAACTTTGTGGGCTTTGAACCTACAATAGATTGCATAACCAGATCTACCGTATAACCACTATGCCACAAAATGAACTCTACCTGACTTTCTCCACAACACACAACCCAATTTTTATATTCGCCCAGCCCCTTATCTTCATCAAAACTATCCAAACTTGTATACAATAGGTATGGACGCTATTACTAAAATATTTTATATTAATATAATGTATATTAATACTGTAATTTTTGCTGGAAAATTCAACAAAACAATGGTTCACATTAAATCAAAATGTGTTAAATATTTATTTTTGTATAATACAGTGAATTAAATTACACTGAATTAAATGACAAATGACAGATACTTTATCCCATTTGATTATTGTCTCCTTATATTTGGAACTTGATGGATGAAAAACAGAAATAAAATTATTCATAAACTGATGAGTTCACAAAAACAGCTTCACGTCACTCAAGTTAAAGGGTTAGTTCACCCAAAAATGAAAATTCTGTCATTAATTACTCACCCTCATGTCGTTCCACAAGCATCCGTTCATCTTCGGAACACAAATTAAGATATTTGTGATAAAATCCGATGGCTCAGTGAGCCTCCATTGACGACAAGATAATTAACACTTTCAGATGCCCAGAAAGCTACTAAAGGCATATTTAAAACAGTTCATGTGACTACAGTGGTTCAACCTCAATGTTATGAAGCGACGAGAATACTTTTTGTGCACCAAAAAAACAAATAACGACTTTATTCAACAATATGTAGTGAAGGGCGATTTCAAAACACTGCTTCATTAAGCTTTGAAACTTTACGAATCTTTTGTTTCGAATCAGTGGTTCGGAGCGTGTATCAAACCGCTAAAGTCACGTGATTTCAGTAAACAAGGCTTTGTTATGTCATAAGTGTTTCGAAATTTCAATGTGCATGCTCCGAACCACTAATTCGAAACAAATGATTCATAAAGCTTCAAAGCTTCATGAAGCAGCGTTTTGAAATCGCCCATCACTAGATGTTGTTGAATAAAGTCGTTATTTTGTGTTTTTTGGGGCACAAAAAGTATTCTCGTCACTTCATAACATTGAGGTTGAACCACTGTAGTCACATGAACTGTTTTAAATATGTCATTAGTATGTTTCTGGGCATTGAAAGTGTTAATTATCTTATCGTCAATGG
>CM075480.1:34762500-35002500 GCA_037950665.1 Hypophthalmichthys nobilis | reverse complement strand
GGTAGAAACATATTTAGTACTGTATAACCTTGCAATATTTTTTCATATATCTGTCTTCCAGTTAGAATATTATACATATAACACACAGGTACTCTCTAATTTAGTGTGTCAGTTTCTTACTGAGTCAGTTACTGTGTCAGTTTCTTACTGTGTTCATATTGTGTAATTTGTTCACAATTTTGACTTAGTTTACATCTCATTAAAATCATTGTTAGGACATTAAACATTTCTGAAACATTTCTGAGATATTTGTTATAGTTACTGATTTAAATATGCAACAAGCAATAAGCAGCTATATAGTTAGTCATAAAAGTATAAGAATAAAGAAGTTTAGTCTTCAGGTGATTTGGGTTTAAGTGTCACCTTGCTTATCAAGTAATGTAAATCAAGTAGTTGTCATTCATGTCATTACAATCAACTCTTAGAAGTGAATAGATGGGTGTGGTAGGTGTTACTGTGAACCACCCTCCACTTTATACTTACTTAAAGGATTACTTCTGAATGAAAAATTCCTGATAATTTACTCACCCCAATGTCATCCAAGATGTTCATGTCTTTCTTTTCTTCAGTCGAAAAGAAATTAAGGTTTTTGATGAAAACATTTCAGGATTATTCTCCTTATAGTGCATTTCAAAGGACTCCACTGTTGAAGGTCAAAATTACAGTTTCAGTGCAGCTTCAAAGGGCTTTAAACGATACCAGACAAGGAATAAGGGTTTTATCTAGCGAAACGATAGGTCATTTTCTAAAAAATACAACTGTATATGCTTTATAAATGATCGCCTTGCACGTGCTTCCGTCTTCTGTATTCTTCAAAAAGCTTACGCTGTATGTCCTACGCCTTTCCTATTCTACTTACGGAAAAAACGGAACTGGCGGCGCGTTCGTTCCGTAAGTTGAATAGGGAAGGCATAGGACATACAGCGTAAGCTTTTTGAAGAATACGGAAGATGAAAGCACTCGCAAGGCGATCATTTGTGTTTATAAAGCATATACATTTAATTTTTTAGAAAATGACCGATCGTTTCACTAGATAAGACCCTTATTCCTCGTCTGGTATCGTTTAAAGCCCTTTGAAGCTGCACTGAAACTGTAATTTTGACCTGTAAGGTCTTTTATGTTAAAAAGTGCCCCTATTATGCTATTTGAAAGGTTCCTAATTCTGTTTAGAAGGTCTTATACAACAGGTTTACATGCATCAAAGGTCAAAAAACACTTTCATTTTCTCATAATATACAATGCACATCACCACAATTTACTCAACCAACTTGTCGGATGAATCAGTCTCTCTAAATCCCTCCTTTCCGTGAGCCTGCTCTGATTGGCCAGATGGCCCAGTCTGTTGTGATTGGTCTAGAGCTTACAGCTCTGGAGCTTCTTAAAGCTTAGCAATTGTACACACTGTAAAGACAGTAACAATGGCATTGATTTTACCATATCAATCTGAGCGTGAGTCCGATGAACAAATATCGGAAGAACTAGTTATTCATCCCAAACCTCCATAGCAAGGACGACTTGAGCAGGACGTTTCTCAGTGATCCACTACTCAGTTTGACGTTCATCGTGAGATGTTGCAACTGTAATTCCTCACCTTCAGCATCAACAAGTGTATCTCCATCAACAAACCAAAGTAATGGACACAGTTTTAGGTAATGTTGGCCCACAGCTGATTAGCAGAAGTCTTTCAGTAACACAGTAATAACATGAGTTAGCCGGTGTTATTTTGAACACTCGGAATAAAATACATAATTAATCACACTTACAGTTTGTGATTCTGAGGAGCAAGTTGGTACAAATAAAGAAGGTACTGTCCCATCTTTAACCACTGATTCTTCACAGCCTCATCCTTTGGAAGTGAAAATAAACTAAATTTCCTTTCACAGAGCAGAGCACAGCGTCTTGTGGACATGTTATCCACACATCACGAATGAGCTACAGCGTTTTAGAGGGGTTCAAATTTTCACGGGATGTCCATGCAGAACATAGGCTGGCATTATGCAAATGAATTAACTTGTGACGTGAACTTCGCAGAAATGGGATTTGAATTACAAACGACTCGTTTCAGCGATTCTTTTGAGAGACAATAACTTTATTAATGATGTACTTTCAGCTTTACAACTTTGCAGACTGTTTACATTCACATACAGCTACATTACACACAGCATGAAGAGTAATTTTCAAAAATGAAAATGCGCATGATTTATAAATCGAGGGAACAAAATACTAAATGGTGCGCACGTTTTAGTAAATCGAGGGAACAAAACAGTAAATCGTGCGCACATTTTAGTAAATCGAGGGAATTTATTCTTGCATGTCATGTCCGGGGCTTCGTATTAATACGAATTTCCTAGGTAAAAAATTGCACATGAACGTCCTCCTATTTCGAAGTGGGAATTATCAAATTTCCGATAGCATGTGAAGGCAGCGTCTATATTCACTTCCTGTGTTTAGTTCCTGATTTCCTTGTTGCATTGCCTGCCTTGTTAGTGGCTGCATCCAAAATAGGGGTTATGCGCAATCCAATATAAAAGGAGCGCGCAAAGATGAGCATAACTGATGTCTCCCGCATATGCAGATTGATATTTAAAAGCATATTTCATTTATCTTCTTCACACTAACATTTAGATATTTAATAGAATAAAACACCTATAACATCTCGAATAGGTACTTATTTTGGTAAAAAATCGAATCGTACCGTTCTCCACACATGGTTTGGTATGCACTTGCACCGTGGTTCATCTCGTATCTGATGACACATATGCATCTATAAAATGGTTTGTTGAAAATAAATAAAACTGACAGACAGAGTTAGGCTAATGTATGTTTCTGTCAATGGATAGCATTCTGGCTTCCCCTAAACTTTGTTCACTGCGAGTGCTGTAAGCTCTTTATGAGCAGTCATTTACGCTGTCATCACCCGGGTGTTGATATCGTGCGAGCGCAGGTGACCTGAACAGCACATGTTGCTATCTGTGTCAGTCTTGCACTTGAACGGTAAAATTCACACAAATATTGTCAACAAGCCCGTGTTGGCGAGTATTCTAGCAAACATAGTATGTCTTAAGTGAACTTAAACACTTGAGAAAGAACACATGTGTTCTACCAGAAAGACTCGGGAAGCAAGAAAACGTAACAATGATATTTATTAACAATCTCCATAGCAAGCAAAATATTGTAAGATAAAGTTCTTTGGCGTAGGCCCAGTCCGTAGCTCACGTCCTAAAGGGTTGCGGACTCTGCATTTCCTGCCTGAAGATGAAGGCAGGGGCGTAGCCGACCCCCAGGGAGGTATGGACAGGGACCATCCTGGTGGTGGTGGCGAGGATGGAGGTGAAGGTTGGCGTCAGCATCTGCGAACTCAGACATGTATAAGTACCGATCTTTTACACTCCAAGTGTAAGATAATGATTGGTTAGATCTAAACTAATAGGTGACGTAACATTGAGTCTTCCTGGCAGAACTTACACTAGAGCTTCATTTCAGTACATAGACTGTAAAAACAATCAAATTGACAGTATCAATGTACTGGATCGTGCATTATGTCTTAAAGGCAAAGAAGCCTAATATTCCTGCTGTCTCTATGTGTTTTTAATGGTAATCAAACAACAAAAGACAAGGAAATCACTCATTGCTCTTGACTGAATAGCTTTTGTAACTTAATTAATAATGATTAATCTTTATTTAATTCATACAGTGAAGATTATATGCAATCTTGTTTTACATTTGATTAGCTACTTTATTCAATTTCTGTATTTGAAAACTACTGTTAGACACGTGAAAAACCTGAAAAACATTATTTATTTATTTGTATCTTTGCTCTATGGATTTATTTGTGCTGTTTCTTGTAGACTGATTATTTGTTCTTATTTTCTTTATTTTTATTTGACAGTAGTCATTTTTTCAAAAACCGAGACCCTAAAACCCAAAAATTTTGAAAAAGGAATTACTTTGCGGCCGTTAAAAAAGTATGTATGAATGTGTATATATGAATCTAATGTGGACGTACTACATTCGCCATGTTTCCATTATCATGTGACCTACCAGCCTCAGTTGTAACGCTTCATTGCATTTCACAAATCCTCCTGCGGCCTCATAGGACAGTAAAGTGTCCATCGAATGCACACTTCAGAATCTCGCCGGAAATAGTAGGTCATCTGGGTACTATTTCCTACTCTATGAGTACTGTGAATTCACTTATTTTGTCACATATACTATCACCTATATATTAGGGAAGTATGCGATTTCAGACGCAGCCAATGTCAACAGGAAATCATTCCACGGTATTAATATGCAGAAAGTTAATTTGTATGCATATTTAAAGTAAAGAATTGCAGCTATTAAAAACTATCAATTAATTAATGACAAAATGGTTTACAGGATGTATCTCATCTGGAGGAAACTTTATTTATTGAAACTTTCATATAACAACATAGCAACAATTTCAGCACATTCCCACGCAGCAAGCCATTGCAAAGATATAGGATTGTCAAAATTGTCATCCTCACGGTCACGCTCATGACGCATTTCCTCAGGAATGGCACTTTTGCATTTTGCAAGCATTGGCATTTCATTGAGGAAGCTCAGTTCTACTGTATTGTTGCTGTTTTCATTATTTAAAATAACAAGAAACTATATAGAACTTGACAAGCAGGATACTTGTGTATTTTTATAAGCATATCAGAAACAGTAGAGATGAGAGATGTGCTTTCACCTGGACTTTGAAAAAGATGACACACAGGTGCAGGCCTCCAATTAGACAGGTAGCATTCCAGTGAAGGGGTGTCCAAATTATATATATAGAGCCACTGACTTAAAGCATATTATAACGCCTGTAAATTTGACAGTCGTGGAGGTATGTGAATTGCAGACCAAAAAAGGTTGAGAAATTATGAGAAATAAACTTGTTCTAAATGACTAGTTTTTTTTTTTTTTTAAGTTAGGTGACACAGCAAGTAAAAGACAAGTACAATATGCAATATGAAGATGTCTCAACCTTTAGCAGGAAGAAGTAAAAACCAAAAACACAAAGAGACATGCCAGTGTCAGTGAGAAAGGTGCCGCTCGCTTATCAAAGAGTTTGGAAATTAGTCATAATAATTGTGTTTGTTTCACTGACTTGGAAGCAGACAGACTGGTCTAACCAAACTGCCTCTAGACGTCACATTGATTTACATACAGTGACATTTTACAGTGGTATTCTTGGCATCACAAATAAAATATACAAAACAAGCTTAATTCATGTGAAGTGCTTGTACTTAACATGATAACATAAGGTAAGTAAAATGATCTCTTTTGTCTTCAGTTCTATCACTGTATGTATAGATCCCCAGGGCACAAATTTGCAGCTTTTCTCATATCATTTTAAGGTTATGGAGAATTGGTGACTAAATTCTGACTTATGAAGTTGATGTTGATATAATATACCACAGAGAGATCATTTTTCAGGCCTCTACATTTTGTAAGCCCAAAAGATGCCTGTCGTAACATTTGTGCAAAATGATAAATATTACGTTGTTTCTTGCACGTTTTGCGTCACTTGCAAATTAAAATATACAGTGAGTGGCGCTAAAAGCGTGTTCAGTTTTAACCAAAACAGATGAATTTGAAACTGATTACTATTTATGTTGGTTGTTGTACGTATATTGCGGCAGTTTACAAAGTCCGCTGAAAGGCGCTATAAGTTTATTGATCTATAAATAATGTAGCCTAACTAAACCCGGCCCTAAACCTAACCGATATGTGTTAAAGGGGTCATGACATGGATTTTTTATTATTTTAATATGTTCTTTATGATTCACTTTTGCACACAAAAACAAAATAAATATGTGGAAAAACAATTAGTTTCAACCCATAATCTGACCCTCTGTCTGAAATGATGTTTTATGGGTTGGCTTCTTTAAAGCTTGTCAGTAAACGGCCACCGTTATGATTGACTAACGTCTTTGCATAGGAAACGGTATCAACGCCTACTCGCTATTGTAACAAGTTGTAAGCGTTTTGAAAACATTATCCGTATATAAAACCATTTACAGATAAAGCATAATGAAATAATTTACTTACGATTTGTCAGATCCAATACAGTTGGCTGCACACTTCAGAATCTCGCCAGAAGTAGTAGCCAGAATCGTGCCAGAAGGACTTTTTGCCTACTTTTGTGAATTTGGACATACTTCTTTTGTCACATACTGTTTTTCACCTACTGTATAGTAGGGAAGTATGCGATTTCGGATGCAGCTTTAGTTCCCTTAATGGAAGTTCTGAAGTGTGAAACATAAATCACGTGAGTCAACATAAAGACACGCAATTTTTAAAAAAACACAAACTATTATTTAATTATATTTCAGCATAAACAAATCACCAGACAGGTAACATAATCTAGCTAACATTTATAATTTATTTACAGCTGAAATGGTGCATGTATATGTAACAAGCAAAGTATTTATCATATTGTATTTTAAATAATATTAAAATATAATGTCAGAAAGATAGCAGTTCTGCTGTTGTTCATAAATTATGTTTTATTAAACCTTAAACAGGCAAGAGTGGAAAATGATTAGCAGAAAATCATTTCACGTCACTTTTTATATCATCTGGACTCTGTAAAACTTATCCAAAGGAATTTTTGAAATATTTGATGTAGTTTGGATTTTGAGTTGTATCTCCCAGGATATGTTGCCCTATTAGGGTATAAAAAAAGGATTATCCACAGTATTGACAATGAATGGTGTCGCAAGGTAAACTGGGCTCCTTTTTTATACCCTAATAGGGCAATGTCAGGGGATACATACTTTTCAAAATGCAGCAAATAACACATATAACTTTTCTTAAGACAATGTTCACAATTAATATTAGCAGTTGTTTTACATTTCTTTGCTGAAAAAAGTAAGATTAATAGATGCCTACTTTCTACAAAGTCAGAATGTCCAGCACCATGGGCGGACATGTTGGCTTTAGGTCAAACTGACAAAACGAGCACAGAAAATGATGTGACCCACTTACTTCAAACCAACTCAACTATGATAATGATAACAGAATTTGGATGAAAAATTATTTCTCATGCCTCCTACAAGAGACTAAAGAGTATGTATCCTGTAGTACACATTGCCTGTTTAAGGGTTGATGTTATGAAGCGACAAGTATAGTATTTGTGCGCAAAGACACAACATTTTTCTCTACCCTGTCAGACTTGTACGCAGTGAATGCAGTGGAGAGCTTCTGTGTTTACGTCTGAACGCCAGCTCAGTATTCATCAGCAGCACGATACATGCATGTGATGCTGATGCATGAGCCGGCGTTCAGATATAAACACGGAAGCGCTGAACTGTGTTCACTGCGTCAACTGCGTAGGAGTCTGACAGGGTAGAGAAGAAATTGTTGAATAAAGTTGTTGTTTCTGTTTTGTTTTTGCGCACAAATACTATTCTCTTTCCTTTTAAAAATAATATTGTGAAATTTTTGTATAAAAAAGGAGTCCTACAAACAACAGGTATGGTCCACATAGAGATCTGATCTCAAGTCTGTCTGAGATTACATGAAGAGACAGAAGAAAATGAGACAAAGGTACAGTACTGTGAAAAGTATCAGGCAGCTGTCAAAAACGCCATAAAGAAGGATGTTTTCAAAAATAATTTGAACAACAGTTTTTGTGTGTGTCTGTGTGTGTGACCACCCCTTGACATTTTGAACCATTTTTAAGGTAGGCTAGCTTACAGGAAGGTTGATCCAGTCATCACCAGGAGAATTTCTAGGTTTTTGTTGCAGTTAGCTTGGGATATATATTTTAAGTTACCTAACAAAACAGTACACAGTATAATTGAGTGGGTGTGATACATTGAGTGGCTTGTCATAACATTAATAGAAAAGGCCAAATAATTGTTCAAGCATTACAATAAACTTCTCTCTCTCTCTTTCAAGCATTAGAATAAACTACTTTCTCTTTCATTTAGAAAGAACTGTCAAATGTGAAAGATAAAACTTGATGAGCTACACTTATAATTAAATTCACCACACAGCTAGATGTTACATAAGAAATTCCCACAGTATTTTTTTTTTTTTTTCATATACAGTAGGTGAACTGGATTAAAGATACAAAGGCTGTTTCAAAACCTATGGCGCTCCTTACAGCTACATAAGTCCACAGGTTTCCCCTCCAAAAACCAGTACAGAAAGTTCCATTCAACCCTGTGTTTACCAGTCTTAACCACTACACCCACTCCACCCTATTTAACCTTCCACAGAAGTGAAAGACAAGATGAGTATCAATGGGTATAGAGATGATGACTAAATTCTAAATTTAGTGCTATAATGTATTATAACCAAGTGGTTCTTAAATGGTGGGTCATGACACAAAAATGGTAGCAAACTATTACATTTCACAAGCACACATCTATTAGTTGCTCTTTAATATTTAGATTAAGCGTAGTTTTCATAACAAAATAAACAGGCTTATCAACTTTAAAAGGGAGGAGAAAATGCTTTGTTTCCATGACCTTTTTTGTTTATGACGTCAAAGGCTGTGCATCAAACGTGATAGTTTCACACACTTATAAAATAATCTGGACAATACTAACACAATATCTGGTCCAGTGTTTGTTTGATAAATTAATTGTATTGGCTGAAGTATGAGTGCTAATAAATAAATAATAAAAATCATTTATCAAGATTAAATGCGTTACATACAGTATGTACATCATACACATTGTCAAAACCCATTAAAATAGGCTGCTGTAACAAAAACAGAGATTCTGTGATGAATAGTTCATGACTGCGAGCAAGTTCTGATGCTGAAAGGAACAGGTAACTTAGCTTCGAGGATGGGGTGTTGGGGAGTTTCAGAAAACCACACAGTTAACAAGGAAGAGCTGGCTATCATCATGGCAGACATGCTGAGTATTGGTTTTAAATTAAGATTTGATGTCAAGATTAAAAGGATTCTTATTTGGAAAAGAAAAAAAAAATAGAATAAGAACCACACTTAAGAACCAGAAAAGAGCTTGACGTACAGTGCTCAGCGTAAATAAGTACACCCCCTTTAAAAAAATGTAACATTTTATACAATATCTCAGTGAACACAAAAACAATTTCCAAAATGTTGACAAGACTAAGTTTAATATAACATCTGTTTAACTTATAACATGAAAGTAAGGTTAATAATATAACTTAGATTACACATTTTCAGTTTTACTCAAATTAGGGTGATGCAAAAATGAGTACACCCCACAACAAAAACTACTACATCTAGTACTTTGTATGGCCTCCATGATTTTTAATGACAGCACCAATTCTTCTAGGCATGGAATTAACAAGTTGGCGACATTTTGCAACATCTATCTTTTTCCATTCTTCAAGAATGACCTCTTTTAGAGACTGGATGCTGGATGGAGAGTGATGCTCAACTTGTCTCTTCAGAATTCCCCATAGGTGTTCGATTGGGTTCAGATCAGGAGCCACTGAATCACTTTCACCCTGTTCTTCTTCAGAAATGCAACAGTGGCCTTAGATGTGTGTTTAGCATCATTGTCATGTTGTAAAAGTGTACGACGACCAAGGTCACAGAGTGATGGTAGCATCTTCTCTTTCAGTATAGAGCAGTACATCTGTGAATTCACGATGCTATCAATGAAATGCAGCTCCCCGACACCAGCAGCACTCATACAGCCCCACACTCTAGGTGGGCTTTTTTGTGCCTGGGCTTTAGGAGAGGCTTCTTTCGTGGACGGCACCCATGCATGCCATTCCTCTGCAGTGTACGCCGTATTGTGTCACGGGAAATAGTCACCCCAGTTTGGCTTTCTACTTCTTTAGATAACTGCAGTGAACTTGCATGCCGATTTTCTTCAACCCTTCTCATCAGAAGACGCTCCTGTCGAGGTGTTAACTTCCGTGGACGACCTGGACGTCTCTGTGAGACGGTTGCAGTTCCATCTTTTTAAAATTTTTGTACCACTTTTGCTACAGTATTCTGACTGATAAGTAAAGCTTTGCTGATCTTCTTGTAGTCTTCACCTTTCTGGTGTAAAGAAATTATTTTCTTTCTCAGGTCACATTTCTCTTCCATGTGGTGCCATTGCTGACAGCATGAAATAGGAAGGGGTTTTAACACCCTTTTATAGTCAACTGTCTGCTGGACACCTGTGTAATGAATAATTAGACTCACCTGTGGTTAAATTAGACATTTGTAGTCTAAAATTTAGAGCTTTTGCTCCAAAGACTTTCAGTGGGGTGTACTCATCTTTGCATCACCCTAATTTGAGTAAAACTGAAATTTTTGTTCTCTAAGTTATATTATTAACCTTACTTCCATGTTATAAGTATGGAAATTGTTTTTGTGTTCACTGAGATATTGTTTAAAATGTTACTTTTCAAAGGGGGTGTACTCATTTACGCTGAGCACTGTACGTGGGCATCCTTATTATTTTGTTATTATTATTTTAAAAATAAACCTTTTAATGCAAAATAATTTTGAGTGTGCTAGTTTGGAACCCCTATGGGGACATGGTGACAGAAAAATGTCACCATGTTATGAGGAAAAAAATATTTCAAAGTTTTTGCATTCACTCGCAAATGTCCTGCACTGACAAATGTGGGGGAAGAGGAGGGGTGCATTCTATAGCCCAAGGGTGTCCAAAGTCCATTAAAGACAAGTCATTTCACTCGACGGCCTTCTTTGAAGCGCCTATCGAGCATGCAAGTGCAGCTCCTATCTCTTTGAGTGGAGAAACATCAAATTCTCCAAAGCTGTTTGCCAAGCTTTTTCAACAACAACTGTCTCATACTTTTGTTTCTAAACGCTCAAATCATGACAAATAAAAACTGCATTTTTCAGGCTAGATCAAGCTAATGCGCATGCTCAGTCCTAAGTGCGCGTCTCTATAGGAAGCGTGCGTCTGTTTCTATAGGAACTGGAGCTTCTAATGGCCGCTGCAGTGATTGCCTCTTATTTAGAAGGCAATGCTATTTTATTGATGTATTATCCTAACCAACCACAAAACATATGATTTTTCGAACAAAGCAAGCATGAAGGTCCACCCCTAAACCTAACCATCAGTGAGGCGTAAGCAAATTGTACGCAAATATATGAATGAGATTGTACAAATTCATTTGAATTAGCAACCAATTCGCCAAAACCTTAAATAGTTGCGAACAGTGTTGGGGGTAATGCATGACAAGTAACTTGAGTTATGTAATCAGATTGCTTTTCCTTCAGCCTGAGGCTTATTCATTTAACTTTTGGTGTGAAAGTGCCTTAACATTTGCCAAAAATAGAACCTTTTTTTGTTGTTAATAAAAAACAAGCAAGCAAGACCAGCCCAGGTGAGAAAAAGTAACACAAAAGTAATATAATGCATCACTTTTCATAAAAAGTGTTTACTTTAAAAAGTAACCAAGTAACACAATATTGTACTTTTTAGGGAGTAACACAATATTGTAATTCATTACTTTTAAAAGTAACTTTCCCCAACACTGATTACAAATTGCCATGAGAGTGTGTTGCCTATTACTAAATTCTAGCAAAAAATGAATGTGGATTGTTTTGTTTTGTTTTTTGTGTTTTTTTTTGTTTGTTTGTTTGTTTTTATCTTGTTTCCTATTTGTATGTGTTCATATCACCCACTTGGCCTTTTTTCAAATGAGCTTGAGGGCACTTCTATGTAATATACTAATTCCGGTTGGAGATTAATGCAAACCTAAACCTGGCTTTTTACATGATAATGTCAGCTCTTTACTTGTCTGAGCATATTATTGACATGTACACCTGTATTAATCACAATACGGAACGAATCAACACAAAGAAGCTTACATTTAAGTATCACTCATAAGGAATGTGTCACATGCCACTGAACCAGATCTCACAGTAATTGGCTGTGACAGTGATACCATTGGTTGTGCAATGTTATTCAACAGCAAAGAATGTAACACAGGGACCTTGTGACATTCCTTTCATCGTGACATTTGACTATGTAGGCGTTTTATTTACTACAAATTGTTACTTCTGAATCCTCGTGCATCAGGTTTATATAAAGATCTCTGTCAACACCGTGTGATCAGTATGCCGCCTCTGTGCATTCAGACATTTGAGCCTTTCATGATGTACAGTAGCGTGAATTCCAGGTTATTGGGACACTTTTTCCAGGTCATCTCAATGACAGAAAGTGTCCCAGTCACCCTGAATTCACCCCATTCCCTGCGGAGTCCAAAATGAACTCTTACTAAGTGCCAAAAGTGTTTCAAATTTGGCTTTGGTGAGTAAATAATCACTTAGGCCACCAAACATGCATGTAAAGAAATGTTTTTCCTATTAGATACATGATGCTGTGAGTGACACAATGACCTGGGATGTCATAAAGAAAAAAACAACTAAATCATCCTATTTTAATCATTTTATTTAATTTCATAATCTCATTTTAAAAGGTACAAAATGGATTTTTAATAAAGCTGGTGCAAAATATAGATAATTTATTGGTGGTAAATTTTGTCAAGTGTATTGGCAGATAATGATTAGAGACACTTTAGCCATATAGGTGAAGTGTTACTTTTTTCTATGTCTTGTGTTGGTGGAGCATATTAGAGTCTAATCTGTGCTCTACCAACACAAGTCACATTTTTTTTTTTTTTTTTTTGATGTTGCACTTTAAAGCAGGAATGTTTTGAAGAAGCACCTGCCACAGATGTGAATCTCTGATATGCAAAGACATGAATACAACATATGCTCTTTGAGAGTGATAACAGGGAAGGTGTGCCAGCAAGGAAATAGATTTTGTCAGTCTGTAAAGATGCCAGAAAGCCTTGTTGGATAAAATCAGTGTTAAAAAAGTTGTCTCATTAAACTCTGTACGTGCTGAGAGTTTAACATTAAATATATATTAATAGTCAAAGTTTGAAATGGGAAGGGTTGGGGAAAGACCTGGCAATTGGAGAAATCATCACCAAGAAAATTCATGGACAGTCTCTTGTGTATGGCAAAAGATGAATCACTAAGAAGTAAGGAAGTAAAGGTTATGTAAGTTTTATTTAAGTTTTATGATGTCCTTGTTCATCATTTTTATGGTTGATAGAAATCGGTCTAATCCGTTGAGGAAGCTATTCTACATATAATGGAATAAATAGGCATAATTACACTGTAAAAAAATTCAGTTGTGGTACCTGGGACCTCATTTACAAAGCGTGCGCATGCACAGATTTGATCTTAGAGTGTGTGTACGCTTAAATCCACGCCAATGCTCATATTTATAAAAAAGGTCTTTGACATGGAAAAGTGCTTAGCGCCACGTCAGGGTCTGAGCAGACGTGCACACTTTTCCTGGTCAGATTACAGGTTTTTGGAAATCTAAGCTATTCTTGCAACTCGCCATTCTAAATTAAAGGATTTGGACGATGACTGGTGATCTTTTATATGTAAATTACATTAATTAGGTGTCGTTTACAAAGCGGAGGGCTGAAACCATTCAGCTGCGCGCAAGTTCAAGATCATTTGCGATTTATAGATTTCACTTCTGAAAGAGAGGTGTACATTCGTTTTCTGTGTATACGTTCATTCTATGAATCACACGTATGCACATCTGAGAAATGATCGTAAGATCAAATTTAGGACGGTTTCTGCGCAACATTTTATAAATGAAGCCCCAGAACTTTACCGTAAAAAATACGGTAGCAACGTTTTAGGTTTTACGGGACAGCACTTAGTTTACTGTCTATTTAACAGTTCAAACCGTATAATTTAAAGGTTTATATTGTAATATTATGCTTCATAACTGTTTATTTTACACACTGTAAAAAAAAATGTCAAATTTATGGTAAAAAACTGTATTTCATTAATTGATATAATGTTAATTTATCAACCTATTGAAGTACTAATATCTGTTTTGTACCTTTTGAAATACTCTAACAACCACCAACCACAGTGGTGATGAGAGTCACATGATGAATCAAAGCTCATCACAAGCTGAGAAAGACAATACTATTATATAGAAGGTGCACACAGTGTCATTCACACAAACACTAAACACCATCATGGTAACACATGAAATTTTAAAATTGCAATAGACATTAATTTAACAACATTAGATATATAAAACCTTAATGTACATAACTGATTAGAAAAAACTAAGAAACAGAATTATTTCAAAGAAAATACATCAAATGTGAAGTGTCATGCAGGGAATTGTGGGAATGTCAATTTACGGTTTTTCACTGTATATTATACAATGACTTGTTATTTTTCAAAAACTGTAAATTTAACAGTATTTTACCGTAAAATTACATTTACATCTATTACAGTTATTCACCGTATATAGAACGGTCTTTTAGCTTTTAAATCATGGTCATTTTTTACAGTGTAGTTAAAATTAAGTAATTATTTATGTTTGGTGGCAAAACTAATGAAATTCCTGTTATGTGACTGGGTTGAATTCAAAGTCCAAATTAGTATCCTGTGGCTTGTGAATTTCCTGTCCGTTGTTGTTGTTGTTGTTGTTTTACAACAAGGAACATGATTTTTTTTTTTCCTTTCTTTTATACACATCTAAAACAGCATATGTTGATCTTTAAACTCTAAGTGTATTTTTTTATTTTATTAATTATTTTTTTTTAAAAAAAGAAGCTTTTTTAAATTGTGGAAATATTGATATGGCAGCACAAAAAAGGAATCCTTTGATGACTATTAAAGCTGTTAAAACAACTGACATTTATTGGATAATAAAAAAGCACTTTACTACAGTTAACGGCAATAAAAAAAAATATTTATTGGAGTCAGAGATTTATGGATCTTGTACTGTACATGCCTGTGTTGCTTGTTTGCTGTCTCATTTAACATCTCCATTCTAATAAATGTTTTCTGCACCTTAGAATCACCATGTGTGTTCAAAATTCACTTTTACTAATACTTGTTCTGAGTCTAATTGTGAACAATTCATCAGTGCAGATCATTCCAAAGAAAATAATCTTTATCTTTTTATTCTTCAATCACGTAATAACTTCCTTTGCCTCAGAAGTCATTTTGTTTCAGGTGACATTATAAATCACTTTTATTTTTTTCAACACCTCTGCCCAATTCTGGTAAGAACAACTTTTTCCAGTCATTTTCAGATGGATACAATGAAGTTCTAATTTATTTATTTTATTTTTTTTTAATATCCCATTTTACTTGCAAATACAGCAGAGTGAAATAAACAGCGTTTCACATTGACTTTAAAGGTGAAGTGTGTAATTTCTGTGCAACTAGCAGCGCCAAACTCAAAACTTGTTAGAAAACAGTGATTACTTTTGAAATTCTGTTTCCGCCACAGAAATTACACACTTTACCTTTAAGGTTCCAAGGTGCTTTGCAAGATGTCCTGCCCCGACATGCCAAGTGAAATCCCTTTGAGTCTGTCTCTTTCTACTTTTCTCTCCTTCCTCTTTTTCTTGACTGCTACACCCATCCACTGTAATGTAATTCATGTCTTCCCTATACTTAAGGCTAACCACAGGCCTTCCATACCATGCACTGTAGAAAGACTGGCTTTGCCACCATAGACTTCAGCTTTCATGTGCAAACACTGTGCTGAGGTCCAAGAAAGGCACGCTCAAAGGCGCAGTGTTTTTCAGGCACTCGCAGCAGTGTATTTTCACTTGTATAAATGCTAAAGACACTTTTTTTTCTTTCAGAAATCTTCAAAGTGTTAAACTAACATCTAGCTGTTGTGGGTGATCCTCAGCTGGCATCTCCAAGTTGCCACAATATCCAGGTGTTGTGCAGAATAGGTACTTATCTCCTCTGCATTGTGAGGCAGGTGACTTTCTGCACATGTGCTGTTGTTTTTTAACCATTAGCGTGATGCGATCTGCCCTCATTCACCCTTTACCATTTGTGCACGCAGATTAAATTGTTTTTGAGTGTCAGTGTAATGTGTGTTTGTGTGTATGTGCAGGCAGGCAATATTTAAGAAACTCCTCCCCAGCTGTGAAAACAAATGCCACATCTGGCTGAAGGTGATTAAGGACATTGGCAAAAAACATGGTAACGCTTTACAAAATCTATTGCATTAACATTAGTTAATGCAATAGATTAAACAAAATAAAAATGAACAATAAATAATTTAAGTTATATATTTAATGCATTAACCTGTCCCTGTAGGAAATATAAATAGGCCAATAGCAGGTTTTTGTTTTTGCCTTTTGTGTTTCTACACTCTAAAAAATGGCCTTTAAAAATAACCCCAGTTCGTGTTAGTCCTGTGCAAACTGACATGCCATTAAACAATTTGCCATGAGCGACACGTCCACCCTGTGAGCTCGTCGTTGTTTGTTGTTGTTATACAAGTCTGAGGTGAGTTAAAGGGATAGTTTACCCAAAAATGAAAATTATCCCATTATTTACTCACCCTCAAGCCATCCTAGGTGTATATGACTATCTTCTTTCAGACGAACACAATCAGAGTTATATTTAAAATTTTCTTTAGTCCTCCAAGGTTTATAATGGCATTAAATGGGGGTACACAAATGGGGGTACACAAAAGTACTCCACAGAGCTCCAGGGGGTTAATAAAGCCTTCTGAAGTGAAGGGATGTGTTTTTGTAAAAAAAAAAAAAAAAATGCATATTTAAAACATTATTAACTATAATAACTATTTGCAGCAGAAGAGTGACCTCTGACCCGACGCATGACGAAATGACGAAAGCAGAAGCACGGAGGATAGAGCAAAACAAAACACCAGTCATGAATTAGAAGTCTAAAATGAGAAATTTTAAAGAGAAATGTCGGAGGATTTCGATATAAGAGTAGAGGAGCTTAAATTTGTTGCCCAGCCCTATTTGTTTAAACCACGAGAGCCGTCTAAGCTTACGATGCTCCTACATCCTGTGTCATACATCGCATCAGGGGTTATTCATTTGGCGCAAGTCGACTTGTACAGTATGCATACAGTCGTCTGGCGTAAGCTAGTTATTTTACTTTATAAAGTTTTAAATATGGATATTTTTCTTACAAAAACACATCCCTTCACTTCAGAAGTCATTTATTAACCCCCCGGAGCCGTGTGGAGTACTTTTATGATGGATGGATGCACTTTTTTACTTCAAAATCGGGCCCCCATTCACTACCATTATAAAGCTTGGAAGAGCCAGAATATTTTTTAAATATATCTCCGATTGTGTTCATCTGAAAGAAGATAGTCATATACACCTAGTAAATCATGGGATAATTTTCATTTTTGGGTGAACTAACCCTTTAAAGTGTGTGTACTGTTTTCTGCAGAACTGATTTACAGATTAAAAAAACTAATTTAATAATTGATGATCTTTACAACAGAACTGAATCAACACTGAACTGATTTCAGCTGAATGACACTGTTTTCTTTTAGAGCTGCTGTACACCCGAAATGAACTGTTTGCATCATTGAATCATTTTCCTGTTATCACTGTAAAGCTGCTTTGAAACAATCTCTGTAATGTATAAAGCGATATATAAATGAAGGTGACTTGACTTGATGACTTTTACCCAAAGGAAAGCACATAACCTTAGGTTATTTCAGTGAACTCTTCCTGCAATTAGCATACGGTACAGAAGGTTGCTGTGATTGACAAGCATTTGCTAAGTGGCATGTACAGGTACCCGTCAAGCATTTTTAAATCTCAAATAAATGCTCACAAAAACTGCTAATTTGAGGCAAAATACCATGTCTTCAATAAATTTGACAGACAAAAAGAAGGTGTTATTTTTAATCTAGTGCAACCAGTCTGACCTGCAGTGGTACATAGCTTTGCATGCAAACATTATAATGAGTTGCTCCATGAGGTCACCTTAGTTCAATGTTAAAGAACTGGTTTGGTAGCTGTTGTTCAAATTTTGACATACATTATTGCATATCAACTGTAACTGATTACTTACAGATTAGTATTGCTTATTTCAGATATACAGTATCAAATATACTGTGTCTAGCTTGAAGCTACATATACATTTTTGTACAATAAAACCCCTTTTAAATAATTATATGATTTGTTTTTCAATTGTTGTCTTTCTAGTGACAGCTCTGGTATGTTTTCTGTCAGCAGGATTAAGCTTGAGCTTATTTTGTGTGACATGTTGCACCACAAGATAATGATATAATTTTGGCTTGAACTATAGATGCTGAGTGGAAAGGTTGTCAGATCATCAGTCATGCGTATGATACATGTTTGTGGGTGGCAGCTCCCTGGTGGTCTTCCTCAAATATGTAGCCAGAAACACTACTTGATTCTTCTTGAGGAGTCTTATTTTTTCTATTGCAGACAACGATTATCTCATACAGCTTTGGGGCACATGATGAACAATATCTTAGGATTTTCATTTGGCACTACTGTTTACAATAACCCAAACTGACAAAACTTTATTGTAATCTGGGTGAATGCTATGGACAGCTTTAAAAAAGCCTTCTCAATATCTCTGAAATTATGGTCCCTATAGAAATATAATGTCTCCTTTAAATGTAAATATACTGTAAGGGAATATTTGATGATTTTTCTTATGTCTTGATGCTTAGAAAGGTAATAGAACTAAAACCCTCATTTAACGTTTCCTTTTCTACACTTTAAAAAAAAAATAAAGCTTCTAAAAAGGGGCGGTGTAGCGATGTCAAATGAGAAACATTTTGGGTTCCTCAAAAAAACTTTTCAGTAACCATTTTTAAAAGTCTAAAGAACCTTTTTTTACTATGAAGAACCTTTTGTGCAATGGACAGGTTCCTCATGGAACCGTAGATGCCAATAAATAACCCTTAATTTTAAGAGAGTAGGTCTAGGAAGTTTGTTGTAGACCCGTGTGATAGCATTTCCAAAATGATGCTGAGTCAAAAAGCCATGAAACAAGAGTAACTAGATCATGTGTACATTATTGCAAAGCTGGGACAATTACCCGATCTTGTTGATTTCATGGTTTTTGTAGAGTCAACATGCTATTGCCGGGTCTAAGAACAAACTTTATAGAGCTAGAAGAGGATTTTGGAACATTTGAAGAGTGTTTTGAGTCTAGAACTGTTCGATATTGCTGTAAAGTCTTAATGATCCCATTTTATGACATAATCCTGAGTTTGACATGGGGGTCCTGTTTGGCCACAGTCAGGCAGTGTTGTTTTTAGCCTTGTTGCAGGCTCCGTAGAGTCTGGACTATAATGACACCTGTCCTCTAGCGTTAACAAGAGGAAAGATTGTCAACCAAAGTAAGACTCTGTTGCCAAAATTATCTTTTTCTGACAATTTCTAGATTGACAGAAAAGTATCAATAATTGTGAGGGCAGTTGTTCATCTTTTGCACCAAAACCCATATTTAAGCTGCACAAGTCAGCAAAAGTTCCAAACTACAATTAAAGGGGTTGTTCACCCAAAAAAGAAAATTCTGTCATCATTTACTCACCCTCAAGTTGTTCCAAACCTGTATGAATTTCTTTTTTTTTTTTTTTCCCATACTATGGAAGTCTGTGGTCTTCAACTGTTTGTTATACCTACATTCTTCAAAATATCTTCTGTGTTAATAATATCTGCTATTATTTATTTTATTGCAACTACAGTCACAATCATGCCAATAAAGTACTTTAAAATGAATTTTACAGTGTGTGTGTTTGCATGAACTGAGGTGATTGTGATTTCCTTAGTTTTAAGTCTACAGAGACCAGATCAAGGAACAGACTGTCTCCGCTGAGTGTGTGGCCTCCAGGACAGGTGTTGCTCACTCACTGACCTCTTCATCTGTACTGCCTCACACTGCAGCCTATGTAGGAAAGTACATGCCATAAAAATACCTGAGATAACATTTCACTATTATGCAGTAAGTGCTGTGAACTTTGACCTGTTCTTTTCTTATCCGCAAAAAATAAGCTCTCTAGCTCTCATCGATTGTATAGTGCTTAATGGATTTGTAACTGCTTAGGAAAGTCATAAAAGTAATTTGAGCAAAAGGGGTGGGACTCAGAATGCAGGGCGTGGATTCACACCAAAGACGGGTGGGAGATGAATGGGTAACCCTGGTCACCCGAAGCTGCAAGACTGCGAGAGACCAAGCCAAAGAAGTCATATCAGTCCAACAAAAAGAACATGACAAGTTATAATTCGTTATGTTACTTCTCTGTATAAGACATGATCGTGCAAATATGGCGTGCAGTTGATTTAGTGTTTTTGAGGCGCAAAAACAAACAAACAGTTAACCTCACTAAATGTTTAGTCTTGCAACCAAAAGTTATTCTTTTACATTTAATACGGCATGATTCCTCCGTTTAACGTGTTATTTCTTGCGAAGCAAAGACACTCATGGGATGTTGGACAACGAGTTTCGACTTCGGACACCTGAAAGCGCATTCCAAGGTGTCCGTGTTCTTTACCATGCTCCTTATATTCACCTATTTATTCTACTGTCTCACTGGATACTGCGATTCCATGCCGAGTCCACTGTACGTCCATCAAAGTTTCAGAAGCAAACTTTTCCCAAAGGAAGGGAAGAAACTCCAGCCGGACGCGCACTGGAACGGCTCCATCCTACGCGAACTCCCCGATCAGGATGCGACAGACGTGGAAGATGAGAAGAGGCAGCGAGGCTTAGGCTATGACACTTACAACAATCTTTCTGTGTCAAACAATTTTGGCACCAAAGAGTTTCCTCAGACGATTATTATCGGCGTGAAAAAGGGGGGAACGCGCGCGCTTCTGGAGTTCCTGCGCGTTCATCCAGACGTGAGAGCAGTGGGCGCAGAGCCGCACTTCTTTGACAGATTCTATGAGAAGGGTCTTCAGTGGTACAGGTAGGTCGTCTGCTAATAGTTGTGAATAATAGTATCGCTTTTACTATATAGGGCAAGGGATTATCAAAACCCCTAAACGTGTTCAAATTCACTGTGCAACTTCATTATACAGACATAAAATATCATGTTGCATGGACACTTAAGGCACGTGTAAATTTATAAATGCCTTTGCAATACCAGAATAATGGCATTTTTCTTAAAGAAATAAAGGTTTATTTGCAGATGCTATATGGTTTTGATATGCTGCATCTAATACAGTGACCTTTTTATTTTCTTTATTAAGTGTTTAAATACTTTTTTTGAACCACTTTGCGTTGAAGCATGAGAAATATGGTTTGTTATTTATTTATTTATTTGAATCGGGCCAGCATGTAACTAATCTCCATAGCAACCACTCTCCCCTAGTAACTGCATTGCAACATGCTAACAACCACTCCTTAGTAACCAATGCCCTGGCAACCAACCATTCTAGTACCACCAGAGCTCGAAGTGAGAAGTGTGGGAAAAGTAAAGGTGTTGTGTTTTGACCCCCTGCCAGATTATTACCCCCCTAGTATTGGTAGGTTTAGGAGTAGGTGGGTGGGTAGGATTAGGCGTGGGGTTTAGATTAGGCAATCAGGTAGCAACTTCAATGAGGGGGGTGATAATTTGGAAGGGGGTCGAAATTCGGCACAACACCAGTATTGTGCCGAATTCTGACCCCCGCCAAATTATTACCCCCCATATTGGTTTAGGATTAGGAGTGGGGTTAGAATTAGGCAATCAGGTAGCGAATTCAACGACGGGGGGTAATAATTTGGCAGGGGGTCGAAATTCGCTACAACACCTGTACTGTGTTACGAACCAATCACAAAAAATAGTCTTATCTGTCTATGTAATCTCTGCCTATGATTTTGATTCTTGGAGACTGCAATTTTCTTTATCCAAGATACCCACTTAAAATCCTAAGAGTGGTAATCAAGCAAGCTACCAGATGTTTCATTTCACAGTAGCCCAGTTTTATAACAGACATTGTAATTTATCTAGACCGAAATGCATATGCAGCGCTCGTCGTAAAGTCTTCCAGCAGAGATCATTGGTTTAATTAACTCCTCAAAAGAGTTTACACACTGAGACTTCTTTCAAAACTGCATGTTTAGACTGTCCGTCAAGCAGTTATATATCGTCCTCTCTACTTTAATGCCACTTGGTTCATTAATATTACCTGTCAATAACCTAGCCAGTTTAGAGCCATGTCTCATTGGCAGGACATTCAGCCCTCTGCCAATATAATGTCTGTGGATTGACTGTCTCTCTCTTTTCTCATCTGTTTGTCGCTCATCTCTACGTCATCCAATCTGAAATCAGACAAACTCGTATGCTGTTATTTTTTCAGAGAACATCTATGGGTTTGGAATGACATGAGGGTGAGATGATAGAGATTTTATTATGGAGTAAAATATTCCCTTAATAATCATGGATATAGGCCGTTTATGATGCATTTCCTCTCTGCTGAAGACAGCTATAGCTCGCGAAGCGACTTTGAGGCTTAGTTTGATGATTTCTCTCTCTTTCTCACTCTTGCACACACATTTGTTCCAGCATGTGGTGACAGCCTTATGTAAACAAACTACCCATGTACAGGGTTTTTGTAACGTATAATTCAATATCAGCCTTGTCAACACCACGGGTATCCTGTGTGTGTGCAGATGTGTAATGACAGCTGAGCCATTGTGCATGCCAGCTGGAAGCCCTACATGGATGAGCTTTGTCACATGGCCACTGTGTGTTTGTGAGAGAGAGAGAGAGAGAGAAAGCACACAACCTTTGTAAGTGACCAGGTGCTCATATACTTTACTTATTAAAAGGTCATGACTGTTGCCCATGTGAAATATTGTACAAATGATTGCTACATTATAGCCTACAAATATTGTATACTGTACATTACATACAGGTGTTTGGTCAAAGATTTTATTTTGATTATATTTTAATTTACAATTTTGATAAATAGTATTCTAATAAAGTGAACATTTTCTTTTCATTGTATTTAAAAAATATATTTATTAAGTATTAATTATTCATTATTATGAGTAACGTAAGTAAATATTAATTTGTATTATATGCAAATTAAATAAAAAAAAATCTGTTCATTAATCCATAAAAATTCTTCCTCCCCCACCTGACTCTGATAGCACCTTTTCATGACTCCATAAATCACCATGTGGAATAAAAGTCACCTCCCAATCAATGACGTGCTGCTTATCGATTCTTCCTTAACCAACTTTATTGCACTTAGGCATAGAGACAGTTAATTAACCTGTGCATATTCAATCTTTCTGACAAACTGCTGCTGCCTTTTCAGCTCTTGAGATTCTTTATGATGCTCAAAGGTGCTTGGCTATAAAGGTTTATGTTTTAAGACCTGTGTTAAGAGAATACTCCCTTTTTGTGTTAGATAGGTTTACCTCCTTGTTGTCTTGTGAGTGCTGTGTAACAGAAGGCCCTTAGAAATGAAGAGGAGAGATATTTAAATGACTGAAATGGATCCCTAAAGCAGACAAAAGTAGGCTTCAGAGAAAGTGTTGACTTCATACTTATGCTAAAGGAGGTCAAAGTAATTTGACGGAATATATATATATATATATATATATATATATATATAATTAGTAAATTTCATTATTTAATAATTTTGATTTGATTTGTTTGTTTATTTATTTTATGCAAACTTGTCATAAAAATGAATTAAAACAACTAGAATTCTAACAAATTGTCTTAGAAAAAGCATTAGCACTCAATCCATTCCACACAAAAGCAAATTTTTCTGCAGTTAACCTGTCTCTCATGTTAATGAATACATTTACATTTCGCATTACACATTCAATTTGGATTTTAAAGCCATACATTTCATGATGTCAGAGAGCCGATTTGACAAGCTTGATTTCCCACATGACCCGGGTCTCTAACATTAAACTAGCCATTGATTGATCAGGGCTGAGGGTAGTGGTGTGGAAGAAACCATCACGGCACACATCAACGGTGCAGTACAGAGATAGATGTGTTATCTATATCCTCAGAGTGAGGCACAGCCTCGTAATGAAGAATAAGAGTCAGGTCATTTTTGGAGGAAGCAACTGATGAAAATGATTAAAACTATTTGTTGCACCAAATGCAGGATCTATAGAAGATCTTCTTATATGTGGCACTAAACAATCTTAATAGATCTCAGATATCTCAGATAGATATAAAAAGTAATTGCATTTGGGTGGGAGGCTTTAAAAAATGAAGGTTCTTTATTGGCATCGATGGTTTTGTGAAGAATCCATGGAATCTTTCCATTCCACAAAAGGTTCTTTATATATAGTGGAAAAAGGTTCTTCAGATTTTAATATGTTCTGATCATTGAAAGGTTCTTTTGGAAACCAAAAATGGTTCTTCTATGGTATTTCTGGGAAACCCCCCTTTTGGAACCTTTGTTTTTAAGAGTGTTTCATTAACTTACTAATTTGATAATCACTGGAAAAGGTTCTTTATAAGCTTCCACTATTTTGCTCATTTTATCGGCATGCCCTCTCTTCAAACCCCGCCCTCCAAACATATTTAAGCCAATCCTGTCAGCAAGTCTGAATATGCAAAATCATGACTGGCAGAGAGGGTTTCTGATTGGCAGGCTTAATCAACTAGTTAGTTGACTATAGCGATTGTTTTTGACTTTCTGTGTCTTTCATGGACACACCTGACTGTGAGAAACGTGTTTAGCTTTGCTTTGCTTGTGATGTTTTATATATTTTTTATTTTTTTATGATGTGGTTAGCTGGATAATCATTTCCTAAGAAACAACTTGGAGATATTCAGTGGGTAAGTTACATTCTAGGCCAAGAGAAAGAAAGCCTTGGCTTGTCCCAAGCTGTTCACCAACCCACAACGGCATAGATAGTTGTTTTTGACGCATGGCTTCTCAGCAGAAATGCCTAGTCTTTTACTGCTGAAATACAGACATGCTATAGAGAAAAGCCCAGTCTATTCCTTCTGAATACTTCCAACAAGAAAAGTATGATTAATCAGGCAAAAAAAAAAAAGTATTTGAAGACACTAATCATACTAACTTCCCAGTTCTGCAGCTGCAGTTGTTCTTCTGCGACTGACTGTTAAAGCTGCACATACGGTGGGCTGTTAACCAAGCCAGGGATGTGGTTTCCTCTAGGCTGGTCTTAAAGGTTCATTATGCTGCTACACACTCCATATTGAGTCACTTAAAATTCTGTGTGGTGCATATTTGAACAGATTTCCATTGTACGATCTGTTTTTACTTTTATATTCCTTCATGTGTGCATTGTAACTTCTAGCTAGAGATGCTATCTGGTCACATATAAATTTACATCGGTTTTATAAATGTAATTCTGCTCTTTGGCTTCAGTTCAGTCAGCAATTACACATTTGTCACAGAAACAGTATTCACTGCACACACCACCATAACATATAGTTCATTGAATAACGTGCCAGGTCTTTTTTCCCAGGGTCCTCCTGCCAAATTTATACCGTAAATTTATGTCAGGCGTTTGTGGGCATTTAGCAATGTCCTGATACTGGACTGTTTCCATAAACTGTGACACATCCTGAATCTCAGATGCATTAAAGGTACAGTACTTTAATTTCTGTATACCTTTTAGTGCAAAACTTGATGCAACCAAGTTTTATAGCTTTATTTCAAGTTTAACCTTAATATGTTATTTGTTTACCAGCAATATTGTATGTACCATCTGCAGTCAGATTTCCGAAATCTATGGCCAGTTTTGCTGCCCACCAGTAATAGTATATCATCCGGCATTAGGAACGGTCATTACCAAAACATCCACTCTGACCACCGGTGATCTGCAGCCGAGGACTTCTTCCTCCTTGTTGTTTCCTGTGACTGATCCTTAACACAACATCAAACACTCAATATCTAAAATTTTCAGCCAGCCTGATTAGATAATTAGGAGCTTCGGAAGCAGATTAAAAAGCAGGAAGAAAAGGAAGCACATCCTGCCAGGGCTTCAGAGACTATTCAGGAGGATGTAGGTGGATTTTGCAGTGCGTTCAGTGTTTTGATGTTTTAGAAATATAAAATTTGTGTTTTTTGTGCAAGAATTAAGAATGATGATGTGTAAATAAATGGTAAAAATGATTATTTCCAATGAAATTCTTAATATATATAATTTAAATAATTTTTAAGTGTTTAATTACATACTTTTATTATAATTAAATAAATAAAAATTTTAATAAAAATATATAATTGATATCTATTATTATTATTAAGATATTTTAAATATCATGTCATGTACTACTTCTATTTCAATTGGCAGCATGTTCCAGTTGGGAATTGGGAGCCCTTTAGAGGAAAAGCTCTTTATATTATAAATTTTATAAAATGATTTGATTCATTACTTTAAGGTACAATATGTAACTTTTCACCACTAGAGGTCACCTATTCAAAACAAAGGCGTAGCTTGATGACGCCGAGATTGATGGTGGAATCATGTCGTCTTCACCTCAGCCTGGGGAAAAGAATCTGACAGGACTCTATCAGAAATCATGTTCATGGATGAGATTATTAACCCTTAATGCGTAACGTTCAGAACGTTCAGAACGTTCAGTGCATCACGTGATCAGCTGCCAAATTCAAACGTGCTTGCGTGCTTTGCCTGGCGGTGAGCCAGAGACGAGCACTTTTCATATGTCACAAATATGCAGTGTTTTCAACCACATAATGTTTATTTTAGGTTTCAGACATTTAAATACACATAAGTACTAACAAAACAATACATTGAGAGTTTGTAAAATACACACTGATATCTATAGAAGCGGCAATAACAATAATTTTCATAATTATTATACAACTCATGTAAGATACACATCGTGTAACTTTAAGGTTTACTCTTTTCTTCTCCCAGTTCACCGGCTCACTTACTTTCATGTATTGCAGGAGAAGTGGATTAATTCACATGTTGTAAATCCAACAGATCCGATTTTCTGTACTGCGGCGTAAACAAACATGGCGGCGCCCATCGTGCGTATAGAACACATCCACTTAAACATATTCGGCAATATCAGAATATCAGATATTCCATGCTATAGTTAACAAATTTGTGAATATTTTGAATAAAAAAGGAAAAATGAAATAAAAGCAGATCATCAGTCATACAGCGCTATTGTGGCTGCGGTGTGTCACGTGACAAGAAATGACGCGTCACCATGGAAACAATAAAGTGATACATTCTGAATAACGGTCGCCTTGAAAAACTCATGCTGGGGATCAGCCAGAATATTTTAAACTTATGTGTGAAAGGGTTAACATTGCTGTAGTATGAAGCACAGCAGGACCGAGTTCTGTGGGAGCTGAACGAGGCCGCTGGAGCGATTGCTAATGAGAGATGAGCGTGACACACAGTATTATCGATATTATATTGATATTAGAATATCATATTAATATAATCAATAAAACAAGATTTAAACAATAAGACTCACTGTGTTTAGCTGTATAACAATGATTAGTTTTCTGTCAATGAATGTATCCAAAAATTTGTTCCCTTGTCTAATAAAACACATAATATATTAAAACGTCTTTAGTGTTTCCATGGTTTTTACTAAATAAAACCGACGGTAACACAGGTATGATGTCATTGATAGGATTGATTGAATTTCACAAGAATTGTATGAGGGTTTTTGATTTTGGGTTTGGCTGCTCTCCACAGATGCAACTAGCTGATAAGGTAGAATCGATACCTATTTCAGATGGAATTTAAAAAGGCAGTGTTTAAATACAACTGTAGTTGTCTTTTTCCGTTATTGTATCTTCATCTTTGGGTGTGGTCATCATGCTGCTGCTTCACAGATAAACCCACGCAAACACACTCACAGCGGCACTGCTGATTTTCCCACATGATAGGAAGGGCAATTAGTTTCTGTCTCTCTCACAAGCACACACACACACACACACACACACACATTCTGATTTGCCGTTAGTCTGTTTCCTGTTAATGCGGGACCTCCCTCTCTTTCGAGGATGTCAGCATTTAAATCCCGGTTTCTCCTTTGACCTGTGGCTTTCCTGCTATGCCACACATGCAGAGTTAAAACCTGATGTTTCAGAGTCGGCTAAATGTTTCTAAAATAAAATATTTTATTGTTCTCTTTCAGAGCTTAATAAAGAGCTCAAGTACCAACTTTGTTTCAGATGTTTCCTCTAGCAGTCATTTGGAGAAAAGCTCAGATCATTTGGTCTTGAGTTCATATTAAATTCTTTGTAAGGTGTGACAGAAAGTCTAGAGGAGACACGTGAGATCACTAGGATCTGTTCTCAGGAGATAAAACTGAGAAGAAGTCTCTATTTAATCTAATTGATGTCTAAAAGAAACAATTGAGACGTTCAAGAGGACTCCTCTGTGATTTTTCTTCCCTAAGGTTGTGTTTTGTCTCTTGTTTTCTGTCCGTTTGCATGTTTGAGCAGTTTTATGGTGCTTTACTTGTTATTTCCAGCTGACATTTAATTGCTTCCCACAGTTTCTAGAAGCTCCCATTTGCTCTGTAATGACAAGCCTGTGTCCTCAATGTGTTCTCAATAAGAAGGTCCTGCTGTCCTCGCTACGGTGTGCACTTAACTGAGCGCTGTGTCTATATACAGTACAACCTGTTTTTGAGGTTTTTTGGTGCATTCAAACAGTCTCAAGAGTGTGGGACCACAGAATATTTTATGTCATGTGTAGTGGTTTCTGGATATATATTATGGGTTTTTAGTTTTTAAAACAAATTTTAAGCAAGTAATTTTTGATTACCCCACTGACAGATTGTTTTTACCACTCAAATACCACCGAAAATTATTAAAATCTAAAATTATTTTAATCTACATTATTATTTTAATTATTAATTGTTGTTGTTTTTTTAGTTTAGGTTTTTTTTTCAGTAAAATGTAAAAATGTAATCTTTCAGCATTTTAATCAATCAATCATTCAATTCGTCAATTTATAGAGCACAAATAAACTCAACAACTGACCACTGTGTTGCAAAAATAAAATATACAAATAAAAAATTAAAATAAGATGATAATTGTATATGGTAATGTACAATAAAAGATCTTTGTAACATGTATTTTGTAAAATTTACATCTCAATATATTTTGTTTCTTTTTTTGCATGGGCTTTTTTGAGTTTTACTTGCTTCAGTTGAGATAACTTTTTAATTTTGTCAATTCAAATATTGGACAAATCAACATTTCAGAGACTCGTTTCAGGCCCATGGTGAGCCCTTAATGGGAAGCAACTTCCTCCCTGAGACTTATTGCTGCCAGATGTGGCAGAGATCATACAGGAACATCCCGGGTCACTGCTGCCAGACACAGGGGGTGTTCTGTCTGGATGTTTTCCTCTGATAATGGGAGAAAGGTTATATCTGGTGGTTCATTTAAATGAGGGAGGGAAGATCCCACTCTGTTATGAGATGTATAATGCAAACAGCTAAGAGGAAGAGGTAAAATAGGAAGAGCTTGTCGTGCAATCAGGCATGACTTACCGCACTTTGTTTATTGTCTCTTTTTTTATAGTTCAGCATGTTTTTGGTTCAAAAATGTATTTGAATATTTTGAAAAGTACCCCACAGAAACCTAAACCAAACAGTGGTGGTCAGTCAGTGTATTAGTGTGGTGTCCGGTATGAAACCATGTTCTTTTGTTAATAGTTTTTCAGGAATATTTTTTATAGTCTTTACAACAAAACTGATTTTTATTGTGTACTGTAAGTGATGCAGATTCTTCTTGGGAGTAAAAATAAATAAATGAATAAAATTGAAAATAAATAAAATTAAAGATAAAAAATCAATCAATCAATCAATCAGTCAATCTATCTATCTGTCTGTGTCTGTTTGTCTATCTATCTATCTATCTGTCTGTCTGTCTGTCTGTCTATCTGTGTGTCTATCTATCTATCTATTTATCTATCTATCTATCTATCTGTCTGTCTGTCAGTCTATCTGTCCGTCCCTCTGTCTATCTATCTATCTATTTTTGATCTAGAAATAGTTGATTATGTAGTTGGTCATGTGATTATGATTTCTACCAGTGACAAAATACATGCAGTTTTGTTTATCAGGTGAATTTATTTTGTTGTAAGGATGTTCAGATATGTTAGGACAACAATGCTACAATGTATTTTTCTTAACATTTTAAGGCTTATTTTATAACCAAACAAATTGAGTTTGTTGATATTTTTAGAGGCCCTTTCTTGCACCAGGCCACCCGCAGCCGTGCCTTCTGTACTAGTAAACAGAAATAAATTGTTGCCAGGTTCTGAGCTGATAAGCTCACATGTACTCCCACATTCCCAGCCCAGATGCTAACTACTAACGCTGCGCTAGGTGTGATCAAAACAAACAGCATGGATGCTAGCCGCTTCATCACCTTGACAACTGCACAGGTAACAGCAGCTGCTTCGAAGCCTCCCGATAAAGAACAAAACACACAAGCACACAACTGGCGAGAGATCAAAGGTTGTCAGAGGTCGCTAGTCAGCTGCGTTTGCAAACCTGGTCAAAATGAGAGCTTTATCTTGCTATGCTTCTTTGGAGATCAAATGGATGGACCAGACTGTGTGGGCCATTGGCGTGAATTGAGAAAAGCCCAAACTATTCACTGATTACCAGCTTGCTCTCCCCAGCACAAACATGATGTCAGCAGACACGGCCAGTGTCATTATGGCTTCCATTAGCTTGATTACTCTGAATTAAACATGCACTTAGCTGTGTGTACATAGCCAAACAGTGCTTGCACTTTAGATGCACGGTGAGAATGACAACATTGACATTAACCATGACATTGTGAATCCAATTTTAAAGGTTTGCATGTAATGCTTCAAGATCTAAAAGCAGGCACTGGGAACATGCACCATGTAAAGATACTTAAAGTCAGCATGAAACAATATTCCATTAAAAACTCAAGAATTGTCTATTTTGATTTCATGTTGACTTTAACAAACTAAAAATGATCATTATTTGAACAAGGGATGCGTGAAGGAGTCCTCAGAAATTCTCTTTAAAAAATTAAATACACTTTGGAATAATACCAGAGTGGATAAATAGTGACAAAATGTTGTGAATTTTTGGTGAACTGTTCCTTTAAGAGCATTGCGGGTCAAATAATATGGCAAATCCAATTTCAATGTTGTCCTTCAGTCTATTTCACTGTCAGCAGGCCAATGGCACTAAACAACCAGTCGTCCTGATTCCTCTGATTCTTGTCTCTGTGGTAAAGCTTTCTTAGAGGAATATGATTCTTATTAGAGTTCAGTATTAGCCTCATGAGATGATGGCCAGCCTCAGAGAAAAAGACAGAGAGAGAGAGCGACCACTTTCCAAACACCATCCCAGACCAATGAAGAGTTAATCTACTACATATGTTCGCTATGGAAATAATGAGACTTAGTGTAGAGTCTTTTCCATTTGATGCTGAAGCTATTGGACATTCATTGAGGAGATTAAATGAACCTTATAACCAACAAGAATCTAATAATATAATATATTTATACTTGTTTATATGTATTTATTTATAAAATGTATTTATAAATGCAAATGCTATTCAGAAAGGCAGAGTAATTATGATTTTTAAAGCAAATTTCACTCACATTTAATTACAAAGAAATGGCAAGTAACACTGAATTAAATGTGAAATTTTTACAGTGACATTACAACTGCATTCATTCCACTTTGTGGTAAAGACAAACCTCATGTTTTAAATGAGGATCTCACAAAATCAGCACGAAACATGCTTTGGAGAGATCAAGACACATCTGACAGACGTTCTGGGGACAAAACTTATCACGAAATGACTGCTAAGAGCTGTTATGGTTTCGTGTTTTTCTTTCTTTTATAGCGACTCACCAACTCCCTTCTCGTTCATTTCACAAGGCTGGTTTTTAATAACGTCAACTTTTATGTTTATTTAACAACACTTTGCATTACTCAGGACAGAGTGAGTAATTCAACAGTGACCTCATCAGAGAAGTGCTTGTTTTATATCTGATAATAAAAAGAACATCTTTCATCATAATGAGCTGAAATGCAGAACACTTGTGACAACTTCATCCCCTGGCAAGAGCTGAAATGGTGGCAATTATCATGTCTCCAGAGTCACTTTTAATAAAGTTTTCATTTTGCATTATTGCTTAAAATTGCAGTCCAATATTTTGTTTGGACGACATAGGTGAAGTTACAAATAGTTTCTGTCCCAAAACCCAATGAGCTGCCTACTTAGACGACATTTATGTGCACTCCAAATGCAAATGCTGTTCTGACAAGCAGCATAATTTGATTTTGGCCTGATTCTAATGCAGCACTGTATTCCTAAAGGCACAGTTCTTCAAAAATGTAAATTCTGTCATCATTTTTTTCATCCTCATGCCACTTCCAAGCATATATGACTATTTATGACTTTTGTTACACAGAAAAAAAGTAAGTCATACAGGCTTGAAACAACATGAGGGTGAGTAAATCAGAATCTTCATGTTTGGGTGAAAAGAAAAGACAATCCCATAATGCATACATATTTTATTAGAGTACTGGGCCTTATTAGACTCTATAGAGTGCCAAAAATACTAGCCCAACTTTTTAGCGGCCTTGGTTCTGGAAGCATTTTCCCCATTTCTTTCTTTCTTTCTTGCAGAATCATGGGTAATGTAGTTATTCCTTAAGAATTCCATTTTTAAACACGATTATTTTAAGTTGAAATAATGTAGACTGATGGCTTATACCGAAGCATATACCATTGATTAACAACCTTGTAGCTCAGAGTATGTCTGGTTTTAATGATTTATAAGTTATGTTTTAAAAAAAGAAAATTAATGAGATTTTTACTTCTGGAATCCTAATGTTGCACTCCATTGGAATCATTTCACAAACACATTTGCACATGTGCATAATGCCTGCCTACTGGCAACTTTGGCCCATCCTCCAAAAACATTTGGAAAAGTTGGGTATTTTTTCACTGCAAGGGCAAAATACATTGTATGGACTTCAAGTATCAACAGCATAGTTACCATATAATACAGTTTACAGTTGCTCATGAAGCCTCGGGAGCTGAAGCTCGATTATGGTAAGGGGTGTTACAGTTCAAGTGGCTGGCCAATCAATCACAACAGACTGGGCAGCTGACCAATCAGAGCAGACTAGGCTTTTCAGAGAGGTGGGTTTTAAAGAGACAGTAACTAAGGCCACATCCACACAAAGCTAGAGCTTTTTTTATCCTCGTTCTAAAAAAAAATTCCGTAAACACAGCGTCGTCTCAAGAAATATCTGCATACACACGAAACCAGTGAAACTGACTCAAAACTATGTAGTATACATGCCAGACCAGTATGTGGTGCTGTAATTCTGCCACAGAGATGCACTAAAAATGGAGAAGAAGACTTGGAGCATGCACATAAACCTTGCACGCTGTATACAAACTTTAGTAAAGCTTAGTAATAAAGCTTTACTTTAGTAAAGCTAATACGAATAAAGCTAACACGAACACAAGCATGTAGTTTGCTATTGTTGTTGTTGTTGTTGTTGCTGTTACGTGACGTAGCGGTGTCTGACTAGGGTCGAGACGTGGGGTGATGACATCATCGTTTCACAAAATATACGGATTGGCTGTACACACGAAAATGCAAGGGTGTCATTTTCAGATTTATCCTCTCTGGGACCCGGTTTAAAAAAATAGAGGTTTCAGGCTCCTAAAACGCCGGATCAGTCTGGACGAAACGCTGATACAATACAAAATTTTGAAGTATACAGCTATAATATAATTTTGTGTCTCCGTGTGACGGGCTCTAAAATAGATCGTTCAGACAGAGGGTGAAAAGAGGTGCTGCAGCAATGTACAGTATGAGAAAAATAATGTAAATGTATTCGTATAACCTTGTAAATGAGCATAATACGAGCACTTTAAAGCTCTTTTAGAAACCATGTTTGATCACAGATTTCTGATTGAAATGACCTCCATTATGACTGATTTTCACTTTCTCTTTTTTGTAGGAATCTAATGCCTCGTACTTTAGATGGCCAGATCACCATGGAGAAGACACCCAGCTACTTCATCACACGTGAAGCCCCTTCCCGAGTTTTCTCCATGAGCCGCAGCACTAAACTCATCGTGGTGGTCCGTGACCCCGTGACCCGGGCTGTGTCGGACTACACTCAGACTCTGACCAAAAACCCCGGCTTGCCGTCTTTCCAGAATCTGGTCTTCAAAAACTCCACCACGGGTCTGATCGACACATCCTGGAGTGCCGTGAGGATCGGCATCTACGCTAAACACCTGGAGAACTGGCTCAGGTATTTCCCACTCAAACAGCTTCTTTTCGTGAGCGGCGAGAAGCTGGTGACGGACCCCGCGGGAGAAATGGGCAGGGTGCAGGACTTTCTGGGACTCAAACGGGTGGTGACCAATAAGCACTTCTACTTTAACCAGACTAAAGGCTTTCCCTGCCTCAAAAAGCCGGAAGGAAGCAGCAGACCACGATGTCTGGGGAAGACGAAAGGGCGACCGCATCCGCACATACCGGCGGAGGTGCTGCACAGACTCAGGGATTTCTACAGGCCTTTTAACATGAAGTTCTACCAGATGACTGGGCAGGACTTTGGCTGGGACTAAAGAGTTGCAGCCAGGACCCTTTTTGATAATGCAGAAAGCTATGAAACGGTCTTATTGATTTTCACTGTATGCACAGTCAAAGCTCACAGTGCATATAATATGTACTGGCCTAGAAAGACAACGAGAAACAAAAATAATTTTGAATTTCGCAGATTAAGTCAAGTCACTTTTATTTATATAGCCCCTAAAGGGACATGGAAAAATATATGTAAATGCTTTTACGTTCTCTCGCAAAATGTTTGTGTTGTTTGAGAAACTCACAAAGTTTTTGGGGGAACACAAAACTTTTGCGAGAGAACGCAAAAGCATTGAAATATATTTTTTCCTCCCATTTTTCCTCCCATTTTCATCACCATGTCACTTTAGGGGCTTTGTATGGAAGCTTGTTTTTGCCACTAAATAAAAAATAAAAAAGGTAATTGCGGCTTTTTATCTCACTATTCTGACTTCTTTTCTCGAAATTGCAAGATAAACTCGCAATTACAAGAAATAAATTTTTCTCGCAATTGTGAGATATAAACTTGCAATTCTGACTTCTTTTCTCACAATTGTGAGTTATAAACGCACACTTGCGAGTTATAAAGTCCAATTCTGAGGAAAAAAAGACTGAATTTTTTCTCAGAATTGCGAGTTTATATCACGCAATTCTGACATAACTTGCAATTGCGAGTTTATATCAATTCTGAGAACAAAAAAGTCACAATTGCGAGAAAAAAAGTCACAATTACCTTTTTTATTTTTTATTCAGTGGCAGAAACAAGCTTCCATAGCTCTGTAATATAGCGCTTTATATAATACAGCTTGTTTTAAAACAGCTTCACAGTAATAAAGAGAATAACAGAATCAGTGATGCAAACTTCATCAAATATGCAACAAATTCTGCTGTAAAGCACCTCTACAAAGACAATAGTGTCGTTATTCAGCTCAATTCAGTTCAGTGTTTTAGTTCAGTCAAGCCTAATTCATTTCAGTGTTGATTCAGTTCAGTTGTGTGTAAAATTTACTGTGTAAAGTTACTCATTATGAAATGAGTTCAGTTCAGCTATAAGCAGCTCTACAGATGACAGTCAATAGTGTCATTATTCAGCTCAAGTTCAAGTTTTGTTCTCATATGATCAGTGCAGTCGAATTGAAATCCCAAATTAATGCACTGAAACATTTTTACTTCATCACCCTAAACACTCCTCCTCTTCAAATACATTTAAAACAGGCATTTTCCAGTATATATTTGCATTTTAAAATGCATTATGCATTTTGCATCTGATTCAGCTGAGAACGATTTCAAACTGAACAGAATAACGGCTCTGATGTCTGCTGCCTAAACGGTCCCTTATTTCAGATGCCCATAATGATACAGCTCAAAACACATTTGTTCTTTGTGATTTATTGCTGCCAAAAAGAGCAAAACTTGGAAGTTGTCATTCAACCACTGTTATGTAACAGACATGAGACTGAGGAAAGAAATAAGAGACAGGGAGGAAAGCAATAGAAATGTGCTATATTAATTTATTTTGTGTATTTTTGCTCATTAAAAGGCATTTTACAAGAGATTACAGTAAAAACAATGACTTTAGCTATTTAATGTGTACTCTTTGGTTTAGATTTTAAACCATGCATTGTTTTTGCCACATATTTGTTTTTGTTTTGTTTTTTATTACAGATGATTATTCATGTTATTCTCTTAGGATATGTTTTCATAGTGAATTAGCTATTTAACCCTGTCTTAGTTTAAATAGTTTATTTTCTCAATAATTATTCAAGAAGTTATACAGGGATGAATACTGGACTATGCATTATTCTTAAGACAATATCTGCTGACTGAAAGATTTGCTTCTGCTGTAAATTGCTATTATTTATATTTATGAATGTAAAGATTTTTTGATCTGTCAGTGTCCAAATATATATTGAAATCAATGAGCAGCTTTTTTTCTACAAACATTATAATAAATAAACATGATAGGAACAGTGTATAAACACATTCATTTTACTGTTCTCTGTGATCAAATGTTGCTGAGATTTGTAATGGCTAATTAATTTTACAGCAGTTTTCCAGTGTATATACATAATGAGAAGGAAACACATTTGTATTCCCTGTTTTTATAACTTCAGTATACCAGTGGAGTAAATGGAAAGATGTAAAGGAGTGTAGCTGTCAACCAGGCTAAATGTGAAGTTAACATTCTGAGCTGAATCTTTCTGATGTGTAAGCAATCAATTTGCAAGGGTCATAGAGACCTTTAGGATTGTAATCTTTGACCCTTGACCCCTGGATGACCTCCCACGCCATGCCATATTAAAGCACTGACCACCAAAGCTGGCCAGACAGACCCTTTTCTCCCGCTGCATTAATGTTACCAATCTAGAGACAGCCTCTTCATTCCTAAAAAAATATCAAAATCAATAATTGTCTGTTTAAGTTTATAGTTCCACTGCAGTGTGCCATCATCCATTTAGTCCCCCGTCACCATGATTTAATCCAGATCGAGTGCTGCTCGCTTCCAAACATCCATAAAATGCTATTTAATGGAGGATTTACAGCATTTTCCAAATCCTGATAGATTAATGTGGCCTGTGTGGGTTTATATGAAGACGTGGCTAGCTTAAACTATGATTTTAATCTATTTAAAAGACATATGATCTCCTCTTTGGTATTTCTTAAATATTATATGTTTATCCACCTGTAACCAAGCAAAAAATGTTTTGGAGATTTTTGGGAATGTTTGGGGTCAGTAAGATATTTTTGAAGAAGAAGAAGAAGAAGAAAGTAATTTTGTTCAACTTTTATTCAGCAAGTATGCATTAAATTAATCAAAAGTGACAGTAGAAACATTTATAATGTTACAAAAGATTTCAATTTCAAATAAATGCTATTTGAACTTTCTGTTCATCAAAGAATCCTGAAAAAAAATTATCATGATTTCCACAAAAATATGAAGCAGCACAACTGTTTTCAACATTGATAATAATCAGAAATGTTTCTTGAGCAGCAAATCATCATATTAGAATGATTTCTGAAGGATCATGTGACACTGAAGACTGGAGTAATGATGCTGAAAATTCAGCTTTGATCACAGGAATAAATTATATTTTACAACACATTCAAATAGAAAAACAGTTATTTTAAATTGTAATAATATTTCACAATATTTCTGTTTTACTCTTGGTGAAAACACATGCAGATGTCTTTCTTGCTTTGAAAAATTAGTTTGAAGTTACCTGAGGTGACTATTTGTAAGAAGCAATTTGAAAATAAATACAAACGATCAACTCATTTCATAAAATTGCCTAAATTATCAAAAGTTGAGGATGATGGCTGTCGATGTGTGGTCTCAGAGAATGTGACCAAATGGATAAAACAGTCCTGGGATCTGAAGTGACGTTCTGATGTTCTTGAGAAAGGTGGAAGGTTGTTCTTTGTAAAGCTGGACATGCAAATACAGTCAATTAAAGAGCACTTGGTTGGCTAGAGGAGAATAAAAAGAGCATCATTCAAATCAGTGGCACAGGAATCAACACCCAAGAAAAATACAACAGCAATTTCTGTCTTGAAACATAAGCCCAGTCTTCTGTCTTTCTACTGAAATGGACTTGAGGAATGTCTTTGAGTGCTTCCCTCTTGTAAAGTCTTCTTTGTATCCCTGTGGCCAGCACCAAATCAGCGAAAGCTGAGATGTTATCCTGTTCTGCAGCTGACTGCCTGCATTCAAATGCAAACAGGCTTCGCTTTGGCCTCTTCATCTCATCAGATTCGTGTGTGTGTGTGTGTTCAGCTCTCTCTTTGTGTTTCATGGCTGATGTTTAGACCTTTCTTGCTGTCAGAGCTCTGGACTCTAGCGAGATTATAAAATCTCCCTCAGATTAAAACTTTCCACCACTGTACTAAAAAAAGAACAACCGGTGACCCTGAAACTAAAGGTCAAGGATCAGCATTCAAGTGTTGGAGAGTCTCTTAAGTAGCTAACACACTGACATTCATGATATACCTGCTGACAACCACTCAAAAGTTATCCATCAGCATACTTGAGGGTAATCTGTTTTTTGTTTTGTGTTTTCTTTCAGCTGTCAGTATGAAGAATAGGAAGCTTTGTTTAGTTCATTCTGTACAATAAATATATACAACAAAAAGCAAGAAAATGCATTCCATATGCAGGGAGAGGCAGAAAACCCATTAGGGCTTATTTAAAGCCTCCACCTAAATAAAAAAAAGAAGCAATTTGCTGTTATTTTTCTATAATATATGTATATATATATATATATATATATATATATATATATAAAAACCCAATTATTTTGTCCTCATTTTTACATTTTGTTTTTAAATTTTATATAAAAAAAGATATATATTGAGCTTGGAATCTAAATAAACATGTAAGATCATTGCAGAATGTGCATTCTTCAAAACGTCTTTTGTGTTCCAAGGAAGAAATACCAGCATGCGGGTTTGGAGCGACATGAGGGAGGGTAAATAATGGCAGAACTATTCCTTTAAGGATATGCCATGCAAAGTAATGTACATCAGAACTAAAACACCACCCACACAGCCACGTGATCCTCCCTCCTTCATGGGGGCCGAGAGTGTCATGGTGACCTTTGAGGTCAAAGGGGAAAGTGCATTCCAAACCTCCACTCACGTCCTGCTTACATACTATTCTCAGAGTGATGTTCAGCTGCTCGGCTTGTGTTGGTTTACTACATTTGATGGATTAGAGACAGCAGGTTTAAGATGATGATGAGACATTTAAAATCTCTCATATTGATGATTTAGATACAATCACCTGTTCTAGACACACATTTTTTGACAGCGTCAGGAGCCACAACATTCATAAGATCTTAAAAATAAATACAATTTTAAAAATACAAAATTACATCTATAATTAAACTTGAGTTGTTTGTCTGTGCAAAATTTGCTGACATGATGCTGGAGTGTTCTGATCTTCAGAGATCTTCGATTTCTGTTGTAATGATACATGGGATCGAGTTTGGCCAGTTGAAGCAGGCCATAGATCAGCACAAGTGCCTGTTTCTCTGAGAAAGGACCTACTGCTGACCTCTGACCCCTCTCGTTAGCCGCGTCAGTGCTGATGAGAACTGGTCATCAGCCAAGATTCATCTTCTCTAACAGACATGTTCACATTATAATCTCTCTCGCTGACATGACTATGATAACTCAACTTCAAGACGACTTCATTGCTTTACTTACTTTAAGTTGAGATAACTTTTTTGTTTTTCCCCCCTCAATTTAAATACATTGGACAAATCAATTGGATAAACACAGTATGTTAAGTTTAGTTTATTAAAATCAAAAAAGATGGTAACACTTTACAATAAAGTTCATTGGTTAACATTAGTTAACTACATTAGTTAACATTAACTAATAATAAACTGCACCTTTACAGCATTTATTTATTAATCTTTGTTAATGTTAATTTCAACATTTACTAATACATTATTAAAATCTTGTTAACATTAGTTAATGCACTGTGAATTAACATGAACAAACAATGAACAAATGTATTTTCATTAACTAACGTTAACTAAGATTAGTAAATACAGTAACAAATGTACGCGCATGGTTAGTTCATGTTAGTTAATACATCAACTAATGTTTAACTAATGAACCTTATTGGAAAGTGTTACCAAAAAGATTTTACAGTGTAGTTTTTATTAATTTGATTAGTGCTGTCAAATCAATTAATCACGATTAATCGCATCTAACAATTGTTTTAAAATATATTATATGTGTGCGTTTATGTGTGTGTGTGTGTGTGTGTGTGTATATATATATACACACACACTACCAGTCAAAAGTTTGGACACAGTAAGATTGTTAATGTTTTTAAAAGAAGTTTCGTCTGCTCACCAAGTTTGCATTTATTTAATTAAAAATACAGTAAAAACAGTAATATTGTGAAATATTATTACAATTTAAAATAACTGTTTTCTGTTTGAATATATTTTATAAAGTAATTTATTCCTGTGATCAAAGCTGAATTTTCAGCATCATTACTCCAGTCTTCAGTGTCACATGATCCTTCAGAAATCATTCTAATATGCTGATCTGCTGCTGAAGAAACATTTATGATTATTATCAATGTTGAAAACAGTTGTGTACTTTTTTTTTCAGGATTCCTTGATGAATAGAAAGTTCAAAAGAACAGCATTTATCTGAAATACAAAGCTTTTGTAACATTATACACTACCGTTCAAAAGTTTGGGGTCAGTAAGAATTTTTTTTTTTTTTTTTAAAGAAATGAAAGAAATTAATACTTTTATTCAGCAAGGATGCATTAAATCGATCAAAAGTGACAGTAAAGACATTTATAATGTTACAAAAGATTATATTTCAAATAAATGTTGTTCTTTTGAACTTTCTGTTCATCAAAGAATCCTGAAAAAAAAAAATATTGTACACAAATATTTTGTACAATTGTACACAATAAATGTTTCTTGAGCAGCAGATCATCATATTAGAATGATTTCTGAAGGATCATGTGACACTGAAGACTGGAGTAATGATGCTGAAAATTCAGCTTTGATCACAGGAATAAATTACTTTATAAAATATATTCAAACAGAAAACAGTTATTTTAAATTGTAATAATATTTCACAATATTACTGTTATTACTGTATTTTTAATTAAATAAATGCAGCCTTGGTGAGCAGACGAAACTTCTTTTAAAACCATTAAAAATCTTACCGTGTCCAAACTTCTGACTGGTAGTGTATATATATTATACACAGTATATATACGAAATGTCTCTGCAACTAACAAATAAAATAAGTTTTATATTTCAGTTAATTTAATATTTATTTCGATAATCATTTTTTTAATGGTTTTAGTTTTAGTCTTAGCAATATCCCTGGTAATAATAGGTGATTGACTCAAATGTGTTATGATTCACCCTTAAAGTCAATATAATCTGAAGTATTTAAATGTGAAGTACAAAAAATGTAGAGAGAGACTTGATTTTATTCATCAGAAATTGAGTGAAATGTGAACTATTGACAAATAGACTGAAAAGACTTTGATAAAATATTCTAAACAAATGTTTTAGGTTTGGAATAATAATTGCCAGATGAAAGCACAACAAGACCAGAAACATTTAATATTGATTTGAAGTCATTTCAAAGGAATAAAACACTACCATCTGCAATATTTTTCCAAATACCTCTCATAACCAACTGACCCATTGCATTAGCTGTTTGGTGGATCTGGCACCATAGCAGATCTGAAGTAGCTGTTTCTGACAAAAGCACAAATTGTTTCCAAGATCTCTGAAGTGGGAGGGTTGGTCTTTCCTTTCCAACACCCAATAAACCTTCCAGCTACATTATGATCAAATCAGCAGAACTCCCTATATAGTGTGGACCACAACTGCCATCTGGAATAGAATTTGGAACTTTTGATGATCCAGAACGGTTCTATTTCATGTTGTCTCTTCATAAATGGGCATGTGTTGGATTCCACATTCAAACAAACTACAAACAAATACACTCACTGTACATTTTATAAGGTTTCCATCCAGAAATGAGTAGTCACTATAAACAAACAAAACAAAAAAAGTGCTGGTGGGTTAGAAAATGCATTCCTTTGATGGGTGCAGTTGCACTCATACCTCTGTAATTATAAAAACCTGATCACAAGAACAACCAAACATCCGTTTCTGTTATAGAAACATTTTGCCCTATGCATTATATTTTATCATTAGGCTTATTTTTTGTTTGTGTTCTGCTTTAAGAGATGCATCTGCTCATGAATGTTTTGTAGGTTTGGTAATGTACACTAGTGAAACACATTGGGTGGTGCTTATTTGGCTCCTTGATGCCTGTTGCCTGTGTGGGGGTGTGACATGAGATCCTACATGACTAACATGATATACACTACTGTTCAAAGTTTGGGCTCAGTAAGACTTTGTAATGTTTTTAAAAGAAGTATTTTATGCTTACCAAGGCTGTATTTATTTAAAGGTACACTATATAACTTTTTTTCAAAATTAACACAATTTAAATAATGAATGAATACTTCATTAATCCTTCTTCCAAAACATGATTTTGTCTTACCCTGATTCACTATGTTAAGCTTATTATAAGTGTTATATTTTCGGATGGTTTTCGTGGAAATTGCACACATGCATCACTCACCTGTGTGTGTCTTTTCATTTCTGTAAATAGAAAAAAGTTGCTCCGGCTACTTTGACGTGTGAATAGTGTGGAAGTGGCATTGGTTAGTTGTCCAAACAAGTGAGAAAGGTTGACATGGAGATTTCATCTAAACTGGTTATTATCTCTTAAGTCTAGTAGTGAATGTTTTATGAGCAGTAGGATAATCAGTCACGCAGAGCCAAAGCACAACCAAAACAAAGTTCTTCCACAAAATGCATGCAGTTTTTTAACCACTAGAGGGTTAAAAGTTGTGTATCTTTAATCAAAAATACAGTTTATTTACAAAAAAAGTAATATTGTGAAATATTATAATTTAAAATAACTGTTTTCTATTTTAATATATTTTTTATATATTTTAAATGTAATTTATTCCTGTGATGGCAAAGCTGAATGGCGCTCAACAAACATTGCTTTTTATTATCAGTGTTGAAAACACTGCTGCTTTCGTTGAAAACTGTGCTGAATTTTTTTTTAAAGATTTTTTGATGAATAGAAAGTTCAAAAGAACAGCATTTATTTTAAATAGAAACATTTTGTAATATGAAAAATCTCTTTACTGTCTCTATTTATCAATTTAATGCAGCCTTTCTGAATAAAAGTATTAATTTATTTTTATTTTTTTTTAAGTTTTGGATGGTAGTGTATGACATCCAATGCTTTGCTTTTTCTCATGTACGTGTCATAGTGTGCATTTTGCATATTCTGGCTAGAATATGCCACAAAGTGGACGAGACTTTATACAGATAGTTAAAAGTGACAACAATACGCTGCAAATGACTTTCCATTACCAAGTGAACTATGACGGAAAAGAGATTAAACTAAACCCATACAAGTGGACGCCAATAGAGACTCCAACCAGACACGCTGTTCTGTGATTTTGTTGCAAATGCACTGTTGATGTGAAGTGACCCAAAACCAGGGGTGGAGAAGCTTCTAGATGCTTTCCATGACCTCTGACCTTATATCAAAAGCCCTTTTTTGGCCTGAAAGCCATGGCATGGCTGATAACAGGAGACAGGCAGGCAGACTACTCGGATTCATTAAAAAGCGAGCAGGCAGGGACAATGTGTGCGTCAGAGGTTTCTGTGGTCATGAGTGAGTAGTTCAGGTCCCTAAAGACGCTCATTTCCCTGTTCTGTGGTCACTCAGTGTGTTTTCCTGAATTAAACAGCGGTACCTCTCGCTGGCCAGCTGTATCTTATCTGTCTGCCCGTTAACCCCTCTTACCCCACATCCTGCGCTCTACACCCCTCAACTTACACAAACTACACCCGCTACAGAAAACCTACACCTGCCCCTGATACATCTAACACAATGCAGTAGTTAGAATGTTCAGTTCATGTGTTGATATATACACAGATGAGGTATAACATTATGACCACCTTCCTAATATTGTGTTGGTCCCCCTTTTGCTGCCAAAACAGCCCTGACCCATCAAGGCATGGACTCCACTAGGCATCCTGACTGGTATGTGGCTATGCAGCCCCATACACAACAAACTGCGATGCACTGTGTATTCTGACACCTTTCTATCAGAACCAGAATTAACTTCTTGAGCAGTTTGAGCTACAGCTCGTCTGTTGGATCAGACCACACAGGCCAGCCTTCCCTCCCCACGTGCATCAATGAACCTTGGACCACTTTTGATAGATACTGACCACTGCAGACCGGAAACACCCCACAAGAGTTGCAGTTTTGGAGATGCTCTGACCCAGTCGTCTAGCCATCACAATTTGGCCCTTGTCAACTAATGAACCTTATTGTAAAGTGTTACCGTATTTTTGATATAAATACAGCCTTGGTGAGCAAAAGAGACTTTTGAAAATTTCACCAATCCTAGACTAAAATAAATAAATAAAACCCTGAATTTAGAAATGCATTTCAAATGGTCTAACTGGGTTTCAAGTAGATCTGTCATTTTGCAGTATAAAAGCAAAATCACACAGTTACAGCTCCGTTTCAACATCATTTGGTGTCCAGATTCACATATTTTCACTCACTTAACTATGTGGGATTTGCTCTGTGAATAAGTGAGTGCTTCAGTCAGCTTGTGCATGAATGTATAAAATACAGTAATGCAATGTCTCATGCATTACATGATGGACATGAGCAGAGCCAAAGTTGGAGTTTTCCATCCTCTCTTTCCATTCCGACGCCTGTTTTCAGATGTTGAAGCTGTTTGCCATCATACTCAAAGTCATTACTATATTAGTCTCAGAAGGAACACAAACGCACCGCCCAGAGTCTGATCACTGAACGTCTGATGTATATTGCACACAAAACCGAAAATCACAAAATCAGATAATCGGACAACAACACAATTTCTTGTAGTTACACTCTTAAAAATAAAGGTTTTAAAAACAAGTTTTCACAGCAATGCCATAAAAAAAAAAAACATTTTGGTTCCCCAAAGAACATTTCAGTAAAGAACATATTAAGCATCTAAAGAACCTTTTTTTCCACTGTAAATAAACTTTTATGGGATGAAAAGATTCCATGGATGTTAAAGGTACTTTATGGAACCACTGATGCAATTAAAGAAGCTTTATTTTGAAGAGTGCGGGGTGCATGTTTACATCAGAATGCCAAGAAACAAAATGTTGGCAAAAGGTTTACCAGATTACTAGTTTAGTCTTTGAAAGAGATTCATAGTTTTGTTTGAGGCTGGCAGCAAGCAAACTAGGGATGATGGGTTTTGAGAAACAAACAACATTTTCGTGAAGTGGAAATAACGACGAGGTGCACTGTGAGTCAAAAGACATGCTGAATTTTAGTGACGTGTTTTCGGTGCTCACAAACATCACAGAGCAGATAATGACTATGTAGAGGAAACATAAGTAATAGATTGCAGAGTGTTTTAGCTTGAAGCACAATGGAGTGTTACTTTAAATGCTCACTGGCTCAGAAATTTGACCGCTTCAAACAAAACCTGATTAGCATTTGACTTCCCTCCTCCGCAGTAAATAGATGGCTGCTGTGAATTCTTAACTCACCCCAGCCAGGTGTTGTATGGTAGGAAGGCCTCATGAATGTGTGTTTCTGTGTGTCCTGCTCCAGTCTCAAATTTAAACCCACCTGCTTTATTCCAATCAAGAAAAGGTAACAGGATAGTCACATTTGGACTTCCTCCCTTGGGCGTGTAAAAAGACTCACATTCAAAATGAATCTTTCCTTCAGTCAGTGTATTATGTTGTTTTAATGGAGCATTTTACAACTTCAGACACAGATATGCGCAACAAGAACCCAAATATGAAAAGATTTACAGTTTTTAATTCAGCATACACTTTTATCCAAAGTGAATAACAAATGAGGAACATTGCAAGTGTTTTTATTATAAGAGCCAACAGTACACAAGGGTTTAAGTGTAAGCTAGATTAGAACACCTGCTAATGGAACTGAAATGCAAAAAAAGAAAAAAGAGCTAAAATTAAAATGAAAACTGAAATAAATGAAAGCTAATTTAAAATATTAATACATAATAGTAGATAAATAATGGTAAAATAACACATAGCATGTCGGTGGTGATTTTAGAAAAGAAATTAAAGACTATAGTTAAAGTGGCTTTATGTAGAATTCAAAAACCCTTGTTATTAGCGACACCTATGGCCGCTAAGTGAACTGCAGCAAGCAACTTATTGCTCGTGCTCGTATAAGTGCACGCGTAACGCAAAAGAGATTGAATGTCTCTGTCCCTATGAACACGGTGACATTCTTTTTCGTTCTTGCTTAAAAATAAAAATAAGTTGGAAATACCTTTGCAGCAGTATACTGCTAGTGAACATCCAGACACGTTAAATGAATATGAATATCCTCGCGATAACAAAATAAACACAGCGCCGAGAAAGCAGCAAGCATCTGATCATAGCGATGTGTATATGTTTGCACGAGCTCTGCAATTCACCAGCATCATGTCGACAGTTGAGGTAATTTAAATCACTGTTATGATAGTTTGATTATAAAGTAGATCTGGCTATATAGTTTTAATTAATCCATTTTCTTTGCATGACATATTGACATTACAGTACAGAACAGCACTTTCTTCATTATCCTGAAAATTTGTATAAGCGTTCGTTTCATGTGTCATAGAACGGAACAGAGGGAGCGCGTTAGTAACCGTCACAACCTTTTGATTTTCCCGGCAAAAACGTCCCGAGTCCTTCAAATCAGTCTACATGCTTTCATAGACAACCTAGGAAGCTGGGGAAGGTCTCATTTTTTAAGTTTCGTTACAAGCTGTTTACACACATTTTCAATAAAAAAAAAAAAAGTGATTAATTAATACATGAACATGCTTACATTTAACCCCTAGGTGTAGGTGATGCCATAATGACATTTCCGCGGTGCTATCCGAATTATAGCAATGGTTCAGACAATGTTTCATGTCAGTATCAGTATGTGCTCAATGATAAACAAAAATGCCTCACTTCTTGCTTGGAGGGTTGATTTTTATCAAGTAAGCCATTTTTAGTGTAGGAAAAAAAAAAAACTTTTTTCAACATCCAAGAAGCCTATAATACATTTAATCTTAAGATACTGTCTGACTGCTTGTATGGCCTACTCGTCATCATATTTCTTGTGTTTTACTACAAACATTTTGGTATATAACAGATTTCCACCTGTAGTCAGAATACGACCTGACTCAAATTAGGGGTCAATATGAAATAAGTTTTAGGACGAGTTTGAAGAAGAAAGTGTGATAAAATTAAAAATGTTATAATTGACTCCACTGGGTGGAGCATAAAGCCAATAAATTAGAAAAATATACAAGACCAACAATACATGGCCCTTAATAAATCCATGCTATAAATAATCATATAAGATCATATCTCATATTTCAGAATCAGGATTTTAGCCCATCTATCCATCACACACGTCTTGTTATCATACCAACAAGACAAATGCAATCTTCATCAATCAGATCTGTCACATTAAATCTGAATCCAAGTACCTCAATACATATACATGAAGATAAACTGTTATGATGCGATATATTCTGCAGCACACATTTATAGTCAGCCGTCTAACGGCCACTTAATATCCAGAGCACTTGCAAACAATCATGCAGCAGTGCAGAGCATCTCAGTACAGAAATCAATGAAACTGTACTGTCAGGGTTTTAAAGTCGTTTTCACCACGGCTGGCCAGAATAGATGCATAACTCTGGCAATAAATGAGAAGAGATGGAGGTATGGGATCAATACGGAGTTGACGGAACAGGTAATAATATATTGACAGGTTTTATGTGAGGTCTGGAGGGATGGGGGCAGTGTGTGAAGAAGGAACTGCAGGATAAGACTCAAAGTGTCTGTAATAGCAACATAAAATATATAATCTTATTTCAAACTCAAATATTCAGATCTTTATACTTAGTGGTTGGAATTTAAAAAGCGTTTGGGAGGCTCAGTCTGTGAGGGAGATCTTATACGACACTGATTTATTTATCAGTAATAAACACATCTGGCCATTCATGGTCTTTCATTTCTGTGAGAGTAGGCCAGTTGGTATGAGTTCAGCTTTTGGCTGAACATATTCAGATGAACACAGTGCCCTATTGTTACTATGTAGTCTTTATGAAACTGGTACTACAGGATTTTTTTTAAATATATTATTTCATGAAATGTCTCCATGAGACAGATTAATTGAAAACATGCTGAAAGGAAAGGCGTTCATTGAATTGTGCGGACAATAAAGTATTGAACAGGGTCACGTGTCCCATATTACAACACAGCTCACTGTACTCTGAATGTAATGATTGCCAAATGCAAACTGTAATTCATTCTGAATGAGGTTCCCTGAAAGAGTATATGTAAAGACGATGACAACATGCATAGAGTAGGGTCCAAAAGGTCCAAAACTGAGTTTTAGCATTTTGAAGAAATGTAAAACAAAGAAAAATCATACAATGAAGAAGAAATATTTCTAACTTTCACTGCAGCTTTGAAGGGCTCTACACGATCCCAGACGAGGAATAAGGGTCTTATCTAACGAAACAATCTGTAATTTTCTTAATAAAAATAAAAATGTATATACTTTTTAATCACAAATGCAGTTCTGCGATGCGCCATGCATTACATAATCACGTTGGAAAGGTCATACGTAGGCTGAAGTACCGCGGTAGGGCGAAAAACTCCATCTCATTTTCTCTTCAAAGTTCAAAACTGTCCGTCATCGTTGTTTTTTTTTTGTTGTGTGTGTGTAAAGGCCGTTTGACTTAATCTTTGCACATTCACTTTGTAAACATTTGCTCGGTACTTCCGCCTAAGTCACGTGTGACCTTTCCAACGTGATTATGTAGTGGCACATCACAGAGCTAGTGCAAGACAAGAATTTGTGATTAAAAAGTATATTATTATTATTTTTTTTAGAGACTGATCGTTTCGCTAGACAAGTCTTTTATTCCTCGTCTGGGATCGTGTAGAGCCTTTTGAAGCTGCACTGAAACTACAGTTTGGACCTTCAACCCGTTGGTAGCCGTTGAAGTCCACTATATGGAGAAAAATCCTGGAATGTTTTCCCAAAAACCTTCATTTCTTTTTGACTGAAGAAAGAATGATAAACATCTTGGATGACATGGGGTTGAGTAAATTATCAGGAAATTGTAATTCTGAAGTGAACTAATCCTGTAATATTAATTTGTAAGGGAAAAAAGGTTTTTCTTTAAATTAAAAAAATTGCAAAATAGAAGCTTTTTCACTATTTTTTTCCACTAATGTTTTTCAACCGTTATTTTCACAGTCCTGGTTGCAGCACGAAGGAGAAACGTCAGGATCTTAGTGCAGCAGTTACTTTAATCCACAAACTCTAAATACAAAAACACTTGACTTGGAAAACAAACAGAACAACCAGGTAAACGCAACGTAAAACTCACAACTGAACAGAACAAACACAGGGCTTAAATACACAGAGAACAGAGAATCTACCGAGACTAAGTAAACAGACACAGCTGGGACAAATGAACTCAAATGAGGGTAACCATGGGAACAAACAGGTGGCAGGAAAACTGAGAACAAAGGAGAACGTGACTAAGGATAAAACAAACTCATACCAGAACAGAACAGGGAAACAAACTCAAAACTAAACACAACCCTGACAGTTATAATAATACTATTTATAAAATATTACATAGGGCCTACACTACGGTTTAAAACATTGGGTATTTTTTTTTAAAGAAATCAGTCATTTAATTCTGCAAGGATGCAATAAATTGATCAAAAGTGACAGTACAGACATTTATAATGTTACAAATATTTCTTTTTTAAATAAATGCTGTTCTTTTGAACTTTCTATTCATCAAAGAATTCTGAATGGATCCTGAATGTGGAAACCATGAATCCCTCATGGTTTCCACAAAAATACAAAGCAGCACAACTGTTTTTAACACTGATAATAGTAAGAAATATTTCTTTGAGCAGCAAATCAGCATATTAGAATGATGTGACTAGATGTGATTAGGATCATGTGACACTGAAAACTGGAGTAATGATGCTGAAAATTCAGCTCTGATCACACAAAAATATATTACAATAGAAAATATTTCACAATATTACTGTTTTTACTGTATTTTTTATCAAATAAATGCCGTCTTGGTGAACATTAGAGACTTCTTTCAAAAATATTTTTTTAAATCTTACCGACCCAAACTTTTGAATGGTAGTGTAATATTTTTCACAGCTAAACTGAACTAGAAGATGCTGAGGGCCAGACACTGTGTGAATCCCAGTTGGCTTCTCTGTCACTCAGTTCATGAAGTGTAAAAACACCCTGTATTTTAATCATGAGTAACCTTTGGCCTCTGCAGAGAAGAATAATGGCAGCGGAACATTAATCTGGGCTGGAAACTATGCCTCTTTTCCCACATGGCAGTCAAGGTTATGTAGTCCAAATTGTGCAGAATTTCTGGATCTCTATACAGATGACTTTAGATTCCTGATGCCTCGTGCCATTAGCTTTGTCTATTGTTAAAAATTGTTTTTGGACAAGTGAATTAAAGTTTCAGAGAATTAACCAAACAGTTTTTCTTGTCTGAAAGACAAGTACCTGGTAAAGCTTAATGTCAAGTCTGGATTCTTGGAGCTGCTGGGCAACATTCTGTCATCATTCCAAACCTGCTTTAAAGCCACAGCAGGATTACGTAATATTTGACCATTATTCATCCCTGTCTTATGCTGATTATAACCATATGTTACAAGGTGGTATAGGTAAGAAACCCTGAAGTGATTTAAACAGTTACTGTTTAGTTGACAAAGTGCATGTTTTAAACTCCTTCACACACAGTTTAAGTGTCCTCACGTGAACTCCAGTGCTGCGAAACTGTTCGACTCATCCAGCATAAATTATTTATCGCTTACTTGGCAGATACTCTACATGCTTGCTAAATAAATGTGATGTATGTATTGCACAGATCTGACCCAAAGCTCAGGGACTTTGATTTTGAGTGTTTTTGAATTGGAATGCTGGGATATGAAGGGGTGTGAAAAATTGGTTTAATTGGAAAAATATTATTGTTATTATTATGCATATTTTCAAGAATAGAATACTAGCATAATGATTACTCTGAAGTATATAATCTATATTGCCTACCATTCATTAAAGTCCATGTAAAGCAATATTAAAATATTGTGTTGAGTTTGTCACACCACAGAAAAATGTGCTATTAACCACCCAGCCAAATTTGAATGATTAAAAAAAACTGCCAAGTAAATGAAAAAAGTTATCAAAATCGTGAAAAAATAATCAGTATTCTCTGCTCTCAAACGCTGGGGGCGTGTCCGCTGTCGGCGCTGACACCACATCCACTCATGAGAAACATGTCTCTCTCAACCTACTTGTCTAATGAGTCAAACATACTGATGCATATAAACAAAAGAATCACCTTAGAGGGTTACAAAATATAGTAGAGATACTGTGGACTACCTACTAATTATAACACAAGGAAACTTATGCTGCGTTCCACACTCAAAAAAATATTTCAGTCTAAGCTTAAGTTTTATGTAATTGAATTACATTCAAATTTTCCATCCATTTTGATTACATAGTTTTTACATAAACAAACTAATAAACTTAATGTGATCCATATTTGTAAGTCATATGTAAATGAAATAGGTAAGATTTATGTAATAGTATGCAGAAAAATGCCTGGGTTATATAACACTGCTTAGTGTTCGTGTGTGCGCACTACTGAGTTAAAGTACCATTACTAACTAGATTGACTTTATTTCTGTCATACGTCTGTAGAAGTTCTTATGAGAATTAACAGAGGTTTAGATGTTGATGATTTATTGAGATTCATTTGATGTTACCATCTTTGAGGTCAGTGTTGGCTTTAATTGGGCTAGTTAGTAATGATTGAAGCTGGTAATGTTTTGTAGAGATTGTGGAGTTGTTTAATCAGATCTTGAGAGATTAAATGTCTTTTATCTTCAATTGATTTCATCGAAGGCTGTGACTGAAGTCAGCTGTTTCTCTTTCCTTCAGCGATTCTGCTTGTTAACAGCAGGTGTTCATCATTAATGTTCAATCATCACTTAATTATCTCATTAACTCTGACACTGCTTCAATGGTACTTTAACTCAGTAGTGCGCACACACATGAACACTAAGCAGTGTTATATAACCCGGGCATTTTTCTGCATACTATTACATAAATCTTACCTATTTCATTTACATATGACTTACAAATATGGATCACATTAAGTTTATTAGTTTGTTTATGTAAAAACTATGTAATCCAAATGGATGGAAAATTTGAATGTAATTCAATTACATAAAACGTAAGTTTAGACTGAAATATTTTTTTGAGTGCAGGCAGGTTTTTGAGCCCGTAAGTCACGACTTCAAACCATGACTCACGACTTTGTAGCGTTCCAGGCAAGTCATGCCAAACTGCATGAGTGTAAACAAACCAGCATGGCAGACCGTACAGTGCTTATGCTCATTTACAATCATTTCTATCGCCAAAGGTGCTTACTCCTTGCTTATTTGAGGGAAACGGAGGAGGAGAAACAGCGCATAAGGCAAGAGAAGATGTTATACCTTTTATTTTATGTTATTTTACCGTGCACTTGCATAAACACCGCATCCGTAGGGGCTGCCATTGTTGTTTCGCGGGCTATGTTACGTCAGAGTGCAGAACTGGGAGTACATCGATCTAGAATGAGTTCACGGGTGGGAAGTCACGGGTTTGACTGCCGTACCAGTGCACTTTCACGGGTAGAAGGTTGGAAAACCACGGGTTACGGGTTGCCTGGAACACGGCATTACACTCATTGGTGGGCATGTACTGCCGACTGTGGCACCAAATGTGGGCGCCGGGAGACGGGAGAATGAAGGCCGGGATGGGAGAGACTCTGTCCAGCCCCATATCATTGGTTGTCAGCGGGACGGCAGGGTGAAGGCCAAGGCTGGAGATTTAATTTTAAATAAGTAGACCGAGCTGTTTTGTGTATTATCGCAACCAGATAATATGCATTTGCATGACGAAGGCATAGCTAGCTAGCAAAATGTAGGCTGTAGTAACTAACGGTAATGACAGTAACTCGCGATTGAGCAGGCGAGCCACTGATGCTGATACGCTGTAGTTATTATAGCGTTAGGGGCGGGGCCATGCTCGGTGGCTCCAGTGTGTCATCGAGCCACCGTTTTAGTCCCGCCCAAAAAATCCTGAACACAGAATTGGTGAAAAACTGTTTAACGGTATAACTCCACAATTCATACTACATAGTTGACAGTCTTTGTAATGTGTTTCAGCCGTAGACTGTAAAAAAAATAATGGACGACGCACCTTCACTCTCTTCCATTTTAGTAACTGAAACCGCCAGTGAGCCCAATATGGCGCTGACATCTTGAGTCTCAAGTCTGCGCATAGTGAACTTGGAGCCCGAGTTTGAGCAGTAGTGAGCACGAAGTGGAGCCGCGATATCAAGGTCCCGCCCACATTCCCGCAAAATCGGTTAATACTTCAGAGCAACACATTATGTCGGTATGAAATAAACAGTTCTGGAAATGTAGAAATTAAAGTTAAAGCTCCAATCTCCTCCCGAAGATCCAGAGAAAAGTCTGTTGATGCCTCAGTCAGTGACGACTTCGCTCAGAGAAGCTGTAATCTCAGCTGTCAATCATGACGTCAAAACCCGTGTTTTTTTGGTATCAAATAACTAACTTAAAACAAACTTTATTTTACAGTGCCGTAGTTACATTGTAATTACTCAAATAAGTACTGAGTACTATTAAGTAACTGCATGTACTTACTATAGAGTTACAGTTAGGGTTAGGGTTTGGTTTAGGGTTAGTTACTTGTAATTATGCATAATTTACTGTTATTACTATAGTAAGTACATGTAGTAACGTGTAACTACGGCACTGTAAAATAAAGTGTTACCCAAACTTATTTAAAGAAAGAACACTTTAACATAAGCGTGATAAAAACTGCCTAAAATGACAGAAACCATCTTTGGAAGAAAAAATATTTGACGTGTAATTTGACTGTTTAGTTTGTCTCACGTTCATTACATTACATGGAGAGGGCTGGGTTTATGATCATAGTGCATCCAGCCACCTGGGGCAATCGGGACGGTTTTTCGCCATACCACAGTTTTAAAAATACATACAACCCCATTTCCAGAAAAGTTGGGACATTTTGTAAAATGCACTAAAATCTAGAATCTGTGGTTTGTTCATTCTCTTGAACCTTTACTTAACTGTCAAAAGTACAAAGAAAATGTTTTTAATGTTTTCACTGACCAACTTAAGTGTATTGTGTAAATATAAACAAATTTTGTTGGATGCAACACACTCCAAAAAAGTTAGGACAGAGGCCTGTTTACCACTGTGTCACATCACCTTTCCTTTTAATTACACTTTTTAATTGTTTGGGAACTGAGGATACTAATTGTTGAAGTTTTACAAGTGAAATTTTTGCCCAATTTTGCCTGTTATAAGTCAGCTGCTCAACAGTCCGTGGTCATCCTTGTCTGATTCTCCTTATCAATAGGAGACAGATCTGGACTGCAGGCAGGCCAGTTAAGCACATCCCTTCTACAGTGTAGAGCAGGGGTTGGCAATTAAGTTTGGCATTGGGCCAAAAAAAAATTCGCCACTAGATAGCAGGCCAGAACATAGTCAAAGGATAATTTAAATTAATTGATGAAAATGCAACTAGAATAGCCTGTGACAGACTGTTCCAGTGTCTTTTGTAACTGGTAGTGAGCTGTTACTCTGTGTTAAATCCTGTAGTAGGACAGTCATTAACAAAAAGCCACATTTGTGTGGCGGTGTCAGGGTTTTACACTGGATAAATTAATAAAGCAGAGTAGTGACACGTAACCTGGCAAGTATCTTCATTCACCAACTTGCAACACAGACCGCCTTGCTAAAACACACATATGTGGGAGATGAGTAATGGATAAAAATAACTTGAATATTTCCACTTGAATGGATTTGAATAAGCCCATTAATGGCATGTTTGAGTCATGCTCTTAACAAACTACTTTATTTCCTCTTTCCATATTGTGAATAATAAATGTGTCTCATTTTAATTTGCTTGTTACACAATGGAGCCTAACTTATTGTAATAATTATTTGACGTAGCCTACTGTTACACAGAATTATGAGATGAGATGTTGACATTTAAGCTAGCTGGTGAGAGAAAATGGCACTATCAAAGAGTCTAAAGAGGAAAGTTGACAGTGAAAATAGGGCATACAAAGAAGAACAGAAAGACAACTATGCATTCTTACCTAGTTTTGTGAATGCAAAGCCGGTGTGTCTGATCTGCAACAAAGTTGTCGCTGTTTTCAAAGAATATAACACCGTGTCTACACTGGACGCAAACGGCGCGATGCGACGTGTCAAAAGATAATAGAACCCATTATAATCAATGATATTGACTACACTGGATGCGGCGCGGTGCGACGCGAATCACGTGACATAACACATTCCCGACAGTAAATGGATTCCCCGTTCTGTTTCTGACGTAGTCCAAGTGCTTTGCAATGGTCGGTTTGAAAAAAGTAGCGTCCGGTGTAGACACGGTGATAATATTAGACGGCACCATGAGACGAAGACCTATTTCAGAACCAGCCGCTATAAATATAATCTGTCTGCGGGCGAGGGCCAGATATCATTGCTGGTGGGCCACTTTTGGCCCGCGGGCTGCCTATTGCCGACCACTGGTGTAGAGTGTCTAGAAACCACTCTGATGTAGCACGTGCTGAATGATGCAAACTGAGATTTCTCTGGATTCCCTGAATCTTTTTGCAATGTTATGTATGGTAGATGGTGAAAGACCTAAATACTTTGCAATCTTGCATTAAGAAATGTGATTTTTGATTTGTCTGACAATTCTCTCATGACATTTGGCACAAAGTAGTGAGCCATGACCCATTTTTTCTTTTCGAAGACTGAGATGCTCCTTTTATACCCAATCACGACCCTCACCTATTAGCAATTCACCTGCTTATTGTGGACTGTTTAAAAACAGTTGAACATGGATATTCTGTAATCTTTTCACTATTATTTTGCCTCTGTCCCAGCTTTTTTAGAGTGTTGCAGCCATCAAAAAATCAAAATTTGTTTATATTTACCAAATATAATTAATTTGCTCAGTAAAAACAATGGAAATCTTTTCTTTGTACTTTCGTCAGTTAAATAAAGGTTCAAGAGAATTGACAAATCACAGATTTTTTGATTTTATTGCATTTTACAAAATGTCCCAACTTTTCTGGAAATGGGGTTGTATATATATAATTATGTCAGCTTGTGACAGTCTGATCAAATAATGAGTTTTGAAGATATATATAATGCATATGACAGAAATATTAAGAATAATATGCTATGCCCAGCTGGTTTTGCATGACAGCTGAAAGATGGTTGTGATAGTGCCTCCTGTTGATGAACTAGCACAATTGCAGTGTTAATATGATATAATGGCATAGAGCAGTGGCTCTCAAACCTGTTCTGGAGTACCACCAGCCCTGCACATTTTGTATGTCTCCCTCATCTATCACACCTGATTCAACTCATGACCTCATTAGTAGAGGCTGCAAGACCTGAAATGGGGGTGTCAGATTAGCTATAGGGAGACATACAAAATGTGCAGGGCTGGTGGCACTCCATGACAGGTTTGAGAACCACTGGCATAGAGTGAAGAGCTAATGGCGGGGTAGCCAAGGTGTTTAAAGTTTGTACTAATAGGACAACAAGTCTGAGTACATAATCTCCCTCTGAAAAGCATGTATGGCCCATGTTGTCAACATCCTTGAGTTTAGTGTCATAGGTTTATGGTCACGCTGCCACCTGGTGGAAAATTATGGTTGTTACTGGGACAATTGGTAACATTTTTCATTTGCTTTTTATAAATCGATTTCATTTGCACATTTGTATCAATTATGTAACCAAATTATGTCCATTTGAACTAAAGGGAACTCTCCCTTATCCTGACAAGCATTGAAGCTTAGAACTTTCCTTTGCACTCCACTTTTATAGAATTCACATATGTACTCTAATTCTTTTGAAATACAATTGAATTTTGGTCCAGAGAGATCAGTAAGTCAGTTGCAATCATTTGAGACAGAATTAACTGAAAAGAGTTTTCTATCTGTCTATCTATCTATCTATCTATCAATCAATCAATCAATTAATCTATCTATGTCTGTCTGTCTGTCTGCCTATCTGTCTATCTATCTATCTATCCATCTATCTGTCTGTCTGTCTATCTGTCTCTCTATGTTTGTCTGTCTATCTGTCTCTCTATCCGTCTGTCTATCTGTCTCTCTATCCGTTTGTCTGTCTGTCTGTCTGTCTATCTATCTATCTATCTATCTGTCTGTCTGTCTGTCTGTATATCTATCTATCTGTCTGTATATCTATCTATCTATCTGTCTCTCTATCCGTTTGTCTGTCTATCTGTCCATCTGTCTGTCTCTCTATCCATCTATCTATCTATCTATCTATCTATCTATCTGTCTGTCTGTCTAGCAGCTGCTTAGGAACCACACCAAACAGCTTAACAACCTCTTTAAAAAATGTTTTAAAAAATGTTAAAATTTTTAAAAAACAAAATTGTTTGTTTATCGTCCATGTTCCATATACAGACACAGAAAGTCACTAATGTGATGGTCTCAATTCAGTTCAGATTCACTGTGGATTTTTTCTGTTATAAATGTCTACAAACACATGACAGCTGTAGGACCGTCATGACCAAATAAAGTGCTCAAATTCCTTCTCTCTCTCCCTCTCCCTACCCTCCATCATCTTCCTGCCCTCCTTGGTTAATTTGTTATTACTTAAAAAAAGTGTATGTTTTGTCTTAAAATAGTGAAATTAGGGCAGAAAATAAAAACATATTTAACATGCTCTTTTGAATTAAACCAAATGGAGCAAAGAACACATAAAAAACCTGTATGCTCATTTGGAATGACATAACAGAGACAATAATTTATATTTTTTGTTATTATACTACTCCTTTAGAACTCATCTGACCCCTGCAGTAGTACATTCATGTTCATGATTGGTCAGATGATGAGCAGCCAATGAGCAGCAGACTTGTACAATATGACACATGGACAGAGGGGCATTTAAAAGATGGAGAGCCGAACTCCTGCATCACAGGAGCATCTACAGGACTCAACTCTACAGCAGAGACCATGAGCACCCAGTTCAGCAAAGGACCCACATTCGGACTCTCTGCTGATGTCAGGAATAAGGTATGTGCATTTTATAATACAAATGCAATAATTTTGGAAGCCAGCATACAATGTTTTTCCTGATCTGTGATGATATGGTGTTCTACCTATTACTGTTGTTCAACCTATTATCCTAAAAAAACTATATCTATCTAAAATCTCAATATTTTTGTTATTTAAGTTCTTTTATGTCAAAATCTAATGGGAAAAATTTGTCATTACAAGATGATTCACAGATAGTTAATCAAGCTTCGGTGACAATATCTATTTACTGATATCATAGACAATAATATCTACATTGTTGTTGTTGTTGTTGCTGCATAATTCTGAATGGCAAAACTGTTACCTTAGCCTAAAAATGCATAATGGAGTTTTTATCTCAAATAGCTTGCATACATAATGTTAGAAAAGCATTAGGTTAGTATTAACAAGTTAAATTGTTAAAAAGCACTTATTTTACCTTTTCATCACTTGACATGGCAGCTGGCACAGAAGTATGACCCTCAGACAGAGGAGGCCCTGAGGATTTGGATCCATGAGGTCACAGGTCGAACGGTTCCTGATGACTTCATGCAGGGACTCAAAGACGGTGTGATCCTGTGCGAGTAAGTTTCAGCAGTGAAAGATAGTTAGTACGCTTTATTCAACCAGTTAAAAGGACTCATTGAGAAAAATCTCTTCGCCAGGAAAGCAGAAAAAAACATGTCACAAAAGAAGGATATTTAGGGATAATTATCACAAAAACACATAATTATAAATAATAATTGAGAGAGATTAAACAGAAACAAATAAAAGCAAAACTAAAGTGGATATATTAAGTCAAAAGTAAAAATTCAAGGGTCACACAAAGACCTGCTCTCACAACATTTTTGAGCTTGGCATAATTGCTCTTATATGGTGTTCGTCCACTAGGCTGATCAACAAACTACAACCTGGATCCGTTCCGAAGGTCAATCATTCAGACCTGAACTGGCACAAGGTAGTGTGTATATCTGCAATGTTTGAAATTTGAGGCATGGCTCGCATTGCTCCTTGACAAATTTGTGTGCATACTATGTTTAAGGGCAACTTCTCGGGTTTCATATTATGAAATGGAAACCATTAGCCACATTTTTGCCGTTTCAAGAACTTAGGAGAAATGCAGGGAATGTAGACACTGGAAGAGTGTACAGAAGTGAGAGTTAAGATGAAGGCAACTGAAGAAAAAAAAGCCACAGACTGGCTTCCTCTTTGGCACTGTCAAAGTGGTTATTGATTTACAGTGCAAACAGTTATAGAAGATAAAAGAAACATGCAATTAAGAGTAGTCTACATTACAAGGAATGCAACACAAGAGTCAAACTCATCTAATGAATGGACTATTTTACCTCATTAACTTTAGTCTGTTTAAAGTACTTCAACTGTGGAACTGGCCTACAAATACTATATTCCCGGACATGGCATATCTATGAGACAAGGGCCTGGTTTCACAGACAGGGCTCAGATTAAGCCAGGATTAGGCCTTAGATCAATTAGGACATTTAAGTAGCTTTTATAAACATGCCTTAGAAAGAAAACATTACTAGTGTGCATCTTGAGACAAAACAATGGCACTGGAATATTTTAAGATATATCAGTACAAGTTGCTTTCAGTTAAATCTGCTCAAACATGCATTTTAGTCTAGGACTAGCTTAAGCCTTGTCTGTGATACTGAGGGAAGAAGATCTGGGAGAAATTTGGACTTCACCCAGAGATGCATCTATCCCTATTTATTTCAGTCATTTTTATCTATCCCCTCAATCTCTTTTAGTTGGAGAATATCACTCACTTTGTGCGAGCCATTGGTGAATACGGTCTGAAACCATATGACATCTTTGAGGCCAACGACCTTTTTGAGGACATGAACCACACCCAGGTCCAGTGTACCCTCATCACTTTGGCTGGAGTGGTGAGAAAAACTAATAAAACTCTTTAATATACAATAGGCTTGCTGCAGTAGTCAGTGTGTTACATGGTGTTTGGCCGTACACAATCACATTACCGATTATTATTTAACCCAACCGCTGGGTTTGTCCATTTTAATCCCAACTTGGGTTGTTTTTTATGGAAGCACATGTCTAGCAATATTCAGTTTAAACTGTAATATGCAAAATGGCAATGCAATATGTAAAATGGTCTCCAACACCTGGCCCCGATCTGATGCAATGATTGACAGGGCGGGGCGGGGCGGGGACGTGATCGGCATTTTCAAAACAATATTTGCTTGAACATTTTAAACATATGTAATCATTTCTGTAATACATGTTCATTTTAATTTTGCAACTTATAAAATATGTTTAAATTATATGTTAAAACTAGTGTAGGAAATAGCAAATGTAAATTATATTATTGAATTTGAATGATCATTTTGCTCCAAACATTGCACATATGGTATGGAAAATGTAAATTTAAATACAGAAATGCACTGCCATTTTACATATTGCATTGCTATTTTGCCTATTACATTTTAAATTGAATATTCCTACACATGTGCTTCCATAGTTTTTAAAGCATTTTTTAGAGTGTTAACAGCACGAGCTGCAGTGTCGAGATTTCGGCTTGTAAAGAGCATTTACATCCATGTAGAGCTTGTAATTACAACTTGAAAGCTGGGAATGAGAGCTCTCAGTGACCGCTGTGTTGCCATATAAAGGCATATATTCCGGCCCGAGGACATGAACAGCTCAGAGTAGAACGTCACATGTTGTCATTTCAAAGATTTCACTTATCACATGACGAGAGTAAGAAGAGATGACTGACAGGAGGTGCGCAACAGATTCTGAGCGTCATATACAAAGTTTGTGTGATTGCGAATTCCAAAGCAAAAGTAAAAAGTGAGTGCGCATTCAAAAGCGATAACACTCCCCAGTGGTATCGGTAATACCTTTGTTGTCACAAGTTTAGGCCTAGCAGTGTGAAAAATTCCTCACCGTGACATCCATAATAAGCAGCTTGAGCGACCTGTAAATACAACCAAAAATATTTTTTGCTCTTTCTGCAGTTTTTTTTCCATGTTCTCTCTTCACCCAGGCCAAGACTAAAGGCTTCTACACAAAAAGTGACATCGGTGTGAAGTATGCAGCAAAAAAGCAAAGGAAATTCAATCCTGACAAGATGAAAGAAGGGAACAACATTATCAGCCAACAGGTCACATGACAAATACTTGGAAATAGATGCCAATGCAGCAAGAAAACAGAAAACACTTTAAATAAAAACATTTACATTTACAATTACACAGAAATGGAAATTAGTCTAAACTACACATATCAAGAGTATGCAAATTAACCATTTGAATTACAGTTGCATTTGATATGAATATAACACAGTCTCTGCTTCTGTAGCACCTGCAGCTTTGTAAGACACAAAAAACACTTTATTGCAGTAGTCCACTTTAGACATACTAACTAAAAGTACCTTTGCAACTACATGTCAACTGACTCTCATTAGACGATTAGTAACTGCCTGCTTAATATGTGCTAACACTTTATTCTGACGGTCCCCAACAGACATTCTACTGACTATAAGAAACTTTGCAACTACATGTCAACTTATTCTACAAACCCGAACTCAAACACTTAACCCTAACTTGACAGTCTACTAGAGCTAGTCGACATGTAGTTGCATATTAATGAGAGTTAGTTGACATATAGTTGCAAAGTTATTTGTAGTAGTTAATACTGTAGAAAGTCTAAAGTGGTACCATTTTTTTATGATTATTTATATCTATATCAAGAAACATTTCTTATTATCATCACTGTTGAAAACCGTTGTGCTGATTCATATTTTTGTGGTACCCATGATACTTTTTTCAGGAATATTTGACGAATAAAGTTAAAAAAAAACAGCATTTATTTGAAATAGAAATCTTTTATAATTTTATAAATGTCTCCAATTTAATGGATCCTTGCTGAATAAAAGTTTTTTCTTTTTTAAAGTAATTTCTTTAATACCTAAAACAGTGGTAAATAAAATATTTCTCATCTGAATTCACAGATGGGCTCCAATAAATTTGCCAGCCAAAAGGGCATGACCTCCTATGGAACCAGACGCCACCTCTATGATCCTAATATAGGCATGGAGAAACCGGCGGATCGATCCACTATAAACCTCCAGATGGGCACAAACAAATGTGCCAGTATGGTGAGGGCACAAGCTGCATTAACGCCAAAATCACTGTAATTATGAGATGACCACTCCGTTCATGTCTTCCTCAGAGCGTTGGCACTCATAATAGCAAAATGGATGCATGTGTGGCTTTATTGCTGATGACAGTAAAATACTTTAATTACACTATTAATACACCTCTATGCTCTTGAAAAATGCTTAAGAATTCAGAAAGCCGCAATGGTTGTAATAAAATTATATGTTTTGAAAGTTCAAGAATGCCCTAAAAAATTCCCGAATTGTTGCAATTACAATGTATTTATATATTAACTATGTCTTTGTCCTGTTGTAGGCTGGAATGTTTGCTCTTGGCACGGCTAGACAAGTTACTGAGAAGAACGTGAATCTAGAACCGGTGGACACGACAACAGTATCTCTGCAGATGGGAACCAACAAAGTTGCGTCTCAGAGCGGCCTCACTCCGATGGGAGGCTCACGTCTAGTGTACGACCGCAAATACTGCGGCAAGCCTAATGAAAAAACCGTCATTGATTTTGTTAATTAATACACTTTGGTATTCAGCATTGGTTGGCAATGTCCCTTTCTCCTGATTGATCTCAGAGCAGCTTAACTAAATTAAATGATCATTTTTATGTGGATGATGTAAGGATACATTTTCTCTCCTTAATTAGAAAAACGATGAAGCTGCTCTCTGATCAGTTTAAAAGGGATCACCTACCAAAATAAATCTTCTAAATTCCAAATCAACTGTTTTAGGTGCTTCATTATGGATCATATTCCTTAAAATTGTATGTAATTGGTCTTTAGTCTCAGAATATTCTGGATCAGAAAAAGTTACTGGTGATTGAACATAAACAAAAGATCATCGATTAATGCCTATAGGTGGGGAAATTACTAAGTCTTAAACAACAATGAACATGTCCATACAAAGGTAATGAAAGCATAAAATGGTTATGTTATTGTTCTGAAGTAGGGTCAGGACAAGACCCTGTCCCCTACATTTGGTCCCTTATCATCAGTTATTAATAGGGTCATTAAAGGTACACTATGTAATTTTTGGCCCTCTAGCAGTTAAATAAAACTGCATGCATTTTTAGGAAGAACATTGTTTTGGTTGTACGCAATTTCCTGTGAAAACCATCCCAACAAGTCTAAAATGTAAACACTTAATAGGCTTACCATAGTGAATCAGGGTAAGACAAAAACACGTTTTGGAAGAAGGATTGATGATGTATTTGGTATTTTTTTTAAGTTGCATAGTGTGCCTTTAGAGAAAAGAAAGTTGAATCATTCACACTGATGTCTGTTCAAATGTATGTTCAGATTATACACCACTCTTGTGTAAGTATTAAGGAAGTGATGCAATGTTCAGAGGAAAGTATGAAAGCATTTGAGCATTTCACACACTTTTGATCTTTTCAGCCTGTGCTTGCTATGTCTGCATTGGAGAATTGTGACATCTTCTTTCCATCTTCTGTCTGTACTGTTTAAAATGTCTCAGCAGAAAGAAACCGACTTTCTTGGCAATTGCATATACAGTATGATGTGTATAATTACTTTGTCACAAAAAACAAACAAGAAAATGCTCACAAGATAGAATAGCATTAAAGAGAAATGTTACTCTCTGAGTAGTAACTAATACTTCTTTGGTTGTCTTAGTCCTATACTGTTTGGGCATCCTTAACAAATCAACTGACACTTACATGGTACAGTGACAGAACTGACTTTATATGAACTGTAATACTGAATGATTATATTGGACCATGGCATCATGTTACTCCAAGGTTAATCAGAGAGCACAATGGAATTGCATTAGCAAGTAAGCTATATGGTACACCATGTCCAAAAAAAAAAAAAAAAAAACCCCTGCACAAAAAGTAATTCTATGGTACTTTTTTGGCACCTTTCTTTAGAATTCTCTTGAATTTACTCTATGCATTCTGAATATAAAACATTATCTTTCATAATAGATAATAAACAATGACCAAACTTACATGTCCACTCGTTTTTACTCGAATTTGTTGTATCAAATCTACACTAGGGGGAGCCACTGACCCCTGTTCTGCAGTGAGGGGCTACTGACATTACATCAGAGATTGTGATGAGAGGGTCTGTATCTCTTACCATTGGAGAAGGCATAAGCTGCACCTCTCAGCCTATCATGTAATGTAATGATCTCTGGTCTCCTTCCCTGCGTAACGCCACAGCCGGAGCGTTAGCATTAGCCGGCTAAAGGTTGCAGGCTTGCCTTCCAGTGGCTTTAATTACATTTAAAAGTCTCTGCAAAGGGAGGGAACAAACTTGCCTATTTTGTGATGGGAGGTCCGACTCATTCAAAGAACCACATGAAAAACAGATTCAGTGAATCTTTTACGCCGTGACGCAATAGAGGGTATGCACGTGACGTCACCGTCGACCATTATGACTGCGGTTACGCCCACTGAGTGGCAGCATTGGGTTTTAGAGTGAATGCCGCGAAAAACACACAAAACACATCCAAAACAACGTGCCAAAAACATGGATTTTACCCCCCAGAGCACATTTTTTACTGTGGGAACTCCCATGGTAGTGAAACATGGATTTGCAATTATGTGTCGAAACGATGGATTTTGGGGTAAAATCATACCCTATATATTGTATTGTTTTATATTGTGTTGACAACTCATCAATTAAATATGTACCATCTTATATTCTGCATAATTGGGTGTTTTTAAATAAACACTGACAAAAACTATACTAGGACTGAACGATATGACGATATATATATCATTGATATAAGTGATCACTCCGATTTAGACCTACCTATATTGTAGTTATATAAAGCGTTCACAGGCAGATTTGCTTTATTTCCCCGGCGTCGAAATCAGGCACATATAAGTCACGAAGAAACACGATTCCTGGCTGCATGTTAATATCCATGGATTAGGTTTCTTTGACATGTTATAAGGAACACTTTCGAGCCCAACCTTTTGTGTAATTGTTTGTTTTACTCGCGTTTTCGCAGTTTCCCCTATTAAATCCAGTTATGCAGAAGGTTCTTTTGCCACTCAGTCCAGCTCAGGGAGCGTGTCCTGGTGGGAAAGTGACGTTAATGCATACCCTATATGTTTGTTCGAGATGCATCGGAGCTGCGCAGACCGATCGGCGTATAACATAAAAGTAGCGCGAGAGCGTTCATACGACTCCTTATGCTTTTCAATTGCTCTCGCAGTAATTTGATGTCATACGTCGATCGGTCTGCGCAGCGGCGATGCATCTCGAACAAGCATATCAACACCCCCACATCATGATCCCCGATTGTTCATGACACTGGTGTGGCTGGCATACGATCTAAACGTTTTATTAAACATTTGACCATGTATTGCTGTTTATTAGCCTACACTTTTTTTCTAAGTTTATAATAGAAAATAGAACTCAAATACAGCTAATTTGGTATTTTACACAATGGGCTACTAAAACTTATTTTCATTTTTTGGAGTGAAAAGTTCTTGGTCGTTGCAGTAAAATTCTGAATATATTAAAACCAACGCATTGAAAAAAAAAGTCAAGTCGTAAAACGCCGGTTAAATCCTTATTTTAATCCAATGTGACGTACTAGCTCGCTCTTTGAAAACTTGTTAGAAAGAGGTGTGTCTTAAGTTGGTTTATTCGAGAACCTCTCGAGCCGATTCGAGATGAATCCTGTTTTGTGAACGTGTTCAACCGATTCATTGAAAAGATCCAACTCACATGAACGATTCGTTCAAGAACCGAACGTGCATTTGCTGTCATTTGAGTTCGGCAGACATGTTCCAACAGGTATTATTCCAAAACATTCTCACATTTTGTACCTGGATAAATGATGAATACGCTATCAATTACAAGTTAATTTCTCATATTGGTCGCTTTTCTGAAACGCGACCACGAGCGTCAAAGAAATGTAAGAGATTTTGTGTTTGCCGTTAGCTTCAGTGTTCAGTTAAACATAAAACATTAAAGCACGTTGTTGTACATTCATTGATCATTTATGTGACTTATATGAAAACAGCAATTGTTGATTTTATTGTTACATTTCGGAGATTGGCATAAACCTGAATGATCATTTAATTATATTAACGCTCCAAATTTTTACTTGCTTCTAATCAGTCACATATTTTTGTATAATGAACTATTATTGTCACTGGCAACCAATTTCTCATTTAACTGTCTGTTAAAATAAGTAAATGGACATGAAAAATCTCACATAAATGTTGTTTTGAATTTAATTATTTAATTAGTTGAGAAGACACTTGCTACCAATCACAAACGTGTATTCCAGTGTAATTGTAATAATTCATTATGCATGGGTCAAAATTTGTGGGCTCTGTCCATGCAGGATCTGTCCCCTCTGAAAACGGCCCTGATTTTCGATAATGACTGGCTGGTTGTTTATGCTGCTTTCCTTTTCTAATACATTCTCACCCTGTGTGTGTATTCTCAGATGTCATTTAAAGAGCTGATCAAAGTGTTAGGGCTGGGAGCCGTAGCTTTCGCTCTGGGGGTGGAGTGGTTAGACTGGCTGACGCGGCGTCTGACAGTCTCGCGTGGTCCTCTGAAAGAAGTTCTGTTCTTTCCTTCACCCCATGTCTGTGTCGAGCACCTGTTCACACGTCATGGACGTTTCCCCTGGTAGTTTGGTCAACTTTTTCCTAATCTAAATGTGTAATAGTGTGTAAAGCAACTAATTTCTCTGCTTTCTCTTGGCCCTCAGTGCATGTCCCCTCCCCCATGGAGTTGAGACATCCTTCTCCAGGCTCCTCGAGCATCTCCTGTCTGCACGTACGTCACTGGACCTGTGTGTGTTCTCCTTCTCTCACATGGAGCTGAGCAGGGCGATTCTCCTCCTGCACAAACAGGGAGTCGTTGTACGAGTCGTTACGGACAGAGACTACATGACCATCACTGGATCTCAGATCGGCACCCTCCGTAAGGCAGGTGTGTGTATGTATATACTGTATATTTCAGTCAAAATAGTTTTAGCATGTTAATGAATATTGCAGTGGTAATGTATTTGGTCTTAGCCAACTTAGACCAAACATTAACATTATGAACTTAGGCCCTTATGAACACTATCACTTTGCAATAAGGTCTCTAGTGTTCCACTAACCTGCTGCGCAGCAGTAACCAGACAGACTCCAGACATTACCTTTGAATATGCTTTAAAGGGTCATGAAACCCTAAACCAAACTTTCTGAAATTTTAACAGTTATGTGTGTTGAACAGCATTATAGAAGTCAATGTTATCATCCGTTAGTTTAAATTTCACTTTGTGTCAACGTTTTCTCATACTATAGTACGGTGATGACTCATCTGTGTCTTGTAATTACTCGTGAGACTGCGTGTCCTTATCCTATGAGAAGACGTGTTGCAGTACGCGCTTAATTATTCATGACATTGATTTTCTCTGACAGACGCTTCAAACAGTGAGATCGCATACAATAAGTAAGAGATGCATTAATGGGTCAAAAATGAGTGTTTGTTTTTGCTTTGTAAGAGTTTCTGTGTCACACATGTTCTCTTCAATATCTGTGTCATTGACGAAAATGCGATTCATCCACGCTGTGAGTGTAACCGGTCTTTACGGCTCTTTAACCGATCAAATGGCTGTAAAATAAGTCTCAAAAGTTATCAAAGATGCAACAGCGTGTTCATATATGCATTCGATGCAGAGAACAAAATGCGAATGGCTGTGCATTTATTTGTGCATTAAATTTGAGCAAAAACCATGTGTATATTGTGTTGCATGTAATGGTAATTTGAAGTGTGCATTTGTAGGAAGCTTTGATGCTTTTAATGAGAGTGAGTCAGAATCAGAAGCTGTTGCTGTGTTGTCAGTCTCCCCTCATACCACTCTACTTCGCAGCTTAACCATGCCCACTTCTGTAGCATTTTTCAAAACTGGTGAGAACTGGCTTCTGCTGAAACAGGGGGTTTCATGACCCTTTAATCACAGCCGGAAGGATCTCACACCAATTTCAGAGAAAATCCCCCCAACCAAAAGAGGTTTTGTTTCCTCTTTTGTTAAAGTCAGACACACTAACTTTGGCCTAAGTGTTGGGGACATTTAGTTTTCAAAAGCAAGAAAAAGCAATGTTAGTTATGATTAATTTTTTTTTTAAAAATCCTTCACATAGACATACATAAATCCTGTAGCAGATCTAGGCAGGTGGAGCTGGGGTGGTGGAGGGTCTCAGAGGAACTGCAGTACCAGTTTACGACGAACACTGAACCAGACTATTTAACTGTTGAGCAAGTCATCGCAATGGCTTCAAGATCAGCAGAGGCCAATCAGTTTGTGCTGTGTAGTAAAGATGTGATATTGCATGCAAAGGACCTATCAGCCTGTGCCATCTCGAGTTTCATGACTGAACTAGATATATACACTGATGAATCACAGGTGAAGCGAATATTGTTGATCATCTCCTAACAAGACCACATATTACGGTCTGGGTAGATTAGATGGAAAGCAAACAATCAGGCATGTGTTGGATGCAGGATAAATGGGCAGGAATAAAGATCTGAGTGACTTTGACAAGGGCCAAATTTTTATGGCAAGACGGCTGGATCAGAGTATTTCTGAAACGGCAAGGCTTGCGTGTTGCTCCTGGTCAGCAGTGGTGAGAATTTACCAACAGTGGTCCGAGGTGGGACAAACCACAAACCGGCGACAGGGTGTTGGGTGCGCAAGGCTCATTGATGCACAAGGACAACGAAAGCTATCCCTTCTGGTTCGAGCCAACAGAAGGTCTACTGTGACACAAGTCACAAAATTTTAATTATGTTATGGGAGGAAAGTGTCACAACACACAGTACATTGCACTCTGCTGCATATAGGGCTGCATAGCCGCAGACAAATAAGAGTGCCTATGATGACCCCTCACCACTGTCGAAAGCACCAATGGGCACACGAACATCGGAACTGGACCTTGGAGCAGTGGAAGAAGGTCGGCTGATCTGATGAATCCTGTTTTCTATAAATTTGACAAGTACCACTGACCTAAACATTTTGTCAGACCAGGTACACCCCTTCATGACATTGGTGTTTCCTGGTGGAAGTGGCTCTTCCAGCAGGATAATGCAGCCTGCCAGACTCACCGCACACATTGTTCAGGATTGGTTTGAGGAACATGATGAAGAGTTCAAGGTGTTGTCCTGACCTCCAAATTCCCCAGATCTCAATCCAACTGAGCATCTGTGGGATGTGCTGAACAAACAAGTTCGCTCCATGGTGGCTCTACCTCACAACCTACAGGTCTTGAAGGATCTGCTGCTAAAATTTTGGTGCCAGAGACCACAGGACACCTTCAGGTGTCTTGTAAAAGTGACATGTGGCCAAGTATGGTGTCCCATACTCAGAATTTGTGCTCTGCATTTGAGCCATCCAAGTGCGCGCACACACCAGAAGCAGTGGGCAGCCATTCTTGCTGCGGCACCCAGGGAGTGATTGGGGGTTAGGTGTCTTGCTCAAGGGCATCTCAGTTGTAGGTAATAAGAGTGGAAGAGAGTGCTGTTCATTCATTTCAACTGCCAACTGTAACAATTGTAGAGTCCATGCATTGGTGGGTCGGCGCTATTTTGGCAGCACGCAGAGGACCAACAACATATTAGGCAGGTGTTCATAGTGTTTTGGCTCGTCGGTATATACTGTATGTATATATATGTGTGTGTGTCTCTTCTAGCTAATGAGTTATTTTAGTCCTGAACATAACTAAAAAGTTTAAATAACCACAGAAATGTCTTGACTTTTTAAGAATGTATTAATTTTCATTACTCACCCAGGCCTTTATTTACTGGCCTGAAAGTAACATTTCTAAAATTCTAAGAATTTATGTCTGTTGAAAAAATTCCAGAAATTTTAAAATGTATTTTTTTTACGACCATGTGAACCTCATTATTGTATTTAGCATGGGCCTGTCCTCACAGCTGTGGTATGCAGTATGAAATGATTTATAGTCAGAACTTGTACAACTGTTGCAAGTGGTAAATGTGTCATTCATACCTAGATTACAAGAGCAGCACAGCTCACACATGTTCTGTCTGGCTCAACCTTTGTTATTTCAGTACACACTGCTGTAACTTCTGCAAGCTCTCACACCCGGCTACTGCTGACTGATGCATTAGTGCAAAATTAAAGGATCTTGACAGATGGATTTGACAGATGTTGCTAAATCACATCTGTCGTTAATTTGCAATTGGATTTGGAGCTAATTAATAGTTTCCGATCTGTTTTTCACCTCTGTTACAGGCATCTGTGTGAGGCATGAGATGAGCTCAGCTGTTCATATGCACCATAAGTTTGCATTAGTGGATGGCAAGAAATTGATCACTGGCTCCCTCAACTGGACCCTAACTGCAGTCCAGAGCAACAAAGAAAACGTAATGGTTACAGAGGAGCCGGAGCTGGTACAGCCCTATCAGCAGGAGTTTCAGAAGCTGTGGGAGGCCAATGATCCAGCCAATCACAAACCTCAAACCATAAACGGGGGGCTAAATAGATAGACATGTAAGGTTGAGTGGATAGATAGGGCTTTACCTTTCTTTTTTCCTTAAGGTTTACATTACATAGTTCTACATGGAGGCGTTTATTTTATTTGTTGAAGTACTTTTAGAAGTTGAAAGCTAGTTTCGTTATCTGACTGTTTGTCTTCATGGCAATCTCGACACCTTTAGATGTTTTCCATTTGAATTTTTATGAACATTTTTTTAATAACAATTTTCATATTAAGTTCAGTATAATTATAATTATTAAAGATGTGCCCTAAGTAAAAACTAGTTCAAATAAAATCTGCTAAAATATTCCATAGCTCTGCTTATAAACATCTAGTGTGTAAAGCAAGCTGAAACCTGTGAGTGTGTTTCAAAGCCATGCCTTTGATTGCTCAATTCCTGATGGCGCTCGCCTTTTGTGTTCCTCTTTTGTGACTAGCACATTTTAGATAAGCTTGTTTCTGTATCTATGTACCTGAAGATTATATCAAAAAATAAATATCTTTAAATAAAAGATGTAAAGTCCCCCTGAGGTAAAAATCAAGTTTTTAATATTGTTTATATGTCTGTGTGGTGTTTTTAAATATGCTTTAAGCCAAACTATGTGCAAATTCATAAGTCAACACCATTGCTGAGTATTTCCTATTTAAAACTGCAGTGAACAAAAAAGAAAATCTCAAACCTGGGGTTTGAAATCGCTGGTGTTTCTGACGTCACAAACTACCTTGTAACCTATCATGTCATCCTGCTGTCGGGCTTTAGCATACCATTATAACCATGACCGCTCTGAAGCAGGAGTGTCTTTAGAGAATACTGTATATCACGGTATATTTTTCTGTTGATATAAAAAATCGGGTAGATTTGGTGATATAGCGGTGTATGATGTATATAACGAAGTATATGCCTTTCTCCACTGACGTTAAGTTGTTCAAATCGTTTCTAAGGATACTGATTGTTAGAAGACAGCTGTCTGACTAGCGAATGGAACATGGTTTGTGTAACATTAGCAAAACATTATTAGCATTTTGATAGTCAAGCAAAAAGGCTAATCATACTCATTACCGTTATGTGTCTGGATTTGTAAAAAGCGATACCATTGTGCAGCATTTACCTCAGTAAGTTGACCGAGTAGATCTCTTGAGCTCGTGCGAGTGAGTGGAGGCTAATTAGCATATTCATATATCCACGTATAATAAATGAGGCAAGGGTGTAGAGTTACATTCAAGCTATTTTAAGGCATGAAGAAATTTTTTTCACAGGAAAAAATGTTTAAATGTGTCATTTTGGTGATCAAAGATGAGTTTTAAGGGATACAATTATTGACTACTTAAAGTCCTTAAGTTAAAATTTTAACCCAACGTTTGATATAATGTTTAACCACAGGTTAAAGTCTAATTTTTTTCAATCACTATGTGTTTTATGTCTGTCAGTTACCGTTATTTAAATGAACAATGATTAAAAAATGGACATGGACATAGAAATATCAGGATTAAATTTTCTTTCTAATAAATAGACATCGTGTAGATTCATGACATTGAGCACAATGCTTGTATAAATAAACTGTAAAACTGTCAGTCTTGTTACTTTTTTTCTACCTTTTGAAAATGCTAAGGGCACCCGTTTCACAATGACCCGTATGGAAATGGCAGATGATAATGCTGTGTGGCTGACAGGGGACCTGTTGATTGGTTGCTCTGTAAGTGCAGGCTGGACGCTCGCCAGGGCCGCTGGCTGATCTGGAAACAGCCGTCGCCGTTTCGTTGAGCCGTCAGCACAAATAAAAACTGGTCGACAGCCAGGTCGCTGCAGGCATCAAGCTTCTTGTTTTGCAACGCCCCTCTGAAGGGAAGGGAATGGTCGGTTTTTAAACAGATAAGGCTAGTGGACCATTTCCAGTGTGTTTTGCGGGAAAAGTGAAACTGGATCTCCGAAGACTGGATGTCCGAAACCAGCTGAGAAAAAGCGCGACATCAACTTTATAGAATAAAATAACCACATCTAAGAAGAGCCAAATAAGGTTAGTCCCCTATTATGTTTGTGCCCGAAGGATACGCATTTTTCGTTTACAGTAGAGTCGTGTTACAGTAGAGAGATATATGAGGAAGATGTCCATATGGAAGCATGACTGGAGCCGTTTCAAATACCCCCATTTATTCCCTTTCTATCCCAGAATTCAGTTATTGATGACATGATCGTATGAACATTTTCTGAGTTTGTAAGATCGCTGATACCGTGTTTGACACATCTGTAGATTTCATAGTTTCTGCTGTTTGTGTCGAACAGCATCAGATCAAATGTAACTTGTCATTCAGTCCTAATCTTCGTCTGTGCAAAAGGGCTTTCATGCCATTTAATTTCAAATTGCGGTGGCACAACAGCATTGTGTTCATTCATATGTGTAAGGTGTGTCATATCCTGGTAACTCCCAGGTAATTATTCTTAAGGTGTTGATGTGATCACCTCCTCGTATGCTTGAGCAGGATGTTAATGCTTATTCAGGAAGCTTTCTTCGTTTTTCTTTATGAGGAAATGGGAGTTTATGGAAATAATTTATGTCATGTCTCATGTTGTTAAAAAACCTGTATGGTGTTGTTTTGTCTGTGGAAATCAAATGAAGACTTTTCGAAGAGTCTTAACGTTGCTCTTTTCCATTAAACGATAGCTCAAAGTGTCTACAATATGTCTGGCAAGCTCAAAAAGGCCATAAAAAGACCATAAAATACTGTAATATTGAGTTGTATTTCAAGTCTTCTGAAGTCATACCACAGTTTTCTGTGACAAAGATGGTGAATTTTAAGTCGTTATTCACAGAAAATCTTTAGTCATACCAGTTTGTTAACTTATTGATCAGTAAAAAAAAAAAAAAAACTATATTAATTTTTTTTGTTAATTGAAATGTAGCTGAAATAAAATATACAAGTTTACGTTGAAGTACTAAAATGACTAAAACTGAAATAAATCTAAATTAAAGCTAAATATAAATATTTACCAAAAAAAAAAAAAAAAAAATATATATATATATATATATATAAAATGCATAAAATAACTGAGTCATACAGTATCAACGTTCTATCAACATAATGATAGAATCCGTATTTTAGGGTGAACTCTTCCTTAATATTCCTATTATGTCCCAGTTTAAGGACAGTTTTTATGGCCAGAATGAATTGTGCTGAGCTGGTCTCTGCTGTAATGGCTCTGATTCAAGGAAAGATCCTCACTCAGCATGTCTGAAGCACAAAGAAAGAAAGAGAGATAGATAGATGACAGTGCTGGAAGAGTACTTTAAAGTCATCATGAAATCAAAATCGACCCTATTTACTTTGTTAGCGCACATTACTAGTCTTGTCGTGAACAATTAATCCAAGCTAATACCCAGTTAATACACTGAAAACAAATAGTTTGTCATGGTAATCTTGAATTAAAGTCACAACACTGAATTTGGTTGCAACTTCCGGTTCACTGGGACTTTAACTACATATGACGAAGTATCAGCTGAGCTTCAGCTAATGTCAGGTACACATTGCATGATTTTAGCCGGTGCTTGTTCTCATGAGTGACAATGGCATAGTGTATATTATTAAAGATGCGATATGACAGAAGCGCCAATGCCATAAGATATTTAGACTCAAGAGTCATGCAGTGTGAAATGTGTTTCTGGAAATTACATCGGCGACATCAACAATGACCTACAGCCAATTAAATTTCAGGGGGAGGAGTCATATAAACCTGCAGCAAAACATCAGCAAGTATGGCTTCTGCAAGCAACCATTCTCTCCTTCATATTCTTCTTTTCTTTTTTGCTGAAAATCAATGCGCAGACAACCTGGATCGGGCTACCGTTTTTTTAACAGGAATATATCCAATCTCCCACGAGAAGAGAAGAGAAGTCTACTGTATCACTTCTCACGTGTTTGGTTGTGAAACGTAGTTTGTAGTCCAAACAGAGTTGTCGGTGACTCTTCCTATTGAAATGCTATGTGAAAGTGTGCAAGCAACTAAATGGTGTAGTGTAGTGTGAGAACAACAGCGATCCGATGACTTTGAAAATCACGCAGTGTGTACCCAGCATAAATGAGCAAAAAGGCCCAACATATGTAGGTGGTTTTCTTCTGTTTAGATTTGTTGGAGTATTAGGCAACCTTCATTATTAACCTTCATTGTATATAGCTTATCTGTCTTATATTTTCACTTTCCCTCCACCCCACTAGATGGCGTCGGCTAATGATACCCGTCATCAGACGCAGGTGCAGAAAGATGTGGCCGATCAGAATTTTGACTACATGTTCAAGCTCCTCATCATTGGCAACAGCAGCGTTGGAAAAACTAGTTTTCTGTTCCGTTACGCTGACGACTCCTTCACCTCTGCGTTTGTCAGCACGGTCGGCATCGACTTCAAAGTCAAAACGGTTTACCGCAACGAGAAACGAGTCAAACTGCAGATATGGGTGAGTGTGGAAGATGAGGCATTGGAGTTTTATATGATTTGTTTTATCTTCAGTGGTATATTATTGTGGTATCAACTTTAGAAATTGATAATTGGCAGGTAATTCAACTTTAGAATTACCTGCCCATTAAACAGCACATCAAAACAAAACAAACTGTGGCTGGGTGCTTTGGACATTGATCAGGTTTTTTTTCCCCCTGTCTTTTGTCTCAGAATAAGCTACAAAGTAGACCAGACTTCAGTAGAGTGCATTAATATCACCCACTTTTTTAGTGGCCTTGGTTTCGGAAGTCTTTTTCCCATAGGAGTTTTAAAAAAGTCTTTGTTTAAAAATTATAAGCCATGAACCAAACTAAGCTGCTACGAGGTGAATCACAACAGTACAAACTTTAATATGAAGCAAAAATGTATTTGAAAATGAGACAAAGGGTAGTTGGCGATGTCAGTTTGTAAAGAAACACTGTGGACCTATAGTCACCGTTTTCACAAATTCACGTTTTTGTATTTTACACAGAGACGAAAACGGTATCATTTTCAAAAACTTGCAGTTTGAATCCTGTTTTCAAAATGGCGTTCTCGTGTAAATGAAGAGCCAAAGCGCATAAAGTTTCCAGTTTTTAGTTGAAACTGTGTTGTGTAAACGGCCCCTAAAAAAACAAAGATACTAAAGGCTTTAATGAAGGTACAATCTCATGAAGCATTGCAAATGACGTTGAATTAAAACGACAAATAAATATAATTTAATTTAAAGATGTTATATATAGAAACAACATATTTTGTGTTTATTACAAAATATGCATATATATATAGATACACAAATTTGAGAGTGTAGGGAGACTGAGGCTGCATCTGAAATCGCATACGAAAAACAGTATGTGACAAAAGAAGTATGTCTGAATTCTCAGTACTCATGAAAGAGTAGGCAAAAAGTACACGGATGACCTACTACTTCCGGTGAGATTCTGAAGTGTGCATACAAAGGATGCTTTACTGTCCCATGAGGCCACGGGAGAGGATGGCAGTGAAGTGATGCAACTGATGCTGGTAGATCACATGATAATGACAACGTGGCGAATTTAGTACATCCGGATTACATTCATACTACACACATTCATACTATGTAGAATATACTTTTTTAGCGCTTGCGAAGTAATTACTTATTCAAAATAAGAGAGTATGCGATTTCGGACGCAGCCTGACTCTATCACATCATTCACAGTGATTTGTGGGAGTAAAACTGGCACTAAAGAGTTATTTTAGTGTGATTTGCTTGTTTAGATTTTCAGCTTGGTGGAGATTTCGCTGCAGAATTAAGTGTAATGTAGTTTTTCCACCATTAAACATGATTATTTAAAAAATAAGTTGAAATAATGTGGACTGACAACAAATTCCCCCATGGAGAAAATGAATGGGATTTTTACTTCCAGATCCCGACTGTTGCACTCTATAGTCTGGCTATGTGAGTCTTTGGTGCAATGCTTTTAGCTGCCAGAATTTAAATACATTCGGTTTTAATGCGGGTATATTGGAAGAATAAATTCAGTGCTTTAAAATCTGTTATTATTCATATTTTATGGTTTAAGCCAGAAAAGAAAAACTTGTTATTGCCAAAGTCGAATGTTGTGAAAAGGGGATCCACTAACCATTTGTCAGTGTGACTTAGTGATACTTAATGAAGATAATCTAGGTGGAGTGTGTGTGCCTATGTGTGTGTGTGTGTGTTTCACTGGTGTGTATCAGCAATGATGGTTCAAGTTACAAAACATTCAGTATGCCACAAACCAGATGTCCCCATCATTTGATGCATTATTTGTAGAGCATGCACAGACACACACACACACAAAACACACACACACAGGGCCCAATCCATTTTGAGGGAACCTTTAGAATATAAAAGCAATATAATCAAATTGGTTGTGCTTTTTGACCATCCAGACCAGCATCCATCTGCCTTCTGCACTGAATCACTAATTTAATCAATACCGAGAGGAAGTTGGCCCAATGCTGCCAAAAAATTATTTATGATCTGGTGTGTGTTTTTGTGGCTGCATAAGTGTTTTTCTAAGTCAGTTTATGTTAAATACAGTAAATTCCTTTGTTTTGATACTGTAATTTTAGTTGTTATTGTTGCGCGCCAGTTAACAGCCGCAGCCTTCCTCGACAGAGGAAGCAACAGCACTTTCTGCTGATGAAAGGAAGTGGGTGAGAACGTCTCAGAGGTGTTGAGTAGCATTTTCCCAGACTGCACTTGTGTGCTGATGATCTACCATAGAACAACTCATCTCTGCCTCCAGTAATCTGAGATTGACTAGAATAGAACTAGAATATAATCTATTCACTAGATTTTTACATTGTATGTGTAAATCTTGTGGACCCAATGCTAGGATTGTGGGTAAGTTTCCAGGACGTTGCTATGTGGTATGATATTCTGAATAATTTTTAGCACATTTGGTTGTTAGGGTGTTCTATGTAGTTGCTTGCTGGCCCAAGTCAATAGAGTCCACCATCAAGTCAGACTGAAGCTGCGTTTCTATTACCCTTTGAATTGCGCAAACTGAAATTGTGAATTAAAAATACGCCCAATGGAAACACGTCAATTTCGCAAAAACTCCCATATATCGCAAAAAAGTTTTTATGCTCCCATGAGGTGGTTTTTCAGGCAATTCAAAAAAGGAATATTTTGCAAAACTGCAATGGAAACCGTTTTTTCACATTTACAGGTCACCTGGCGTATGTAAAAGGCGATCATTCATTAAAGAGGACGCGGTGTGTTTGGACAGAAGACGAGAGTTCTTCATTAAACTCATAAAAGACAAAAGTATTACGGGACTACTGGATTCTAAACAACAAATGAAATGCCACAATTTGAATTTATCAAGACCTCAAAGCAGATAGGAGGGAGAAACACCCAGAAACACCTTATACGTGGCAGCTCCCAAGTATAAAGGGCTTTCTTTGCCATAAATGCTTGGATAAGATGCCTATGTCTTCTTTGATTAAAAATAATGGCTAGAGCAGTGGCTGGGATATATGTAAACCTACCAACATCCGTTGCCATGATTTTTGGAATGACTTATGACAAGAGGAAAAAAGACGCTTTAGTTGCATAACATTGGTTAATGGAAACGCCGTCATTTTGCAATAGTTTTTTATCGATATTTAGAAAATATCGCAAAATTTTGTGTAAATCTGTAATGGAAATGCGGTTTGTGATATTTTGCTTTCTTGATATGCGTCGGGTATTCATTTTTTTTATTACCCACCAAGTGAAAATTGTAAGAATGATTGAATAGAAAAGCTGCAGGAAATGTCAAGGCTGATGCACAGCTGATGGCACAGTCCCAATTGTTGTATCATATTGTGCTGATGCTTTATCAAACATTAGATAAGAGGTTCTCAACTGGTTTTGCTTTAGTGCGCAGTGCATATGTTACATTGGATATCAAGTGGCGACCCAATGTTATACCAAAAGTGTTTACCATATAAAAGTTTGTTGGCTGTCTTGTAGGGCTGGGACAATACATCTATTCTCGATTCGCGATACAAAGAATCTGGAGCGATTCTGATATTTTCCGAATGTATCACGATTCTCTCTCAAAGTGATTCTGAGATTAGTTTTTAACAACAGATGACGCTACGTGCTTTAGAAACACCCGTACTCTGCTTGCTTCCAGTTCCTTTACACACACCACTAAAACCTAAACTAATCATTCGTAAAGTTCTAAAAGGTTGAAGCGAATTACAAGGGTGTTCATCGTGGGCTGTGTTTACAGTAATCTCACGTCATGAAAGCATTCTGAGCCGAGGTTCAAGTATATTTAACCACTTATATGACTCAGCCGAATGCACGATCGCTCTTCAGCACTCTTCTTCGTGAGCATTTGAGTGTGCAGTTAAAAACTAGCCTAGAGCGCCATCTGCCGTTAAAGCTCAGAATCGATTCAAAAGAGAAAATATCAGGATCAATCCAGATTCACTGCATTAAGTGTTGTCCCAGCCAACCAATCGCTTCTTACAATCTACTCTTGCCTTTATTTTCTGGTCCATTTAGATGGAGCTCAGCCTGCATGCTACGTCTATAGCATCTCCTCCTCCCCCAGCACCACCTGTCTAAATCTGCTACAAGGTCCCTTTTGTCTTGCAGCAGTACGTTTTACTATCATATAATCTTGGGGTTTAGCAGAGCAATCTTCGTACTTGCTCCGCAGCAGTAGCAGCTTCAGCAGGTGTTCTTCTCTGTATTTCTTTTGGTTTATCTGCGTACACTCTCTGCAGTCACAGCAGCTGCAGCAGCGGCGTATCTAGTCTGCCAAAACCAAACCCAATTACATTTATATTTCTCATTAATAAAATGTGTGTTACAAACTACTCAGAGAGGTGTCATGACTAAGAGAACCACTGCATTAAATCCTCACTGATGTTGGTTTCCTTCTTCTGTTGTCAAGATCCCAGAGCGCAGGCCAAGCCTTGTGATGTGTACATGTGTGTGGTGTATTTAGTGGGTGGGGAGGAGCCAAAGTGCTCTTTACTAAGTGTTGGAGATGTTTAGTTAATCAGTCATGTTTTATTGACAATATTTCTATAGCAGTGAGTTTGAAGTAAACTAATCAAATGGTGCTTGTGTTGCTATCTCCATATACACAAGTTTATTATTAGACTTTCGGTTACACTTTTTTTCTTTAGACATTCTACTAACTATAAGTAACTTTGCAACTACATGTCAAGTAACTCTCATTAGAGTATTGTAGACTGTTAGGTGTTAGGGATAGGGTTAGAATAAATTGACGTACTTGCATAGTTACTTATAGTCAGTAGAATGTCTGTTGAGGAGCAACAAAATAAAGTTTTACCAGATATTAACCAGACAGTCTACTGATAATCTAATGACTGCTAGTTGACAAAGTGACTTACAGTAAGTAGAATGTCTAAAGTGGATTACCAAAATAAATTATCCATTTAACAGATCATGCCAAAATATTTTCATTCTTGTATGAATATAACTGCTAGATTCAGTTCAAAGTTCAGGTCAAGACCTCTGAGATGGAACCTTATTTTAAGAGCTTAAGGGTGTTTAAAACTAGCATATTTTCATGCAATGTTAATTTTATGCTATATAACAGTTATATATGAACTATTATATATCAAAAAATAGAAAAACTTGGGGAATCAGCGCTCTTTATAAACTCTTTGGACACTAAAGTGTAACGTATATTTGTTGAAAGTATAACCATATACAGTATGTGCGTGTTCACATTTGCATGTACTCTGTTTACTTAAAGGAGGAGTTCATCATTTAAAGGCAAGGGCGAATGTAATTTGTGCCATTTCTCTATGAAGGAAGAGCAAATATTACACATTACATTGGAGTAGTCATCACAGTGCTCTGTAGATTTAACTGCTGTATTGACACAGTCATGGACCTTGAAGAATCATTACATTGACATTTCCTGAATTTAAAGGCTGCTTTCAGATCAGAATGAAGCGCGCTTGTGTGTGTGTGTTGCAGCTAGCACATCTTATCTCTGTTGAAAGAAGGGGCTGAGGCTTTTGTTTAAGCTCTCATTAGTTTAAATTCAGTTCCCTAAAATACAATACATGCATATATACAACCCTCTAACAGCTGCCCAAACCAAGAGTTACCATGGGAACCTCCATAGGTGAGGTCACAGCATTCTAAATCAAGTCAAGGCTTTTCAGTATCATGGAAACTAAACAAATGTTGCCTAGTTACCAGATTAACATGGCTGTTAACCTCTAAACCCCTGACTCTGTTTCGTTTGCATTGCATTTACTTATAATAATTAGTTTTACACTACATTAACAGAAATTATCAAATAGTCAAGATACATTTGCATTGACTTTGCTGGCAATATAAAATTATCTAACATTGTCAATATAACTGTGATTTTTAATGCACTTTGTATTTGCCCATTAAGTTTCCTAAAGACGTAATTAGACAAGTTGTGTGATCGATTAAAAGTGACAGTAAAGACATTTATAATGTTACAAAAGATTATATTTCAAATAAATGCTGTTCTTTTGAACTTTCTATTCATCAAAGAATACTGAAAAAAAAAATACTGTACACAAATATTTTGTACAATTGTACACAATAAATGTTTCTTGAGTAGCAGATCAGCATATTAGAATGATTTCTGAAGGATCATGTGACACTGAAGACTGGAGTAATGATGCTGAAAATTCAGCTTTGATCACAGGAATAAATTACTTTCTAAAATATATTCAAATAGAAAACAGTTATTTCAAATTGTAATAATGTTTCACAATGTTTTTACAGTATTTTTAATTAAATAAATGCAGCCTTGGTGAGCAGACGAAACTTCTTTTAAAAACATTAAAAATCTTACCTTGTCCAAACTTTTGACTGGTAGTGTATATTTTAATAAAACATTTTAATACATGTAAAATTTCTCTATATGGCTTATCCCTAAAAATTTTGCACTTAATTAATAGTGAAATATCCTATTTATTTACAGTCCTTCAGCACTCATTGAAATATTACATTCTTCTAGCAAGAAATAACAACCAACCATTGAGAAAAACAGCATTGCTTTATATTGCATATAAAGCAATGAATTCTTTCTGCAATCCGTATGGTTTCTGCTATACAGTGTTTTAGAAAGTAATGCTTAGATGTATTCAGGATGTTTGTATGTTGTTTGTCAGGACACAGCAGGGCAGGAGAGGTACCGAACCATAACCACAGCGTACTACAGAGGGGCCATGGGCTTTCTGCTAATGTATGACATCACTAACCAAGAATCCTTCTACGCCGTTCAGGACTGGTGAGTTAGTCCTATAGGGATGCTAAAGTCCCAGAGTCAGACTTCTTTTATTTAATACCAATCTACTATGACCCTTAGGAGGTAACTCAAAGTGAGAGTGATTGAAATGTTGAATGTTCCTTGTTGAAGTGCCACACTTTTACTAACAGCCACAAAGAGCATGTCAGTTCAAAATTGACTGCATTTGTGTATGTATGTGTTTTCCAGGGCAACTCAGATTAAAACGTACTCATGGGACAATGCTCAGGTGATTCTGGTGGGGAACAAATGTGATCTGGAGGACGACAGAATGGTGGCCAGAGAGGACGGGCAAAGACTGGCTAATGAGCTAGGTATGTTACAGGACAAAAGAAAACATCAGCCACACATATATGAGCCTGTAAATAGAGACTTCAGCATGCAAGGGTCCAGAATTAACCTTTGTTTGCAATCCCTCCCAATGGTGGGTGAATTTTACTGGCTAAAAAATATTTTTAACTGTAAAACAATAAAAAAAAAAAAAAAAACCATACAGGTTTGGGATGACATGTTAAGGTGAACTATTTTTAAAGCCAAGTTCTGCTTCTGTTCGGCTAATTTTGGACCCAGTGTATGGCACGTCACCCTCTGAACTTCCTCTGGGCTGCAGAGCCTTATTTGGACAGAAAAAAAGACAGAAAGAAATGCTATGAATGATACAAGCCTTTCAAAGTGCAGAAAGCAAATGTGTTGCTCAAAGGGTGTACATTTACATTTATTACTCAAAAGATGTTAGATATAATGAGTTATGATATTATATGTAGTGGTCGACCGATATAGATTTGATGGCTAATACATATATGTGTGTGTGTGTGTGTGTGTGTGTGTGTGTGTATGATATATATATATATATATATATATATATATATATCTGTAAAATAAACATTGTATTTTATATAGAAACACTGATTTTGTAACACTATGAGATCTAACAGCTGGATTTGCAGATGTTTTCGAGGTTTGTTGGCATTTAATGTTTATTAGATATTTTAAAAATTGTTTAAATTATATAAAAGCTTTTTTTCCAACAGTATATGGGAAAAAGGTATTATAGCATTTGCATTTCATTTATTAGAACTGTTGAAGTCGGCATGAAATGGAATATTTCTGCAATATTTCATAAAAAATAAGAACTGTCCATTTTGATTTCATGGTGACTTTAGTTTAAACAAAGGCAGTAAGTTAATGAAGATGGAGAATGGGAAGCTCCTGTGAGTCTGTCAGAATAAAAGTCCCGCTTCTGACTCTTATTGGCCAAACAGAAAACTTAATGACAAATATCGGCCAGTAGGGCTGTGAATCTTTGGGTAGACAGCGAATCGATTTGATTCATGATTCATAGGTGTTCGATTTGATTCAAGAACGATTTTTGCAAATTCAGAACGATTTGATTCGAGACGATTTACATTAAAATTCGATGCGATTCGATTCAGTTCAGCATTTTTATACGCATTCATTAGGGTTATTGAAATGCTTCCCCAATGTCTTAATCAGGGTGCGAATTTCACAGTGACCTTCAGGAGGTCAGAGAGTAAGGGCAAAAAACAAACTTTTGTCCACTGTTAATGTTTGTTCATGTTAGTTCTTAATGATGCTACATAACTTTATTTTAATTGCCTAAAAATTGGCATTTGTAGAAATTAAAAAGGCTTTAAAAGTATTGTTAGTTCATGTTCTATAGTACAGGATGGTGTTAATGTCTACACAACCTTATTAAAGTGTTTCCAGTACAGTAAACATACTAATGCTTACATGGAGAGACTACCTTAGAATATCATGCACTTTCCCAACTGATCCTAAACTAACTTTTCTTCACGGAATAGTAAGAAAATCCCTCTTTGTTCTCTTTATACTGATAATTTTCCTTACGATGATTCAGAAAGAAAACGCGCTAGGTTTCTACTATTGCTATAGTAACGAACACAACTTTAATGCGAATTTGATTGATAGATAAACCGCGTGCTCTTATTTCAGTGTTGTTAATGTTGTAGTTACTTCAGCAGTTTCCTTCGCACATTCAGTTTAACAACATTAAGTTAAATTTCATTTATCATTCATTGGAACTGTGCGTATTTTAGACACATTATATGTGTTTGCTCCGTCCATGCAATAAATGCGCATCCTTGAATAATCGGGGTTTTACTTCAACTGCTCAGGTAATGTCAATGGTATGACCCACTTCCGTAAAACTTCAGTATTTTATCTTATGTTTTTTGAAGCACTGAATCGTTCTTGAATCGAATCGAACACCTATGAATCGTGAATCGAATCGATTCACTGTCTACCCAAAGATTCACAGCCCTACTGGCCAATATTTGTCATTAAGTTTTCTGTTTGGCCAATAGGAGTCAGAAGCGGGACTTTTATTCTGACAGAGTCACAGGAGCTTCCCATTCTCCATCTTCATTAACTTACTGCCTTTGTCAGTCATTTTAAAGCACTGAATCACTACAGAATCGTGATTAACCGATTCTTAGCATTTTACATCGATTATCGGCCAAAATTAACGATTCACGATTCAAAAAACATGTTTCAAGATCGATGCATATGCATCGTCAGGATTTGTAATCGATGCATCGAGAAAACGAGTGAATCGTTACACCCCTATCGGCCAGCCATTAAATATATATGAAGAATGTTTTTATTCTGCTTGTAAAAATTATATTTTTGGGTTAGTAAACCATACAGTTTTATTAAAATATGATTTTATTTTATGTGTAACTCAAGATACCTCCTCTTCCGTTTCTGTCTTTCTTTGCCATCTTTTTGCAGGCTTCCAGTTTTTCGAGGCAAGTGCAAAGGATAACATTAACGTCAAGCAGGTGTTTGAGCGGCTGGTCGACATCATCTGTGACAAAATGAACGAGAGCTTAGACGGAGACCCCAGCATGTTAAACAATCACAAAGGCCCGAGTCTGCAAGAAACGCCCCCTGATGGACAGAGCGGCTGTGGATGTTAATCATCCTCTCTCAACAAACACTCACACTTGAAGGCAAACATTCACACACATGCACTCCCTCTCTCTCTCTCTCTTTCTCTCTCTTACACACACGTACACTGGAAGAGAGACTCTTACACAAGTGTACAGCCAGTATATACTATGAAATGCCAACCAAACAGTAAGAATCCGGCATAAGCCCCTTAAAATGAATAACCAACATTTCAGCTACATAAACATGCCCCTCAGGGATTGAATGAAATGGGACAGGTTTCCTTTTGTGTGAAGTGTGGCTGCTAATACATTGAACTGTGATATCATGATGAGAACAGCTGGGAAAATACTGCATGAAACTGCAGAGCAGAATTTAGAAATTCACATGCCAAAGTCTTAACTGTTTCAAACTACTCCAGTGTCTGTTTACATCATGCATTTGGTCGTCAGTGTGAAGTAGCTTTGAAATGTATATGGATTATTTTAATGGATGCAAGATTGTGTTTTACTTTAATATAAGTGATAAAACATTTTAGGACTGCTCTGGAAATATCCAGTCAATATGATTGTCAATCTTCATAGATTTTGTTACTTGTTTCAAAGTATGTCCTCAAGTGAAATTATATTTGTCTTTGCCATTTGCTTTGAATGCAATAAATTTCCTTCCCTGTGGACACTAAAGGAAACCCTGAAATTACTAATCACTTGTTCCTGTGAATAATGACCTAGATTATAGTCAGTAAAGGGTCATGCTTAGGTCAGGGAGGTTGACTCAGTCACACAAATGGTTTTAAATAGGTAAATAAATAATATATATAATATAATAAATATATATATTAATAAATCAAATGTAAATTCATGTCCCAGTTACACGGTGGAAGTTTTGCATCCTCTCACGTGACTTTCCCCCATTCATTCTCAATTACCCCCCACTAAAACCAGCACCCGCTTTAGGGCGTCTGTTAAAACTCAATGGGCTTAGGGGAGGCAAGAGAGACCCAGACTCCTGCTGTAACTTTAGCTGCTGGTGTCGCTGTTGGAAAGTGTTCCTTTAGAAAAACAAGTGATTTCTATTTTTTACTTTATTTCTACACTTATTTCTATTTTATTTATTTCTACACTTTTACAATATTTGCATTGTTTTATTTTTGTTATATGGATTATTTTTTCATCCATTTTTTTTTTTTTTTTTGAGGAGGCACTGCCTTCCTTGCCTCCTTGGAGGAAATGCCCCTGAATATATATATATATATATATATATATACACAGTGCTCAGCGTAAATAAGTACACCCCCTTTTAAACAATTTTAAACAATATCTCAATGAACACAAAAACAATTTCCAAAATGTTGACAAGACTAAGTTTTATATAACATCTGATTAACTTATAACATGAAAGTAAGGTTAATAATATAACTTAGATTACACATTTTTCAGTTTTACTCAAATAAGGGTGATGCAAAAATGAGTACACCCCACTGAAAGTCTCTGGAGCAAAGCTACATTTTAGACTACAAATGTCTAATTTAACAAGAATTCAACCACAGGTGAGTCTAATTATTCATTACACAGGTGTCCAGCAGACAGTTGACTATAAAAGGGTGTTAAAACCCCTTCCCATTTCATGCTGTCAGCAATGGCACCACATGGAAGACAAATGTCACAAGAACTGAGAAAGAAAATAATTTCTTTACACCAGAAAGGTGAAGACTACAAGAAGATCAGCAAAGCTTTACTTATCAGTCAGAATACTGTAGCAAAAGTGGTACAAAAATTTAAAAAAGATGGAATTGCAACCATCTCACAGAGCGTCCAGGTCCTCCACGGAAGTTAACACCTCGAAAGGAGCGTCTTCTGATGAGAAGGGTTGAAGAAAATCGGCATGCAAGTTCAGTTGAGAAAGAAAAGGCATGTGTAACAGTATAATGGATCCAGGCATCAGGTCTTAAAGTGACAGCAGCCTAATATACCTGCTGCCAAATTAAGAGATAATATTAATATAATAAAATAATACATACATACACTGTATAAAAAAAAAAAAAAAAAAAAGTCAGTAAAAATAAGGCACAATGTGCTGTATAAATAAGAAGGAATTTTCTCTATTTGTATTTTACAGGTGATTTACCTGTATTTTGAATTAAGGTTTGCATTAGGTTGTGTTTTAATGATTAACAGAATATTCTGTAAAATTACGGATAAAGTCCTGGCAGAAAATTACCAGTACATTTTCTGTTTTTATTTTTTACAGTGTACATACATAGTGTATATAATATGCCATTCATTGCATTATATCCAAAATACCAAACCTTTAAAACAACTTTTCTCAAACAAACAACAACTCAAACGTTGTTGTGAAATGTTTTGATTTAAAAGTGTGAAAGTCTGCTTGGATTGAAATTTTGAGATATAATGCAAGATGTGTGCGTTTTTAATTGTGCCTTAAGTGTGCAAATACTTTATGGGGACCCTGTACATTTATCTACATCTATTGTTTCCTTGCCTACTCTTACTGTAGGACCTTTGTTTGTGGTTATTGTGATTGGTACAACATTTCCTTTGCATGTACCTTGTTTATTTGTGGTGGTGTGAGCACTTAACACTTTTAGAAGAAACTTCTGTTGGTGGGAAGTGCAAAGCATGAGTATAAATAAGGGTGGATGTGGTGAGAATGCTTAAGAGCCAGTAGATCAAAGACATCTATGATAGTATCATCAGGAACTGTTCGATACTGCTGCAGATCTCTCAAGCTGTATTCCACTGATGTGAGTATGATATTGTTTCTCTTCACACAAAAGGAATTTTTTTTAATGGATTTGACATACAGTATGTGTGAACATTAGTTTATCCAGGGTTAATGTAATGAGTAAATTCTAGGATAAAGACTTAAAAATACTAGACCTTAAGAGGCATTCTACATCTAAAAGACTTGTTTTTCAACATTAACTTGAAATAATTGTTTTCTCACTCAGACACATTAACCGTCACCAAAACTCGATGTACCTACAGGTTCATTTGCACGTTTAAAACCTAACATAGAAAACTGAATTACCATCTAAGGGAATCTTTATTTAGTAACCATTGTAATGGGTCATCTCTCACCTTTTAGCAGTTTGCCTACATGTTCCTGCGGTGCAACAAATAAATTTTTAGATGCACTTAATGTCTTGAATAATTTGTTGAGCCCATAAAATAAAATTGTGTTAGTAATAGTTTTCAATTAGTAGAATCACACTGAAGGAAACTGATCGACTTCTCATGTCAATTACCATAATGATGACAGGAAATCCACCTTTAAGACAATACAAACAACATCAGGGAAATAGCTTGAAATCTGTCTTTACATGTGAGAGAAAGTTCTGATTTGAGTAAAGCAGAGCTGAATTTAATATGGCATATTTTTGGGCAAAAAAATTAAAAATGAACAAATTTAATATACTGAACTAAAAAAACATAGTACTTGGGTAAAAGTACAGAAAATATTACTCCAGTAAAAGTGAGTTGTTGACTCGAGAACAGATGTAGTGAAGTAAAAGAGGAGATTTTTCATTCTACTTTCAAACCTGAAAAGAGTGGCCGAAGGAGCCGAGGAGGAGGAAGTACTCTAGTAAAGCAAAATCACAGACTGATAACTCACTAGGGAGACAATAGTTAGTCAAACTTGGGTTGATTTGTCCATGGCACAAGAGGGTCCTCTAGTGGCACAAAAAAGTTATTACACGGATACAGAAAGGCACCGCTGGTAGAACAGACATCGTGCAAAAATGTTTCATTAGCGGATAAATGTCGACAAACGGTTATCTGCAACTTAATTTAGTTGGTCAAGAACTTACATCTTAGCAGGCTTACATCTTAGCAGACGCTTTTATCCAAATGGCGACTGACGTGAGGAGTACAAGCGATTTAGATAAGGCATTATCGCTTGAAGCAACAGTTTCGTCCAGAATATTACAAGCTAGAACAGGGAGGGATAAAAGGTTTTCTGGTATGTGTGAGTTTTTGGGGTTACCATTGTGCATGATATATTAGTAAATATATTGGCGCATATTTTTCAATATATAAAAAGCGGCAATTCCGGCAATTATTATGAATATATAGGGGAGCGCGGGGCACAAACTAACGCGGGGTTAGTTGTAACACACATGGTTTAAATACTTCCACACAAGGTAGAATGAAGAAACGTATTTACTAGCTGCCATATCGACAATATATAGAGAAAAAAATGCGCCAAAATTCAAATATCTTTGGAAGATATCACTGAACATTTATTTAACAATAGCAAAAGTAAATTTCTTACTTAAGCTAATTTTTCATCTATATTTTTTGTTTTTATTTAAAAATAGACAAATCTAATATTATTTTAATCTCCAGTCTGTTGTTTAGCAGTTTGGGTAGTTCTTTAATGAAGAAGACACTAACCCAGCTAACAGATTTTTGTTATAAGAACGTTATCTAAATATTCAGTGTTGGTTCTGGGAACGTAAAAAACGTCCAGTTTTCTTGATGTTAGAGGAACGTTTTTATAAGGTATAATGTTCCTCAAACGTTCTTTCAACTTAATTTTGATCTAAAATTCAACATTCTAGGAACGTTGATTTGTAACATTCCAAGAACATGAAAATGTACAGTTTCCTTAATGTTAGTAGAATGTTATTTAAAGGTTAGTATGATGTTCCTGAAACATTCTTTCAATCATTCAAACACCTGCTGTGAACAAGCACTGAAAGAAAGAGAAATAAGAAGACTGCATTGATAAAGAAGATCAACATGTCTGTTTTAATAACAGACAAGAGACTGCATTAAAGTGGTATTAACAACTTTTTGTTTTTTTTGTGTAATTGCTAACTTAAGAAATTGAAATGCTGTATCAAATCCAACCAATGTTAAAATATAATTTGCTACGCTGTCATTATAAACTTTTTGTTTAAAACTTTTGTTTTGTGTCATTTATAACAGACATCAACATTTGGCATATGAAACACAACAATGGTGACATGCTTCATGCCAGCATACAAAACACATTCATGGTTCCCAGCATGCATTGCGACATGAATAAATTATGCAGCTGAATTTTTTTTTTGATTGTCACCGTTGTTGAGGTTTGTATGATGAGTGCTGATGTCTAACTGTGTCGTTTTTAACTTCTAAATAGTTTTGGACAATATTACACAAATCACTTCAATGTTAAAAAAGAATTTTATCACATTCTTGGGTTTATTATTTCCTTTTCAAATAACACTACACCAAAAGTAAAAAATAATTACAAAAAAAGCAGTTAATCAAACCATGTTAATGAGGTTGTTTATATGTCTTTATCAATGCAGAAATGTTTTCTGAAAACACCTGCAATTGCTGATAAAGAAGCAACTCTATAATAGTCAGGGGTCAAGAGCTCAACTAAAGCAACCACCAACCTCCATGATGGTGACCTCAAACGAAACATCTAAACTTCTGTTAATTCTCAATAAGAACTTCTGTAGACGTGTGACAGAAATAAAGTCAGTAAGTGAAGCTGGTAATGCTGTTTGTGGAGTTGTTTAATCAGATCTTCAGAGATTTAATGTCTTTTATCTTCAGATCATCTAAGGCTGTGGCTGAAGAAAGTTGTAGTTTGTGTTCTTATTTCTCTTTCTTTCAGTGCTTGTTCTCAGCAGGTGTTTGAATGATTGAAAGAATGTTTCAGGAACATCATACTAACCTTTAAATAACATTCTACTAACATTAAGGAAACTGAACATTTTCATGTTCTTGGAATGTTACAAATCAAAATTCCTACAATGTTGAATTTTAGATCAAAATTAAGTTGAAAATGTTTCAGGAACATCATACAAACCTTCAAATAACATTCTACTAACATTAAGGAAACTGAACATTTTCATGTTCTTGGAATGTTACAAATCAACGTTCCTAGAATGTTGAATTTTAGATCAAAATTAAGTTGAAAGAACGTTTGAGGAACATTATACCTTATAAAAACGTTCCTCTAACGTCAAGAAAACTGGATGTTTTTTACGTTCCCAGAACCAACACTGAATATTTAGAGAACGTTCTTATAACAAAATACTTGACATTGTCAATAACTCTAAGAGTAAAAAGTCAACTGATTGTAATGATATTGACATGTCATTATTAAAAAACATTATAGAACATATAGTAAAACCATTTACATATATCAGTAATCAGTCTTTTTTAACAGGTATATTTCCAATTAATATGAAAGTAGCTAAAGTTATTCCTATTTTTAAAAGTGGCGATAGACATCTTTTTTCCAATTACAGACCAATTTCTCTGCTTTCTCAGTTCTCATAAATTTTAGAGAAATTATTTGTGCGCTGGCTTGATAATTTTATAGATAAACACAAATTATTGAGTGAACATCAGTATGGCTTTAGAGCAAATAGGTCGACCTCAATGGCGGTGATGCACTCAAAAAATATTTCAGTCTAAACTTAAGTTTTATGTAATTGAATTACATTTAAATTTTCCATCCATTTTGATTACATAGTTTTTACATAAACAAACTAATAAACTTAATGTGATCCATATTTGTAAGTTATATGTAAATGAAATAGGTAAGATTTATGTAATAGTATGCAGAAAAATGCCCGGGTTATATAACACTGCTTAGTGTTCATGTGTGTGTGCGCACTACTGAGTTAAAGTACCATTGAAGCAGTGTCAGAGTTAATGAGATAATTAAGTGATGACTGAACATTAATGATGAACACCTGCTGTTAACAAGAAGAATCGCTGAAGGAAAGAGAAACAACTGACTTCAGTCACAGCCTTCAATGAAATCAACTGAAGATAAAACACATTTAATCTCTCAAGATCTGATTAAACAACTCTACAAAACATCACCAGCTTCACTTATTACTAACTAGATTGACTTTATTTCTGTCATACGTCTGTAGAAGTTCTTATGAGAATTAACAGAGGTTTAGATGTTGATGATTTATTGAGATTCATTTGACGTTACCATCTTTGAGGTCAGTGTTGGCTTTAATTGAGCTCTTGATTTTATTGATTTTCTTTATTTATAGTTTTCTTGCTGCTGTAACTGAGTGTTTATAAAACACTTTTGTTATGGCATAAATGTCAAGAGAGCAAGTCGGAATTAGTGATGATCAAATGAAGCCTCATAAAGCACTGAGGTTTTCTCCTCAAAAGATTCAAAGCTTCGTGAGTGTGTTGAAAGCAGCGCCATCTGGTGTTTAGTAAAAAATAAAGCAGCCAAAACTCTATGAAAGAAGCTTCGTCGGACGAAGTAGCCACAGTTTCATGTTACGTGTTCAAATAAAAGCCTAATAGTGCGTGTCTGTGTGTTGAATTTATCTCCCTGATAAATTAATTTACCCATTAAACTGTGGCATTTAATGCCAGTATGAATATCAATATGATGTAACAGAAGAATAAATGTTGCCTACACATATTTGAATTGCATATGGCAAATATTTTATTTTCCTGAATTAATTGGTATTCTTCATATTACTTATGACTGGGTATTTAAAAATGTAATTGAGTAAGTCTGAATGAAAACCTACTAGTAAGATCTGGGGATTCGAACTTTCCAACACGCAAAGTGAATCGCGCACGTGATTGGACAGAAAGTGAGGCTTCGTTTGTCATTGGTCACGTGATTTCTACGTTACCAACACACGCTTCAAATCGAGGCTTCATCTGGCACGCCCATTTATGCTCGACACACGCTCCGAAGCCTCGGTTCAAATGTTACATAACTAGTCGGAATGATGCAGTAGACCAAAACTTTTTTTGTGCACAAACTGGTTTTAAAATCCTTAATATTATCTGTTCGTCACAACACTGCTGTGAAGCTAATAATACAACACCCATTTCATCAGAGACCAAACTCCGAATAAGATCAATAAATCTGGTCACTAAATACTACAACTTTTACCATCAGCACCTGATCACATGTTCTCTTGACATTTATGCAACAAGAAACGAGTTTAATAATCAACCAGTCACAGCAACTAAAGAACGACTGATGCAATAAAATCAAGAGCACAATTAAAGCCAACACGGACCTCAAAGATGGTAACTTCAAATGAATCTCAATAAATCATCAACATCTAAACCTCTGTTAATTCACACAAGAACTTATGTAGACGTATGACAGAAATAAATCAGTCTAGTTAGTAATGATTGAAGCTGGTAATGTTTTGTAGAGATTGTGGAGTTGTTTAATCAGATCGTGAAAGATTTAATGTCTTTTCTCTTCAATTGATTTCATCGAAGGCTGTGACTGAAGTCAGCTGTTTCTCTTACCCTAACCCAACCCTGAACTTATGGAATAATTGTGACAAGGAATTAAAATTGTGTACATCACTTTGTAAATTTAAAAACAAGGTGATAAATAATTATATAATTTAATATGAAATATTTGAGTATGTAATATTTAAACTATTGTATTATTATTTGAAATGTGTATTTTTTAAATTGTCTAGGTATATTTTTGGAAAATGTCTTGTGTTATCTTGTAGTAATCAAGTCCAGGGGAAAAAGTGACGTTCATTTGATATGTATGTATAAAGGGTAGGCATAATAAGCAGTGGCTTCAGCCTACACCTTTTTCGGTTATTATGTATATTTTTTTTTCTTATGAATAATTGACTGCAAGGACCGAAATAAATTTTTGTTGTTGTTGTTGTTGTTAAATTCCAGTGTCGCAGATAGGGTTCGTTGTAACACTGCTTTACAATGTGCCCCGCTATTCTATACAGTTACGATATAACTGGCATAATTAACTTTTATGAATTTCTGTTGATAAACTATGGAAAAAAAGGTGAACAAAGACTGAGAGGAAGAACCTGAACATCCAGAAAATATTATTTCAAGAAATGTTCAGTATTTGTACTGGCTCGTCTATTTATCTCCTGTTCTGTGAGAGCTGTTAGTGAAGGGAGAGGAGTGTTTTGTTCAGCTCTGTGTTTTTCTGAATGTCTGAATATGTTTCTTCATCTGTTTGGGTGTATTGTTTTGATGAGTGCTATATAGCTGTGTTTTACAGAGTGTTCATTGTCAAACTACAAAATTATTTAAATGTGAATTTCTAAAAAAAAAAATGCTATTATTTTATATGAAAAAAAAAAAATTATTGTCTTTTATTGACAAAATGTTTTAGTTTGTCATGTATATTTTTTTAATTAAATCAGATAACATTTTTAGCTGTCATATGGTCTTTACAACGCCCCCATCACATGTTACAATGTTGTTACATGTTGTCACATTTCCCTTCCCTTCTTAAATAAAGAAAAAAGTATACACTGTATTAATGAAACAAAGCCACATATTTGTACCAGACATGTGTGAAATTAATGTGGAACAAAAGAAATTCCCTGAACCCTAAGCAGATTTACACAAACTGAGAAAGTCAAAAAGCGTTAGGTTGTGCCCCGCTCTCCCCTAATATATTATTTCATATATATTTTCAGTATATTTACACCATTGATCATAAATATAATGAAATATATTTTGCGTTTCGTAAGGGTATCATGTTTATAATCTGAAAGCAACAGTCTAGTTTGTCTTGTCATATCTCTTCACCACAGACCAAAACAAAACATGAAGGTGGCAACATGTTTAAAACTGGTTTCCACCTTCTACAGCTTCCTCACTGTAAGTAAATTACATTTATTGAGTGATGCTTTACTGATTGATGATGAATGAGCACCAATTAAACTTTTTTCTCTCTTTCACACACTGTAGTTGAGTGGGGGCGCGGCTGTAGGATTTGGTATATGGTCACAAATGAAGAACAAGACATCTGACTTGTTAAAAACAGCTGATGATGCGACACTTACAACACTCCTGTCCCTGGGGGCCCCGATGCTGATCGCTCTGGGCTGCGTCTTCGCTCTGATGGGCGTGATCGGCTGTTTGGGCACTTTGAAGAAAAAAAGCTGGATGCTCTTGGTTGTAAGTGTTTTTTTTTTGTTTTACAATCACTAGAACCAATTTCTCAATATTTTTTGTCACTTTTTCACAACTCTTCCCTCAGTGTGCACAACAGCAGTCTATATATGTGAGCTAAGCTTAGGACCCTTTTCCATTGCTTTGGCACAAAATACATTTAATGACTACATCTGTCAAATAACATGAATTGTTTTCTCACTCACACATTAACCACCACCAAAACTCAATGTACCTACAGGTTAATTTGCACGTTTACATCCCAGTTAACAGAATTTTGTTATAAGAACGTTCTCTAAATATTCAGTGTTGGTTCTGGGAATGTAAAAAACATCCAGTTTTCTTGACGTTAGAGGAACGTTTTTATAAGGTATAATGTTCCTCAAACGTTCTTTCAACTTAATTTTGATCTAAAATTCAATATTCTAGAACGTTGATTTGTAACATTCCAAGAAAATAGAAATGTTCAGTTTCCTTAATGTTAGTAGAATGTTATTTAAAGGTTAGTATGATGTTCCTGAAACATTCTTTCAATCATTCAAACACCTGCTGTGAACAAGCACTGAAAGAAAGAGAAATAAGAACACAAACTACAACTTTCTTCAGCCACAGCCTTAGATGAACTGAAGATAAAAGACATTAAATCTCTGAAGATCTGATTAAACAACTCCACAAACAGCATTACCAGCTTCACTTATTACTAACCAGACTGACTTTATTTCTGTCACACGTCTACAGAACTTCTTATTGAGAATTAACAGAAGTTTAGATGTTTCATTTGAGGTCACCATCATGGAGGTTGGTGGTTGCTTTAGTTGAGCTCTTGACCCCTGACTATTATAGAGTTGCTGTTTCATCAGCAGTTGCATGCTTTCAGAAAACATTTCTGCTTTGAATGAGAAGATAAAAATGTCTGTTTTGATAACAGACAAATGACTATGTTAAAGTGGTTTAAACAACTTAAGAATTTGGAATGCTGTTTCAAACATAAGTAATATAATTTGTGGTGCTGTCATTGTTAACTTTTAGTTTAAAACGTTGTTTTGTGTCATTTATCACAGACATCAACATTTGGCATATGAAACACAACAATGGTGACATGCTTCATGCCAGCATACAAAACACATTCATGGTTCCCAGCATGCATTGTGACATGAATAAATTATGCAGCTGATTTTCTTTGATTGTCACCATTGTTGAGGTTTGTATGATGAGTGCTGATGTCTAAGTGTGTCATTTTTAACTTCTAAATAGTTTTGGACAGTATTACACAAATCACTTCAATGTTAAAAATGATTATCACATTTTTGAGTTTACTTTTTCCTTTTCACATAACACTTCAATATCAAAAGTAAAAAAAAAAAAAAAATACAAAAAAGCAGTTGATTAAATCACTTTAACACAGTTGTTTGTCTGTCTTTATCAACTCTGTAATAGTCAGCAACCACCAACCTCCATGATGGTGACCTCAAACGAAACATCTAAACTTCTGTTAATTCTCAATAAGAACTTCTGTAGACGTGTGACAGAAATAAAGTCAGTCTGGTTAGTAATAAGTGAAGCTGGTAATGCTGTTTGTGGAGTTGTTTAATCAGATCTTCAGAGATTTAATGTCTTTTATCTTCAGATCATCTAAGGCTGTGGCTGAAGAAAGTTGTAGTTTGTGTTCTTATTTCTCTTTCTTTCAGTGCTTGTTCACAGCAGGTGTTTGAATGATTGAAAGAATGTTTCAGGAACATCATACTATCCTTTAAATAACATTCTACTAACATTAAGGAAACTGAACATTTTCATGTTCTTGGAATGTTACAAATCAACGTTCCTAGAATGTTGAATTTTAGATCAAAATTAAGTTGAAAGAACGTTTGAGGAACATTATACCTTATAAAAACGTTCCTCTAACGTCAAGAAAACTGGACGTTTTTTACGTTCCCAGAACCAACACTGAATATTTAGAGAACGTTCTTATAACAAAATTCTGTTAGCTGGGATACTACTCTTTTATAAAACTGTTAAACTTAAGTTCAAAACCTAACATACAAAACTGAATATGACTGCAGTTTGCCACATTTTTACAGTAATACCATATTGAAATAGCCTATATTCTGAATCTGAAAAATGAAATACTATCAAAACAATTAGATGTCACCAAACACATACACAAGTGTTCGTCTTTCAATTCTATTACCATCTCTGTACAGAAGGGGACATCTTAAGAATAATTGTGTACTGTAAACATGGATAATGTAACATGTTCTAGACAGTAGAGAGTGTCATTCTTGTTTTGTAAAGAAAATTTACAATAGAAAACTATCTGTAATGCTACCTGTAGTTAGTGTTTTTATGTCTGTTTTATGAGTGACAAAGTGCATTTGTTGTGTGACTTTGCTAGTGTTTTGGAAAAATGTATTGTTTTGAGACAAGTTTTAATGCATTTTGGATGTGAAATTTACTGCTGTGCTAAACTGAATGTTGGTAAAGAGAACTGTGTGAATACTGAGAAATGTGTCATAGCCACTGTAAAAAATTTTTTTTTAAAGTATTAGGCAATTACAATGATCATATATTAAGTTAAATATTGTAGCAATGTTTTAAAATTTCTTGACATGAACCAATGTAAAGCCACCACTCTGTTTTAATTTCTTTCTTTCTTTCTTTTTCAATTTTATTTCAGTTTTTTGTCATTGTGCTCATCATCTTCATCCTCCAGATCATCGTGGCAGTGTTTTTGGTCCTCCCCGATTCTGTGGTAAGAGCAAATATGAGACCCAATTCACAAAGACTGCTCGCAAAAATGTTAATTGTGGAAAATCTTTGATGAAACAAACAAAATAATGAAACAAAATGAACTGATGAAACAAAATTAAGATAAACCAAACGAAAGCTTGAATTATCGGTTACGAAAACATCACAATTAATGTTACAAAAATCTTTCTTTTGTTAATTCATGGCTTAAGTTATGTTGCAAAACAGGAATCGTTGGCACACACAGGTTGTGGGGACATAAAAGATAATAATCAAAACACTTTTGTGATTTGATAATCATAATTTTTTTGTGTAATATATATGATTTGCTTAATTTTTTAATATATAATTCAGTTAAATATAACTGGTTTCAATCTTTATTAATTAAAAATCATTATATTTAAATGTCTCTCTAAGTTAGTTCTAATATTTTTTTTTTAGTTATTTTTGAAAACTTTGCTGCATCACAATTTGTCTACTTATACTGTGACCTATTTTGTGAAGAAAAAGTACATACTTTTGAGTGTGTAGCAGAATAGTAGGCAAGCGTTGGGACATACTACTTCATCATAATTGCCATTGTCATATGTTTTAATGTTATTAAATAGAAAATGTTATTAAATATTAAGAAAACACAAGAACTACAACTGACTTCCAACCACAGCCTTAAATATAATCAACTGAAAAGACATTAAATCTCTCTTATAACAAACCAGACTGACTTTATTTGTGTCAATCGTCTACATGTCTTTTTGAAAATTAACAGAGGCTTATGTGTTTTTGAAAACATTTGGTCACCATTATGGTGATCCATGTTTCCATTAGTTGTGCAGTACCTTCATGCCACATATCACACATTTTGAATTTCAACTTTTATACACATTGTGAGAAAAAAGAAAGTAAACACACCCACAGACATCAAGAACCAACATATGTTTCACATCAATGGTGACATGCTCCATGCTGCAATGCATGCTGGGAGTCATGTGTTTGTTTGTTTTTTTACTACGGTGGCTCCAACATGCATTGTGGCATGAAATGTCACCATTATTGAGATTCTATGCTGATTCTTTATGTCTGTGTTTTCTTAAAACAAACAAAAAAAAAAAAATAGAAGAAAAAAAGAAATCTAGTTAATTTGAAAACAAACAAAGTAAAAAGTAGAGTAACATATAGACATCAAGAATCAGCGTATGTTTCTCATCAATGGAGACATGCTTTCCCGTATCTTTGGAATACTCATTTCAACAAACTATTTGGGACATTCTAATTTTAAATATTATTTAGAATGAATAGTGCAAACTGGGATGCAGCACTTGTGTAGTTTTGATATTTTGTCTTGATCGTATCAATCAGTTTCAAAAAGGACAAAATGTCACATTTTTGTAACTGAATTCAGTTATGAAGCGGAAAGGAACCCTGTGCCAACCAACCTGTCTCCCATAATGTTCCATACTGATTAAATACAGGAACAGAGTTTTATTCAAATGCTTCCTTTTATGGTTAACAGAAAGAAAAATCCTTGAGCAGCTTAGAGAGCAAATTGGTAAAAAGCCTTCAGAAGAGCTATAAAGAGAATGACACTTCAATCACTAACATATGGGATGAAACTATGAACAAGGTAAGACCGTCATGCATAAGCCTTCATGAATGTCAGCTGTTGTCCTTCTAATGAATATTACTACTTTCATTTTCACAAAGCTGCGTTGCTGTGGATACAAAGGCTATGACGACTTCACATCTTGGGTAGAGAAGTATCCCACACAATGCTGCGGTGAAAATACACAAACACATTCAACATGTACTAAAGAAGAAGCTGAGAATAAGGTACTGCCTCATCATGACCAAAAATACAGCAAAAAGATTATGAATACATTATTTTTATGAAACTCTTTCATTCCTGCTATAGAAAGTAAAGGGCTGCATTCATCTTCTGTTGAACGAAAGTTTTACCATTTCTGGAGCTTTGTCCTTTTTGATCGGGATTCTAGAGGTAATAATATTTGTGACCCTTGACCTACGTAAACTTTGAACAATTAGAAAGTGGGAAATGGTCCACTGCAGCATTTTTGTATTAGTTTATAACTGATTTGATTTAAAGATTGAAATTATGTCTTTTTAGTTTGTTTTCTGCAATGGGTTTTTAATCTCGTATGTTAGTAGTCTATATCAGCAGGGATGAATCTAAGAGAGCATTGAACTCAAAACAGCAATCAGTTCTTGATGATAAATAATATTTATATTCAACTTCAACCCTGTTTTCCAGATTGTTGCCTTGGTTGTTTCCCTGAAAGTCTACCGATGCTTGAGACATACCTGATCTCCCGGACCCCTATGGAAATAATCTGTGATAAACAACTTTTATAAATGTGTGCAAGTTTGTGTGTTTTATTATTTCTTTTGCATTTATATACAGTGCCTTCAGGGGAAAAATCACATTTTGTTACGAAAGATGATGTGTGAAAAAATATTATTTTCTTAAAAATTTTACTTGATTTCAGTTTTACAACGTCTATCAAATATAATAAAGTGCATAGTGGCTTCTCATTTCATTTAATGCTTCTTCATTTTTTTGTAAAGACAAATCACTGACAATATGATTCTATTATTATAAAGAACAGCTGTTCACCTTTAATACTTTCCTTTAACAATGAATAATAAACTTGATAACGATGGCATAAAACATTGCTGTGAGAATAATTCATGGAAAACTGTATTAAACATTTTATTAAATTACAGTAATAACTTTATTATTAAGAGATATTTCTATTCCTCTAGTAAGCCTACAAAATGATCTGCTGCTTTAACATTTCATTCTGTAGTAAACTATAAACTGTAAATATAAAAACTCATTAATCATTTTTATAATCATCTGAACGCTATTATTCATGTTCATAAGAGCATTGCCTGTGTTATACTGTAATCTTTCACATTATTGTCATATATTCAAAAGAGAAAAATATATTTCTTATTTACGTCTTGTTGCTATTTTATGTAGACATTCACTCTATTTTCAAGAAACTAGAAAAGCTAGATCAGTTTCAGTGCTGATTATCATTATTCTGTCACATGATTAGATATCATAGCATTCACATTCAGAAGAATCTAAAAATAAAGTTTAAAAATCTGCCAAGTATTAAAATGCAGCAAAATTGCATCCAAACTTTCTAGTTGCGTGTATCAATATGAAAAAATATAAAGCGATCATGTAGTTCAAATATTTCCTCTATTTGGTCACTCCATGACCTTACTACTCGACCCTTTGACCTCTGACCCTACACTTACACGCTGGCTGCATCCGAAATCGCGTACTGTAGAGTAGGTACTACATTTGAATTTAAATTTACTTCACGACCGATGAAAAAGTACGTTATATAGTAGGAATGCGTGTAGTATGAATGAATTCGGACGTACTACATCCGCTATGTTTTTACCGTCACATGACCTACCAGCGTCAGTTTTACCCCAGCTAACAGAATTTTGTTATAAGAACGTTCTCTAAATATTCAGTGTTGGTTCTGGGAACGTAAAAAACGTCCAGTTTTCTTGACGTTAGAGGAACGTTTTTATAAGGTATAATGTTCCTCAAACATACTTTCAACTTAATTTTGATCTAAAATTCAACATTGTAGGAACTTTGATTTGTAACATTCCAAGAACATGAAAATGTACAGTTTCCTTAATGTTAGTAGAATGTTATTTAAAGGTTAGTATGATGTTCCTGAAACATTCTTTCAATCATTCAAACACCTGCTGTGAACAAGCACTGAAAGAAAGAGAAATAAGAACACAAACTACAACTTTCTTCAGCCACAGCCTTAGATGAACTGAAGATAAAAGACATTAAATCTCTGAAGATCTGATTAAACAACTCCACAAACAGCATTACCAGCTTCACTTATCACTAACCAGACTGACTTTATTTCTGTCACACGTCTACAGAACTTCTTATTGAGAATTAACAGAAGTTTAGATGTTTTGTTTGAGGTCACCATCATGGAGGTTGGTGGTTGCTTTAGTTGAGCTATTGACCCCTGACTATTAGAGAGTTGCTTCTTTATCAGCAATTACAGGTGTTTTCAGAAAACATTTCTGCATTGATAAAGACAGACAAACAACTGCATTAAAGTAGTTTAACCAGCTGCTTTTTTTTGTAATTTATTTTACTTTTGGTATTGACGTGTTATGTGAGATAGAAAAAATAAACTCAAAAATGTGATAAAATTAATTTTTAACATTGAAGCAATCTGTGTAACATTGTCCAAAACTATTTAGAAGTTAAAAACGACACACTTAGACATCAGCACTCATCATACAAACCTCAACAACGGTGACAATCAAAAAAAAATTCAGCTGCATAATTTATTCATGTCGCAGTGCATGCTGGGAACCATGAATGTGTTTTGTATGCTGGCATGAAGCATGTCACCATTGTTGTGTTTCATATGCCAAATGTTGATGTCTGTGATAAATGACACAAAACAATGTTTTAAACAAAAAGTTAACAATGGCAGTGTTGCAAATTATATTTTTCACATTGGTTGGGTTTGATACAGCATTTCAATTTCTTAAGTTAACAATGACAGAAAAAAAAGTTACTTAAACCATTTTAATGCATTTACCTATCTGTTATAAAAGCTAAACTTCTGTTCTCAATAAGAACTTCTGTAGATGTAACCCTGTATAATTTAACAAATTAATTATTAAAAGGAAATAATTTAAGAATTTGTTCAAATAATAAACTAACCAGAAATGAGTAAAAAGAGTAAGAAAAATGATAAAATCGAAGTGAATTGCATGTCAGTGTGATGATTGACATTTCAGTAATTGTCCAATTATGTGAGGTTTATGTGGAAGTCCCGCCCCACCACGGTAGTTGCTGTATGGAGAAGGCATTTTATTTTTCTCTGCGTGACTGGTGAAACTAGCAGCAGTGTAATTTGAGTAAAAGTCAAAATCGTTAGAGAAGATTAAACCAGAAAAGTTTATATGGTGTATTTTCTTTGGATTTGGTGAGTACACATTTTGAGATGTGTAAACTGTCAAAAATTGAGAGAGAGTGAAAACGTATTTCTTTATCAGAATGAAATGCTGATAAAATCTGATGTTTAACAAGCTAAAAGAGTTTAATGGTTAAAAGATGTCTATATGAGTTCTTAATGTTCATATTGTGTTGTTAATGATATTGAACGAATGGTTTTATGTTGTTTATGTAGCGCAAAGTTATCTAACCTGTCGAATTATGATGGAAATGTAGCTGTAAATGCTGAACAGGATAATAAGTGCTACCGTTTACTGTTATTAGATCAAATTAATGTGTGCTGTTACACATGCAGGTCAGGTTTTTTTTGTCTTACGCTGGAACTGCGTTCATTTCAGCGTGACGATTTAAGATGGCGAGCCTCCAGCGAGATGAACTTTGACTGAGATTGAGTTCAGACCAACACCTGTGGAATTGGGTAGGAAAGTTCTAATTGCCTGCTACTTTTTTTTCCTAAACGGAACTGAGCTTTGTTTTTGAGTAACTGCTCAAGTTTTTGCTTTGGAACTGTAGAATCGTTTTTCCGCGATTCTAAAGAACTTTGGATTCCCCGAACTGAATCTTTTGAATCGGATATTTGAATCGGATCCTTTCAATGAGTCTTTTTGAACTGATTTATTGAACTGTTTTCTTCTGAACTGTTATTTTGCCTTGTGTCCAATTCCAAGGATTTATTTTTGAATGTGATTGAGTGAACTGTTCAATTTCACAACTGTGAACTTTGTAAATGTTTATTTGAAAATTGAAATTGGTGTAGTATTCTAGGAAATTCATATAGCCTAGAGGTGCATCCAACAGAATAATTGAACGAACAAACAGAAAGAGTCATGTGAAATTGTTCACGTACTTTCAATTGAATTTAATTGAAAAGTCTTAACACACTGTGTTGCTACTGAACCAAAATTGTGACAAATTGTTGATTTAACATTTTATTTAGTTTTTTCCTTTCAAAAATCAGCAATTTCTTTAATAGTTCATCAAAGATTTGCTTTATTATTTAACAAGTGTTGTCTTTATTACATCTCCACAGTTGAACCTACTGGCCTATGGTAATATTAGTAACAAGTGCAATATTATTTGACACGTGTGCTACATAGATGTGTGACAGAAATAAAGTCAGTCTGGTTAGTAATAAGTGAAGCTGGTAATGCTGTTTGTGGAGTTGTTTAATCAGATCTTCAGAGATTTAATGTCTTTTATCTTCAGTTCATCTAAGGCTGTGGCTGAAGAAAGTTGTAGTTTGTGTTCTTATTTCTCTTTCTTTCAGTGCTTGTTCACAGCAGGTGTTTGAATGATTGAAAGAATGTTTCAGGAACATCATACTAACCTTTAAATAACATTCTACTAACATTAAGGAAACTGTACATTTCTATTTTCTTGGAATGTTACAAATCAACGTTCCTACAATGTTGAATTTTAGATCAAAATTAAGTTGAAAGAACGTTTGAGGAACATTATACCTTATAAAAACGTTCCTCTAACGTCAAGAAAACTGGACGTTTTTGACGTTCCCAGAACCAACACTGAATATTTAGAGAACGTTCTTATAACAAAATTCTGTTAGCTGGGTAGGTCTGCGTCTGTCCTCTGCAAGGCATTTATTCTTACTGCGTGGCTGAGTGTGCGACCATGCATGCGCGCAGCTTAGAGGGAACATTGGGTGTGAGCACTTAACACATTTAGAAAAAAAACTTCTGTTGGTGGGAAGTGCAAACCATGAGTATAAATAAGGGTGGATGTGGTGAGAATGCTTAAGAGCCAGTAGATCAAAGACATCTATGATAATATCATCAGGAACTGTTCGATACTGCTGCAGATCTCTAAAGCTGTATTCCACTGATGTGAGTATGATATTGTTTCTCTTCACACAAAAGGAATTTCCATGAATGGATTTGACATACAGTATGTGTGAACATTAGTTTAGCCAGGGTTAATGAGTACATTCTAGGATAAAGACTTAAAAATACTAGACCCTAAGAGGCATTCTACATCTAAAAGACTTGTTTTTCAACATCAACTTGAAATATATGTTTATATAATGTATATATATATCTCATGTTTCTTCTCATGTCAATTACATGTCAAAACTCAATGATGACAGGAAATCCACCTTTAAGACAATACAAACAACATCAGGGAAATAGCTTGAAATCTGTCTTTACATGTGAGAGAAAGTTCTGATTTGAGTAAAGCAGAGCTGAATTTAATATGGCATATTTTTGGGCAAAAAAAAAAAAAAAAAAAAAATTTAATATACTGAACTAAACAAACATCCTGCAGTGGTGGACTAACTACACAAATCAAGTACTTGAGTAAAAGTACAGATACCCTAATAAAACATTACTCCAGTAAAAGTATTTGAAACAGTGAGTTGTTGACTCGAGAACAGAAGTAGTGAAGTGAGAGATTTTTCATTATACTATCAAACCTGAAAAAAGTGGCCGAAGGAGCCGAGGAGGAGGAAGTACTCTAGTAAAGCATAATATAACTCTAGTTTACAATCTGAAAACAACATAGCCTAGTTTGTCTTGTCATATCTCTTCACCACAGACCAGAAAAAACATGGACACAACATGTTTAAATCTGGGTTCCACCTTCTACAGCTTCCTCACTGTAAGTAAATTACATTTTGTATCTGTTCATTGAGAGAGTAGCCCACTGATGATGAATGAGCACCAAATAAACGTTTTTTTTTCTTTCTCTCTTTCACACACTGTAGTTGAGTGGGGGCGCAGCTGTAGGATTTGGTATATGGTCACAAATGAAGAACAAGACATCTGACTTGTTAAAAACAGTTGATGATGCGACACTTACAACACTCCTGTCCCTGGGGGCCCCGATGCTGATCGCTCTGGGCTGCGTCCTCACTGTGATGGGCGTGATTGGCTGTTTGGGCACTTTGAAGAAAAAAAGCTGGATGCTCTTGGTTGTAAGTGTTTTTTTTTTTTTGTTTTTTACAAGCACTAGAACCAATTTCTCAATACTTGGGTCACTTTTTCACAACTCTTCCCACAGTGAGCACAACAGCAGTAAATTATTGCTTTGGCACAAAATACATTCAATGACTACATCTGTCAAATAACATGAATTGTTTTCTCACTCAGACACATTAACCACCACCAAAACTCAATGTACCTACAGGTTAATTTGCATGTTTACATAAAACTGTTAAACTTAAGTTCAAAACTTAACATACAAAACTGAATATGACTGCAATTTGCCACATTTTTACAGTAATATCCATATTGAAATATGAAAAATGAAATACTATCAATACAGTTAGATGTCGCCAAACACATATTAGTCTTTCAATTTCATTACCATCTCTGTACAGAAGGGGACATCTTAAGAATAATTGTGTACTGTAAACATGGATAATGTAACATGTTCTAGACAGTAGAGTGTCTTTCTTGTTTTGTAAAGAAAAAGAACCAGTGTAAAGCCAAGTGTACCACCCTGTTTTAATTTCTTTCTTTCTTTTTTTTCAGTTTTTCATCGTTGTGCTCATCATCTTAATCCTCCAGGTGATCGTGGCAGTGTTTATGGTCTTCCCCAATTCTGTGGTGAGAGTAAATATGAGACCCAATATTCAATAATTGCTGGCAAAAATGTTTTGAAACATTTTGAAAACAAAATGAATTGATGAAACAAAATTAAGATAAACCAAATGAAAGCTTGAATTATCAGTTAGAAAAATAACACAATGTGACAAAAATCTTTCTTTATGTTGCAAAACAGGAATCGTTGGCACACACAGGTTGTGGGGACATAAAAGATAATAATCAAAACACTTTCGTTTTGGTCTATTTGTAGCATGGTCTACTACAAATATTCAAAATATCTCCATCTTTATTAATTAAAAATCATTATATTTTAATGTCTTTGCAAGTTAGTTCTAATATTATTTTTAGTTATTTTGGTAAATTTTTGACATCACAATCCGTCTACTTATACTTAAATTCCCCAGTGTTAAATTAACACTGCATGGTGTTTATATGGGAACCACCAGGAGGGTGTTAAAAGTAACATTGAAGCAGTATTAGAGTTAATTAGGTACTTAAGTGGTTAATGGTGTTGATTGTTTGATTATTAAAGACACCTGATGATAACGAGCAGAATCACTGAAGGAAAGAGAAAAACAAGAACTACAACTGACTTCCAGCTACATCTTTAGATGAAATCAACTGAAAAGACATTAAATCTTTCTTATTACAAACCAGACTGGCAGGTCTTTTTGAAAATTAACAGAGGCTTGTGTGTTTTGAAAATATTTGGTCGCCGTTATGGTGATCAGTGTTTCCATTAGTTGGGCAGTTTGTCTCTTGCTTTTTATGTTAAGTTTGTGGTCTTTGTAACAGTGTTTACAGAAACACATAATTTGTTATAAAGGAGACCATAAACTAGAACAATCAGGTGATATGGTTTACACCATCAAGAAGAAAACTTGTCTAGTCCCATCACTGATCGAAAGTGGTTGTTTAAGTTATTTTCGCCAACAGTACCTTCATGCCACAGATTAGACATTTTGAATTTTAACTTTTAGACACACTGTGGGAAAATAAATTAAACATACCCACAGACATCAAGCATCAGCATATGTTTCTCGTCAATGGTGACATGCTTCATGCGGCAAACTTAAAGGATTAGTTCACTTTAAAATTACAATTATCCCAAGCTTTACTCATCCTCAAGCCATCCTAGGTGTATATGAATTTCTTTTTTCAGATGAACATAATCAGAGTTATATTAATAAATATCCTGATGCATCTAAGCTTTATAATGGCAGTGAACGGGACTAACAAGTATAAAGCTCAAGAAAGTGCATCCATCCAAAGCAAAACATACTCCAAATGGCTCCGGGGGGTTAATAAAGGCCTTCTGAAGTGAAGCGATGTGTATAAGAAAAATATCCATATTTAACAAGTTATAAAGTCAAATATCTAGCTACCGCCAGACCACCTTCCGTATTCAACTTATGAAGAAAGCGTAATGCCTCTCGCAGTTCAAAATGCTTACACTACGTCCTACGCCTTCATATGCGATGTCAGTTACACTTTCTTCCTAAGTTGAATACGGATATTTATTAATATAACTCTGATTGTGTTCATCAGGAAGAAGAAAGTCACATACACCTAGGATGGCTTGAGGGTAAGTAAAGCTTGGGGTAATTTTCATTTTAAAGTGAACTAATCATTTAACATAAAAACCAAGAGTCAAACTGCCCAACTAAATGAAACATTGATCACCATAATGGTGACCAAACATTTTCAATAAAATATCAACATCTAAACCTAGTTAATTCTAAAATAGAACTGTAGACAAATGACAGAAATAAAGTCAGTCTGGTTTGTAATAAGAGAGATTTCATGTCTTTTCAGTTGATTTCATCTAAGGCTGGAAGTCAGTTGTAGTTTTTGTGTTTCTCTTTTCTTCAGTGATTTTGCTCATTATCATCAGAATTCTAATTTTAAATACTATTTAGAATGAATAGTGCAAACTGGGATGCAGCACTTGTCTAGTTTTGATATTTTGTCTTGATCGTATCAATCCGTTTCAAAAAGGACAAAATGTCACATTTTTGTAACTGAATTCAGTTATGAAGCAGAAATGAACCCTGTGCCAACCAACCTGTCTCCCATAATGTTCCATACTGGTTAAATACAGGAACAGAGCTTTATTCAAATGCTTCCTTTTATGGTTAACAGAAAGAAAAATCCTTGAGGAGATTAGAGAGCAAATTTTTACAAAGCCTTGAGAAGAACTATAAAGTTGACCCTTCAATCACTAACATATGGGATGAAACTATGGACAAGGTAAGACCGTCATGCATAAGCCTTCATGAATGTCAGCTGTTGTCCTTCTAATGAATATTACAATCTTCATTTTAATAAAGCTGCGTTGCTGTGGATACAAAGGCTATAATGACTTCACGCATTCCGCTAGGGAAGAAAAACAGAAGAACTCGTATCCCAAACAATGCTGCAGTCAATTTTCAAAAACACATTCAACATGTACTAAAGAACAAGCCGAGAATAAGGTACTGCCTCATCATGACCAAAATACAAAGATTATGAATACATTATTTTTATCATTATCTTTCATTTCTGCTATAGAAAGTAAGGGGCTGCATTCATCTGCTGTTGAACGAAAACGTTCAAATTTCTGGAGCTTTGTACTTTTTGATCGGGATTCTAGAGGTAATAATATGTGACCTTTGACCTACCTAAACTTTGAACAATTAGAAAGTGGGAAATAGTCCACTGCAGCATTTTTGTATTAGTTTATAACTGATTTGATTTAAAGATTGAAATTATGTCTTTTTAGTTTGTTTTCTGCAATGGGTTTTTAATCTCGTATGTTAGTAGTCTATATCAGCAGGGATGAATCTAAGAGAGCATTGAACTCAAAACAGCAATCAGTTCTTGATGATAAATAATATTTATATTCAACTTCAACCCTGTTTTCCAGATTGTTGCCTTGGTTGTTTCCCTGAAAGTCTACCAGTTCTTGAAAAGCATCCCGGACCCCTTGTAAAATAATCTGTGATGTTTTTATAAATGTGTGCAAGTTCTTTGTTTTTTATTATTGCTTTTGCATTTATATACAGTGCCTTCAGGGAAAAAAAAAAAAATCACATTTTGTTACCAAAGGTGAATATGAATGTTTTACAATGTCTGTCAAATATAACAAAGTGTATAGTGGCTTCTCGTTTCATTTAATGTTTCTTAATTTTTTTGTAAAGACAAATCACTGACAATATGATTATTATAAAGAACAGCTGTTCACCTTTAATACTTTACTTTAACAATGATCAATAAACTTGATAACGATGGCATAAAACATTGCTGTGGGAAAATCCTGTTGTGGAATAATTAATGGAAAACTGTATTAAACATTTTATTAAATTATATTAATAACTTTATTAGTAAGAGATATTTCTATTCATCTAGTAAGCCTACAAACCTTTCTGCTGCTTTAACATTTCATTCTGGTGCTGCAATACGGCATACATGAGGATTATTTCCAACAGTACATATCAACATCAAATCTAATAATCATCTGAAAGCTATTATTCATATTCAAAAGAGCATTGCCTGTGTTATACTGTAATCTTTCACATTATTGTCATATATTCAAAAGAGAAAATATATTTCTTATTTACGTCTTGTTGCTATTTTATGTAGACATTCACTCTATTTTCAAGAAACTAGAAAAACTAGATCAGTTTCAGTGCTGATTATCATTATTCTGTCACATGATTAGATATCATAGCATTCACTTTCAGAAGAATCTAAAAATAGTTTAAAAATAATCTGCCAAGTATTAAAATGCAACAAAATTGCATCCAAACTTTCTAGTTGCATGCATCAATATGAAAAAATATGAAAGCGATCATGTAGTTCAAATATTTCCTCTATTTGGTCACTCCATGACCTTACTACTCGACCCTGTGACCTCTGACCCTACACTTACACACCGACCATTTGAAGGCAGCCATTGTGAATCTGCCAGCATCCGCTCTCTTTCTGAATTCTCCGGAAACGCTGAGATTTCAGGCGATGGGACAGTCAGTAAAGACACTGCTTCTTCTTTGCTATTGGGTGGATTCGGTTTTGGTGTCATGACCTTTGCCGAGTCACGGATAGGCTGGAAAGAGTAGAAGTCAGGTACAGAGTGGTTGGTGGTGTTTGAGGAACAGAAATGAGATTTGACTTGTCCCAGAGCAAGAGGACTCTTCCTCCCTGCTGACGCCTGAGCTGTGGGCGGTGGGATTTTTGGCACTAGTGAGTCTTTCTCCACCATCTTCTCGTCTTTCTCTTCACCTCTTCCATCTCTCTCACCTTGCTGATGGAATTCCACATCTGACAGCGGAGGACAGGTGCTGATGAGTCCTCCACAGCTGCAGATGGTGCTCTGTGTGGTGTCTAACCCAAATTCAGACGGCATGGATCTGGCCGTGCCTGCGCTCCTCCCCGTTCTCTCCTCTTCCTGATCCTCTGCGTCAGAGAAGGAAGGGTCCGGACTGATGGAGCGTGTCAAACGGCGCAACTGGGCAGAGGTGCGGCGTAAGGCTCCACCCATGAAGCCTGTAGGAGACGGGGCGGAGCTGAGGAGCCGATTAAAGAGGGCGAGGTTGCGATTCCGCGCCACGGTTTCCTCCAGGTTCTCAGCAATCTCCTGCAGAGGCTGGAAATGCATCTCCTCTTTAGGAATTCTGGGGATTTGAAATGTCAACAAAATAAGAACTTACAAAATTATTTTGTATTTACATTACCATTCAAAAGTTTGGAGTCAATATGATGTTTTTGAAAGAAGTCTCTTATGTTCACCAAGGCTGCTTTTATTTGATTAAAAATACAGTAAAAACAGAAATGTAAAATATTATTACAATTTAAAAGAACTGTTTTCTATTTAAATATATTTTAAAATGTAATTTATTCCTGTGATCAAATCTGAATTTTCAGCATCATTACTCATCTTCAGTGTCACATGATCCTTCAGAAATCATTCTAATTTACTTATTTGATGCTCAAGAAATATTTCTGATTATTATCAATGTTGAAAACAGTTGTGTTGCTTATTTTCTCTTTGATAAATAGAATGCTTAAAAACAGATTTTTTTGTCTTTACTGTCACTTTTGATCAATTTAATGCATCCTTGTTGAATAAAAGTATTAATTTCTTCAAAAAAAAAATTAATTCAACCAAAAATGTACAGCAAATATATAAAGCACCCTCCAATTTTTTTTCTAAATATAAATTTTTGGGCAAACTATTGCTTTTAAAATCATAGTTAAATGAGTAGCAGCTATATTTATGATGGATTGGAGTCATATCTTTTTTTTTTTTTACAGAATGTTTGCAGTTGTACAGTGTACAGTAAACTGTCTAGTCTGAAAAGATCAGTGGATTTGTGTTTAGTGATTACTGACGCCATGTCGAATGTGGAGCCTTGGAAAGAGGGTTTGCGCAGCACGAAGAGCGTAGCGGCTGTGTATGGCGGACGAGGATTCGAATCATTCCAGTAGCGATCTCTCTCCATCATGGGCAAATCTCCATACATCTCATCCACCGCCATCATAGACACCTTTTAAACACATAAAATCACAGTCTTTCATTTGTTTCACAAAGAGACATTTTCTCTGTATATTGTAACTGAATTATCACCTGGAAGTTTCTATCTATCAACCAATTGGTCTCAAAGTCATCATCATCCTCTCCAAATGGATTTATGAGCTGCTCTGCCACCTGAGAAATAATTACACAATGACACAAACAAACAGTAATGGCTAAAGAAACGCTAGTAATGATTAAATTAGTCATGAAATGATACTTCTGGGTTCATGTTTTATTGCGTCATTTACAATTGTAGGGCAGGGTCATATATGAAAAGGGAGGGACATCTAATTAATATTTAAATGATATCAGGGGTTCTGATTCCTGACCTTCAACCAGCCAGCATAGAAAAAGAACTGCAGAAGGGTAAAGATGGGGACGTAAAGGTCAAGGTCATGACCCGGATAACCCTGACTCGGGTCCAGAAACTGACGACCAATCAGACACACCAGGAAGAAACTGTACACTGCCAGAGTCACAACCTGCGATGGAAAAAGATATCAATTCATATTCCATCACATGCCATGAAACCCTTTCAGTCTCATCTTAAGCATGTATCTGACCTGTGTGTAGACCAACGGTATGCTGATCATGTCATAGTGAAAAAGCATGCTGCACTTCCCTCTGAAATTGTTCAGCTCCTACAAAAACAACATAGAAGACAAATAGAATTATCATTTCAACCAAGCACTTCGGTTTTACACTAGGCATCAAATCTTTTGAAATCTTACTTTCATAAATACTGTCATGTAAAATCTTTTGAATGTAGTTACCTCCAACAGAAGTTTATAAGTATTATCATCTTTGATTCTGCCCTCACAGCGGGCGACCGCGGCCAGGTTAGTGAACCAAATACATGGGATCCAGTACTTATTATAGGGTGAGTGTAAACTCTCAAACTTCTTACGCTCTTCTCTTGTCATAAAACCTTGAAAGAGACAGACATTACTCAGTGTCAGGTTTCTATAGGACTTTTCATAATGCATTGTGGTGCAAAACTTGTACAGTGTGAAATGATGTGGTGTTAGAATTTTACAACTAGATGCTTAGCACTGGACAACCAATAGAGTGCCTCATATTCACGGACTTTAGGCAGTCATGGAAACACTGTGCGTTGTATAAGCTTCAGTGTTTGAGGGGAAAATATCTAACGCTGACAGAAAATGTGACAATTGGAGTGAAGAAAAGACCATTTCATTCTTACCTTTATAGTCTGAAAAGTCTATTCAGGATAAACTTGATAGTATACAGTCAGCAATATATAATATGAGGATGCGCAATGTTAGGAGGTCAGTTTCTGCCACAGAATAAAAAAATAAAAAAGGTAATGACTTATTTGACTGACTTTATTTCTCACAATTCCGAGTTGATATCTGGCAATTTTAACATCTTGCATTTCTGTCTCTTTTTTCTGAAATCTGAATTTTTTTCAAAAATGCAGGTTTATAATGCACAATTCTGAATTAATTTCTTACAATGCCGAATGTTTTTATTATGCGATATTAACGTCTAGGTTACTTATGTAACCCCCATTCCCTGAAGGAGAGAATGGAGAAGTTAATGTCATTGACCGACGAATTGGGATCTCGCCTGAGATTCTGGTAACAGAACAAGCCAATGCACATTGGCGAGTGAGATTTGCATTGCAAGCCTCTCCCCTGCTATATATAAGGCAGCATGCAGATACTCACATTAAGTTTTCCGCTGATGAGCCGAGATGAAAGGTACAGGAGTTGTGGCGACGGGAATTAACATCTTACATTAATAACCTAGATGTTCCTTATCAGTCAGTCACCTGCAGGGGTGGAAATAAGGACAGGGCTTTGCACGGAGAATGTCAATCACTGATGTTCCATTTAAACCTGAACAGTGAGACTATTGGATAACACTGGGAAAGTGTGCCAATTCCAATCTGAAAGGGAACGCAGTGGAGACCACATCCTGCCCGTAGGGAGGTAACGTGGGAAATATTCATATGGACTGACAAGGGGCAGTGCTACATGTGGAAGGTCTCTGGTGTAGATCCTGCCTTGTGCAGGGGTGGAGTCACATTCCATTACAGAGATGGCAGAGTGGACACGGAAAGACACGGACTCGCCAATGGAGAAGCCGTACCATGAACCACAACATATGGGCATTTACTTTAGTAAAGGGGTTGATCAACCAGACCTGGCTGCATCTGACTGCCGAGGATGCTGGAGGAACTCACCAGGGTTCACCAGCCAGGGACCTCACCTGCAGAGTAGAACAGGTGCTCATACCTGTCCTCAGAGGGGAATGGTGCAGCAAGCGAAACACCAAGCCATTCTTCTCACATATTACTTTTTTGTACACAACACACCGGGAAGACACTGGCTTCACTCGGAGATTGTAGAATCTCGCAAATGTGTTAGGTGTTGCCCGGCCCACAGCTCTACATAAGTTTGTCAACGCCTAGGAAGAAGCAACATTTCACGTTGAGTGAGCTCTCACTCCAAGGGGCACGGCTCGTCTCAGGATTGGTACGCCAAGACGATGGCATCCCATATCCAGTGGGCCAACCTCTGTTTGGAGACAGCCTTTCCCTTCTGCTGGCCTCCATAGCAGACAAAGAGCTGTTCTGAGGTTCTAAAGCTCTGCGTGCAGTCCACGTACAAACGCAGGGCGCGAACAGTGTCTGCCTTCTCTGAGGGCAGCACTCGCAAGCTCACCACCCTGAAGGAGTGGTGTGGAACTTTGGGCACTTGTCCAGGCTGGGGTCTCAGGATTACGTGAGAGTCAGCCAGCCCAAATTTTAGGTACGCTTCGTTGACCGAAAATGCCTGCAGGTCCCCCACCCTCTTGATGGATGTGAGCACAGTCAGGAGCACTGTCTTAAGGGACAGGATCTTTATCTCCACTGACTGTAAGGGCTCAAAGGGTACTCTCTGTAGAGCCACTAAGACCAGAGAAAGATCCCAAGAGGGATGAGGTTTGGCCAAGGAGAATTTAGCCTCTCAGGAACCTGAACACCAAGTTGTGCTTCCTCAAAGACTTACCGTCTACCGCTTCGTGATGTGCGGCAATAGCAGCAACATACACTTTCAGGTTGGAGGGAGACAGCCTTCGCTCTAACCTGTCTTGCAGGAAAGAAAGCACAACATTACCAGGGCATCTATGGGGGTCTTCCCCATGGGAAGAACACCAAACAACAAAGAGGTTCCAACTTCAAAGCGTAAAGGCACCTCATAGAGGGGGCTCTTGCTGAAATGATAGTCTCAACTACCCCTGGAGGTAGGCCACTTAAGTCCTCCGCATCCCACATAGAGACCACACGTGCAGGTTCCAGAGATCTGGACATGGGTGCCAAATGGAATCCTATCCCTGAGAAAGAAGGTCCTTCCTCAGGTGAATCTGCCAGGGACGGCCTGTCGTGAGGAGCATTAGATCTGAAAATCAGGTCCGGGTGGGCCAGTACGACGCAACCGTACTGTTCCTCTTCCTCCCTGACTTTGCACAGTGTCTGTGCAAGCAGCCTCACTGGGAAAAACACATACTTGCGTAAACCCCGGGTCAGCTTTGTAAGAAAAACAAAGTCAGAATTGAGATAAGTCACAATTGCCTTTTTTATTTTTATTTTTTTAATTCTGTGGAGGAAACTGGCTTCCATAGGTTTCCATATGTCTACCACAGCTTTAAACCCTTGTGTATTTTTAACTCTTTGTGTAACAACAACGAACAGTTCCTTCTACTACCACTACTAACAATTATGTGAGTCATGATCTGAAATTTGAAGGCATGTAAAGGGCATTCACACTGAGCAAGATTTAGCGACGTGATTGAATGATCAATTGTGGCGTGACAAAGAAAGATTTTTTTTTTTGACCAGTGTGTCAATTTTTTTTCTCCCTATCGCCTCTGCAATGAAAGGCCCATCCAATTAGATTTGATCTTTAGATCACATGCCGCAGGCATATGGATCTGCTGCTGTTGCACGAAAGGGCGAGATTGGTGGCGTTTAGCATAGAAAGCTATTTTGAAAACCAGTGTAAACAGAAAAAAAGTATTCTGAAGAGTGATTATGCCTTGTGGTGATATGCGCCAACATTTAAGTGATTCTTTTATCTCAAAGACGATAGGCCGAACAGCTGAATAGTAGTGGGTTGCAGGCGTAAAATGCATTCTCAGTCAGTGCCACCTATTGTGAATTAGCCGAAGACAATCAATCCTTTCAAGTTCAGTGTGAAAGCACCGTTCGTCAGCAATTCGCTTCGCTTTAACGCATCGCGCTCAACGTGAAAGGGCCTTAATCCTTGCCATTTATTTAGGTGGTTGCTAGGTTGTTTTAGCATTGCTTGGGTGTTCTGCCTTGTTGCTGTGGCATGTTGTAAACTCATTTTACCTGCTTCAACTACGTGATCCATGGTAGGGAATCTCTTGAACACGGCTGTGCTGACGGAGCGCAGGATCAGAAGCGCGGACAGACTCGCGTAGCGCATCAGCGTGCGTCGCAGCAACCTGCCGTGCTCGTCTCCGCCCTGCACGCCACCGGAGAGCGTGCACATGATCCTGTCCGGCAGCGGGATGGAGGTGTACTGATTCCACCAGCGATTCACTATTAATGTCACGTAAAACCCTGCGTGTAATATAAAGATTTTTTTTAATGTATGCTTGTCATCTGCTAAAATCCCTTTAAATGATTGATATCATCCTCCCAATTTGTTGGGAAAACATGCGTACCTAATACGAAAGACATTGGGATGAGACTGGCGTAGTGGTTGCAGTAAATGGAAAGCTTTTCAAAGTATCTCTTTTGATCGTCCACAAGGAAGAATCTGGTAAAGAAAATGATGTAAATAAAATGTGACACTCGATCAAAGCATCAGATGAGGACATTAACACAAGCACACACACACCTGTATGTGATGCTGATTGCTGTGTACATGGCGAAGAAAGCCAGAAACTCTTTGTACAGAACTTTATAGATGCTTCCCTTCCAGGCCAGTAGCAGTTTGGAGAAGCCGCAGAAGCGCGCATTGGCCACTCTGGCGGTGTAAGTGACGGTCATCACGCACCACAAACTCAGTGTGTCACAGCGTACTGGAAAATAACAAGGCTTAAAGAGAAGATTCATATCTCCAGAAACACACCACAGTAAAGTCAAGATACATTGGGCTAATTTTAGCCATGACTGGGCGGGGTTTGAATAGTAATTCTGCTGGTTTTGTTACGCAAATCTGGCAACCCTGGTCAACAGTGTAATTACTGATGGAGTTACAGAAATTAATCAAGCTTTAACACGCAGGTATTGTGGTCACATTTTATTTTACAGTATGTGCACTTATGTGTACTTACATTGTACTTACTCCAGAAAGTACTGGTAATATTAGGTAACTACATGAGTTAAGGTTAGGTTCAGGGTTAGTACCTAGTTATTACCCAGTTATTGCAATTACTATAATAAGTACATAGTATGCACATGGGGAACAGGACTGTAAAATAAAGTGCTACAAGTACAATGTAAAAAACATGTATGTACACAATGAGTGCATTGTATCAAACGATTAATTTAAATGTAAGTACATATAGTTAAAGACACTTCATATAAAGTGGAACCACATTTTTATATAATTTATTTTTTATATGATATACATTTTAAATGCATAACAAAAAAGAAAACAAGGATAGAAAAAAACATTTTATAATAATAAAATAATGTAATACTGAACAGATTCAGTTTCAAGCTTATATGATTATACTACAAAAAATGGGTGTCCATCATTAATGTGTGTAAATTAAGACTTTAATTTGGATGTGAGCTTTTAACATGTTACTAGCATTCATTATAGGCAACAAAAATGCAATAACTTTCAAATAAGTTTAATTCAATGGTCAATACTTTTTGAATAATAAGAAATTGTATTTCTAAATATTCTTTGTTCATAAGGAAACCTCTGTTTGCTGTATTAACAAATTGCAAATGTTTAGTGAAACAAATAAAAAGTTACACACACACACACACACACATATATATATATATATATTTGATATAATGTAGGTATTATTAAAGACTAGTCTTTAAATAAAAAAAATGATAACTGCCAACTGTATTTCCAAAAATATAGTAATATTTGTGTCCATTGCATATCATATAATAATAGTTTTGGATGGGGCGTCTCTGCCTTCTTCACTCCAATAAGGGCTCTATGGCATAAAATTGCCTATGGTACTTTTGAGCTTTTTGAGTTTTTATGTGTTTGCCTGAGGATCAAGATGTCAAAATGTGTATGACATCCTGCTGTGGATCCCACGGGACAAGCGCTTTGTCATCTAAAACACAGAGGCAGGTAAATGTGGGTATATACGTGCTGTTTCAGGAAAAACATGCTGAACTGCCACAGGTGTTTATTTTTCCACGAGAATTCGCATGTGCTCTAAACAATTACGCACAAGAAACAAACTCACAAGCATTTCTGCCGCAGACTGTTACTCAATCTCCAACACGTTTTTACAATACTGTATACTCAGTATTGTATTTACAATAAATTACTCTATTCAATAAGCTTTATGTAAGAAAGTGACTAAATGAAACTATAAGTGTTCTTACCTTTTCTCCTCAGCCTTAGAGGAGTAAAATATTTCACTGCATATTCTCACAGGATGTTCCAGAGGAGCTGCGTGTCATGTGCCAGACGGGCTGCGTGTGTTTCTGTCGTTTCTTATGTTCTGACAGGAGCTTGAGGCTTCTGCATCGGGTCAAACGCACCTCCTCCATCAGGAGGTTGGACTTTAAATGAGGACATCATCTCTACATCTCTCCCAGACTCACTGAGGTCTACGATTAAGATTATACAATGACACAAATAACAAACACTGTATTTCCTCTCTGCAAAAACTCAGCTACAGTTTACAAACATGTAAATGTACAGTATGTGTGAATGTGCTGGCAAAAACAGGGCAAAGCAGGCCTTTTTTTGTTGCAAATTATGTTAATTATTATTATATTATTATTATTTATTTTTGATAAACTGAAAGTTGTCTTGTATTTTATGTTTTGTAATTTTACACAATACATTACAACAGCCCAAACCAATGTTTTGATATTTTGTATGTTATCTTTTCAATTTTTGTTTCATTAATTGTTACAATTGTTTGACTATTTAATTAAAAAGCCTTTAATCAGCCTATAAAATACCTATTTAAAAGGCAGATTTGTTGTGGATGATTTTTTGTGGAAGAACTTTTGTTAACTTCATATTCATATTTCATATGATGATGTGTTTACTGGCGCGAGGGCGGGACAACCTGTCACTCACATGAGATCCACCAATAGCAAATCACAACAATCCAAATATCCAATCAATTCCCAATGGACAAAATCAAGTCCTGCCCTACATTTGTTCTTGTTCGGTAAGCCGCCACATTCTCCAGAATATAATTAAAAAGCCTTTAAACAGCCTATAAAATACCTATTTAAAATGCAGATTTGTCGTGGAGGAAAAACGTTTGTCAACTTAATATTCATTATTTCATTTATCAAACAAATGTATTTTTTTTTAAACAACTGACAATAATTATCATGTTCATGCAATAACTTTCAAATAAGTTCAAAAACACACAAACTCTAAGAAATATTCACTGAACCAAAAGTGTGACAACTAGCCCCGGTCTCCCCCTATATTCTTTGGTGTTGCTATTGTATAAAGACAGCAATTACATGGAGGTCTTTGATGTGGTAAATCTCTATTGCGTTCCTCCAGCGGTGCGTGGACTGGTCCGGAGCCCCAGGATAAATCCGTGGCATGCTCGTTAGTGAAGACTCCCACAGCGCCTCACGGCCCTGATGGATAGAGAGCGACAGGCAGGCATTTCAGACAGTCTCAGCCAAACAGCACTTCCAGAAAGTTACACGCTAACGCATTAATGCAGAATATAGATTAATCTTTCCATAATGTACATCAATGACCCTGCTGAATTTATGTGACAAGTTAGGTGGTAGCACGTCATAAACAGGAGCAGATGGTCCGTCTGTTCTCTCTTGTAAACTTCTGGACACCTGTGACATAAACCATTGTTCTGGCACTATGGGGGTCTTGTTTGTCCCAGTTAAGGTCCAGGATGAAAGGTCTGAAATCTCACCAAAATACAGAAAACGTGCCTCTAGACTCAACTCTTGAGTGCTTAATAGTAAAAGGGCAAATGCTTCACTCAAGAATGAAATGCTGACTTGAAAATATTCTCCAGATTATACGATAGTCGTTCTTATGTAGAATGAAAAAAGTTATTTTGCAGACTGCAGAAGCTGCTCTTTTCCATATATAATGAAAGTCGTAGATCAGCATCAATAGATTTGAGAAACAGACTGAAATGCAAGTTATTTGTATTGACATCAAATCAAAACAAATATTTAAAGGTGCAATAAGCGATTTTTGAAAGTGGATCGGACTGAGCAGCACAACACACTTGTTGCCAATCAGCAGTAGGGGGCGTATCCACTCATGATGGGGGAGGAGAGTGAGCCAATCAGCAGTAGGGCGTGTTCACTCATGATGGGGAGGAGAGTGAGCCAATCAGCAGTAGGGGCGTGTTCACTCATGATGGGGAGGAGAGTGAGCCAATCAGCAGTAGGGGCGTGTTCACTCATGATGGGGAGGAGAGAGCCAATCAGCAGTAGGCGTGTTCACTCATGATGGGGAGGAGAGTGAGCCAATCAGCAGTAGGGGTGTGTTCACTCATGATGGGGAGGAGAGTGAGTGAGATTTGAAGAAAACTGTAGAAAGCGAGATGGCTGAAAGACATTAAACAAGAGAAAAGGCCATTGGAATATCACTGGAAAATGAAGGGTTTTGATCAGACAAGAGCTTTAGGACCCACGTTAATATTAGAAAAGCTTTCCAGGGCTGGAGAAACCGGATGCCGAGGTTGTGTTTTTCTGCCCCATGTGACTAACGTTGGTTTTGCTGTGTTTCTCATAACCATGATATGCTGTTGTTGTTGTAATGTGAGCTATAGTAACAGGACAGTTTTGAGTGTTTGTCTGGAGCTGGTGTGTTGCTGAAGACTATCAACCAACTCTTGCTTGTATATACTCTTGTGTACTGTATGTTCATTTTTTGTTCTTCCTTGTTGTTTGATCATCTTTGGGTTTTTTTCATAAAGCATTATTTTTCAGCTATGACAAACAGACATCCACTCTTGCATTGTGTGTTTGTGCATTTGGGGGAGGAGCAATGAAGGGAGGGGTGTGTTTGTTTGGGTTGATTTCAAATATCAACAGTGTTTCTCAGAAATCACTTACTGCACCTTTAAGAGCTACAATAGAGGAGTTTTTATACAGAAAATAACAGCTTTACTTTTCAGTTTGTTCACAAGCAGTATGGCTTGAGAAGTGCATGTGTATGGACTACTTTTATGGTGCTTTGTTGGAGCTTGAAAGTCACTTGCCACAGTCTAGTTTTACTGTTTACCATTTTCCTTTTTTTTTTTTACATGGAAGAAGTAAATTCATACATGTTTCCAGTTACAAATTCTTATTTTTGAGTCAATTTAATAGACTAATTCCAACTAAAGGGGCTCTAGTTTTCACCTGACTTCTTAAAATCTTAATTTTTCCACAAAAAAAAAAAAAAAAATTATATTCAAAAGAATTGGGTAAGATATTATGTTTGTTTAAAGAAATGAATATTTTCAATTCAATTGAACAGTGAATACATTTATATTACACACACATACACACAAAAAATCTATTTCAAATAAATGCTGTTTTTTCATCTAAGAATCTGGTGTTTCCACAAAAATATGAAGCAGCACAACTGTTTTCAACACTGATAATAATCAGAAATGTTTCTTGATCATCAAATCATCATATTAGAATGATTTCTGAAGGATCATGTGACACTGAAGACTGGAGTAATGATGCTAAAAATTCAGCTTTGATCACAGGAATTACATTTTAAAATGTATTACAATTGAAAACAATTATTTTAAATTGTAATATTTCACACACACACACACACACACACACAAAAAAGTTAAAAAATCTTAGAGACCCCAATCTATTGAATGGTAGTGTAAATAAAATGTCATTGAAGGTTTGGTTCTAACTTTTATGAAACATGTTAAAATTAAAATTCATAACCCTTAAGCAGTTGTCCTAAACTCACTGAATGGTGCTTTCAATATACCACTGCTGCAGTGTTTGACCCTGTAACTGTTCTGTGTTTTGCACTCAAAATGTTGTGATGTAAAATGTTTGCATGAACAATTAGCCTTGGTAGACACAAAATATTGGTATTCACATAAATCACTGGACAGAAACACCTGATGCAGTAGATGGAGAATAGTGTTTTATTTGCTTTGAAACTTGGTGTGCTTCTACAAAAAGAAGCCAAATTTTGGAAAGGCAGTTATAAGTTATTAGAGAATGAAGAAACTTCAGGAAAACTGACTGATAACTGATAAAGATCCAAATCTCTCGGTCTGATACATTATCAGGTTTGTGAGTTCTTGCCCCTGCTTTTCGTGAACTAAAGAGCCCACTGCTTCATGCTGTGAAATCAGAGAAACACACTTAACGTTATCATAACCAGCGCGGTGTATACTGTGATACTGTTGTCGTTGCTGACAGGTTGCAGTGTTTTTGCAGCAGGTTTAAACGAGCATCTGGCCTCCATGTAGGGTGTAAGTGTTCCTGTTTTGATGCATGCAGACATTACTGCCAAATGACGAGGAGGAGAAGAACAAGACAATGGAACGCATCTTCATGTTGTGCTTCACAACTCAGAACCAGCAACAGGCATCGCTTAAATAAATGTTATAGAAGATCTGAACAGAAAGTATCTTAATTATTACAAGTCTATATAAATACATCACTTTACCTAACTGCAAAAATTAAATTAGATAAATTGAATCACAAGGTTTGTACACAGTAATTACAGTTTGATTCACTGCAAATAGAAGTTTAAAGGGATAGTTCATCCAGAAATTAAAATTCAGTCATTATTTACACATCCTTGTCAGAACAAACTTGTATGCGGTCCACAATGCAATACCGAAAGAATATGACAATCGAATAGCACTTCAAAATTTCTCCCTGTGTTGCATTTTAAAAAACTAGGGTTTGGAATGACATGAGGGTGAATAAGTAATGACAAAATTCTCTTTTTTGGGTGAACTAACCCTTTAGCAACTCACTAAAATATGTACCATCTCCTTAAGTTGGACCCTCTCAATTAACAACACTTCTGACCAGTTCACGAACCAAAATAAAGTCTGGCCAGAATCTGAAACAAAGGTTTATGGTGTCATTCACTGACCCCAAATCAGATGTGCCAGGTTAAACTGAACTAGTGACAGACATCTGTACTGATACTACTTCTGTTCAACCGCTGATGTACATTCCTGCGCCCGTATAATCTCCTTTCTTGAACACACATCAGGAATGAGTGTTTTTCCTTACGCTTAAATACAAACACCATCATCACAAAGCAAAAGAGACCATCAAGATTGTTTTATGTTTCTAAGCAGGCCGCTTAACTCTCGGCAGACATTCATTTCGGATCATTGGAGCAACATGGCGGCGTCAGTTAATACATGACCAGAAGACCAGAAAACCAGAGAGAGTGGAGAGACACTGAGAGGGGGCAAATGAAGATGTGAACACCAGAGGGATGTATGTATCAGAGACAAGCAGAGGAGGAGGGATGAGATGGTGTGTGTTTGATCCATGGAAATCATTTAAGTCACTTCTTGGGGGGGCTGTAGGGCTCCAGCAGCTGCTTGGAGAAAGTATTGACCTTGTCTGCTCCTCGAACCTCGTGAGGCAGCAGAGGCAATTTTATTATGTGGAAATCTTCATATAAATCCTCCATCTGAGAGAGAGAGAGCGACAGGAAGGAAAACAGGGAAGGGAAAAAACAAGAAAAAAGGGGAGGATAGAGGAAAAGGACAAAGATGAAGATGAAGACAAAGAACCACAAAGAGGAAGAGGAAAAGAAATGCAAAGAGAAAAGAAAGGAAAAGGCAGAGGAAGAGAAAAGGAAAAAACATACAAAATTAAGTATAAAAGGAAAAACAAAGAGGAAGAATAAGTGTGAAAGTAAAAGGAAAGGGGGAAAAAAAAAATAGAAGGGGAGGAAAAATTGGGGTGGAGAAGGAAAGAGAAAAGGAAAAGCATAAAGGAAAGAGGAAGAAACCAAAATGGAAGGGGAAAATAGAGAGGAAGGAAATTAGAAATAATTGGAATCGTATAAAGAAAAAGGAAAAAGAGGAAAAAGGAGAGAAAGGAAAAGGAAAAAAAACATAAATGGAAAAAGACAGGAAAGTAGAGAGAGAAAAAGAAGAAAAATAATAAGTAGTAAGGGAAAACAGAGGAAAAAGAAGTTGGAAAGGAAAGGAAAGGAAAAGATAAATAGAAAAAGTAAGGAAAGTAGAGACAGAAAAAGAAGAAAAAGAATATTTGGAAAAATAAAGAGAAAGGGAAAAGTTAAGAGAATAAGGAAAGACAAAATGAAAATGTATACAGGAAAATGAAGAAGAAGAGGGGGGAAAAGTAGAAAGGAAAAGGATAGAAATAAAGAACAGGAAAAAGGGAAAGGGGGAAAAGAATACAAAAAAAGAGGAAAAGAATAAAAGAAAATGGAAAAGGAAAGCAGGAAAAGGTATGGTAGGAAAGCAGAAAGGAAAAGGAATTGATCTTAATAACAAGTCTATAGAAATACATCACTAATAAAAATTACATTTGATACATTGGTAACACTTTACAATAAGGTTTCATTTGTTAACATTAGTTAATGCATTAAACATGAACTAACAATGAGAAATCATTAATCTTTGTTAATGTTAGAAAATAAAAATGTTCATGTTAGTTCACAGTGCATTAACTATTGTTAACAGACACAACTTTGATCTTAATAATGTATTAGCAAAGGCATTAAGATTAATAAATGCAGGAGAAGTATTGTTCATCATTAGTTAACTAATGTAGTTAGCTAATCTTAACAAATGAAACCTTATCGTAAAGTGTTACCAACAAACTCAATCTAGTCATGGGTTTCTGTACCATATAAATGACTTGTTATAGTATGTAATGTGTCATAACTTGTCTCAAACACACACCTGGTCCAGATACTTGGACTGGATCTTGTGTCGGGCTTCACACATCTTGCAGGGTCGCTCATTGTCAGGGAAAACCAGCTGGTTGACGATAATGTTATGCGTGTCGATGCGACACTTTGCCAGCTCCTGAATCAAACGCTCCGTCTCGTACAGAGACAGGAACTCTGCGATGCACACGCAGATAAACGTCGTCTGCTCCTGTATGCATCATGACAGGAATCAACATTACATTTAGGCCTTTTGGACTGTTTTATAATACATCTGTCCGGGCATTACCAGGGACTACTGTGACATGACACTCACCGGGTCCTTAAACTGCTCGCTGACTGAGCGGATGACGGGGAGCGTCTCTTCCAGTTTAGACGCCAGCTGGTCTGCATTCATGTCTCCCAGACCCAACATGTTACACATCTGCAATGGTTTGACAGAACTATGCTTAAAACTAATACTTAACTCTATTAAATTATAGGTTAAAATGTCATACATTTTTCCAAGCAAGAAATTTCTCTACATGACATTACACTATATTTCCAGTGCTATTTTACAAATATTCCATCTCCCAGAATGCAGTGCTGGTACCTGTGAGATGAAGGGGCTGATCTGGTTCTTGATCTGCATGAGGCGGCCCAGGCCTCGCTCCACGATGGTGGGGAAGTTGAGCAGACGCAGAGTGTGTCCCGTCGGGGCCGTGTCAAACACCACCACTGAAAAATTCATGCCTTTCACTAACCTAGAGAAGAAGAAGAAAATGACTCAGATGAGAATGAGATAAATTACTAAGTTATGTTATTAGTAATTCAATAAAATAATAACAGATTATATAAACCGATCAGGCATAACATTATGAGCACTGACAGGTGAAGTGAATAACACTGATTATCTCTTCATCACGGCACCTGTTAGTGGGTGGGATATATTAGGCAGCAAGTGAACATTTTGTCCTCAAAGTTGATGTGTTAGAAGCAGGAAAAAATGGGCAAGCGTAAAGATTTGAGTGAGTTTGACAAGGGCCAAATTGTGATGGCTAGACGACTGGGTCAGAGCATCTCCAAAACTGCAGCTCTTGTGGGGTGTTCCCGGTCTGCAGTGGTCAGTATCTATCAAAAGTGGTCCAAGGAAGGAACAGTGGTGAACCGGCGACAGGGTCATGGGCGGCCAAGGCTTATTGATGCACGTGGAGTGAAGGCTGGCCCGTGTGGTCCGACCCAACAGATGACCTACTGTAGCTCAAACTGCTCAAGAAGTTAATGCTGGTTCTGATAGAAAGGTGTCAGAATACACAGTGCATCACAGTTTGTTGCGTATGGGGCTGCATAGCTGCAGACCAGTCAGGGTGCCCATGCTGACCCCTTCCACCGCCGAAAGCGCCAACAGTGGACACGTGAGCATCAGAACTGGACAACAACGCAATGGAAGAAGGTGGCCTGGTCGGATGAATCACGTTTTCTTTTACATCACGTGGATGGCCGGGTGCGTGTGCGTCACTTACCTGGGGAACACATGGCACCAGGATGCACTATGGGAGGAAGGCAAGCTGGCAGAGGCAGTGTGATGCTTTGGGCAATGTTCTGCTGGGAAACCTTGGGTCCTGCCATCCATGTGGATGTTACTTTGACATGTTCCACCTACCTAAGCACTGTTGCAGACCATGTACACCCTTTCATGGAAACAGTATTCCCTGATGGCTGTGGCCTCTTTCAGCAGGATAATGCGTCCTGCCACAAAGCAAAAATGGTTCAGGAATGGTTTGAGGAGCACAACAATGAGTTTGAGGTGTTGACTTGGCTTCCAAATTCCCCAGATCTCAATCCAATCGAGCATCTGTGGGATGTGCTGAACAAACAAGTCAGATCCATGAAGGCCCCACCTCACCTCACAGGGGTCTAGGTCTAGGTCTTTGGAAGGTGGTCATAATGTTATGCCTGATCGGCATCATAATGTTATGCCTGATATATATATATATATATATATATATATATATATACACACACACACACACACACACACACACACACTTCAAATGACTGGGGAATCTATTGAATGTGTGGATAAAGATAAATAAAACATAAGATAAAGCCAGAGTTTTATATAGTAGGACTGTTTGTTTATAATTCACAGAACTTCCTTCCCTTATGAAAGACGTTAAGCGCACACTTTCACCTTTATCTGCTTTTCAGATTTTCAAATACTGTTTTGCTTTGAAGAGAAGTTTTGTGATTCATTTTGGAGCTTGTTTTTCATTCATGACTTACAATGCTCTATTGAAGAACTGTTTGAAATGCAGATGGAGAGAATGAAAGCTAAATCACATCTGGTCTAAATACCCATATGACAATAGCTTTTCAAAACAGCATGTTTGAAAAATGTAGACTACATTAAGAGATTATTACAGCACATTAAGTTCAACACATGATGGTGTACGCGTCTGACCTCATGACCTCTGCGTAGCTCATGGCCTCATCGATGCCGGGGAAAGCACTCATGGCTTCCTGCATCATCTTCTTCCCCATACTGAGCATGTTGTCCTCCTCAAAGAACTCATCGGGCAGCTCTGCCACACCCAGACTGGGGTCGATCTCCTACACAGAGAGAGAACACAGTCTTATCTCATGCATTTCATCATCTAAATGCAGTTATAGCAAATTCATTTTAAACAAACTAAATCTCAAACAACAGTGGCCATTAAACCAGATAATACATAGTTTCTGTAAAGCAATCCTGGTTTCTGGTTTCATATCACTCTTTCTTTTTTCTTGCAACATCTTTGCTGTTTCAGAATAGCACAAGTTCCTGATGTGAATCACAAAAGAGTTTAAAGCGTTAGTTCACCCAAAAATGAAGCGACGAGAATACTTTGTGAGCCAAAAAACAAAACTTTATTCAACAATATCTAGTGATGGGTGATTTTAAAACACTGCTTCATGAAGCTTTACGAATCTTTTGTTTCAAATCAGTGGTTTGGAGCGTGTATCAAACTACCAAAGTCACGTGATTTCAGTAAATGAAGTTGTTAAGTCATAAGTGTTTTTAAATATCAGTGGTTCACCACTGGGGGGCGTGACTTTGGCAGTTTGATACGCGCTCCGAACCACTGATTCAAAACAAAAGATTCGTAAAGCTTCATGAAGCAGTGTTTTGAAATCGCCCATCACTAGATATTGTTGAATAAAGTCGTTATTTTGTTTTTTGGTGGACAAAAAGTATTCTCGTCGCTTCATAACATTAAGGTTGAACCACTTACAATAATTTCACAATATATTTACAATGATTTTGTTGACTAAAAATGTATAGATTCAGTATAAATACTAGGGCTGGCCCCTAATAGTCGACGAGGAGAGGCTTAGTCGACCAAAACTGTTATTAGACCTTTAGTCGCAGAAGAAAGAAAAAAAACACCTCCACAAAAAAGTGGCGAAATATGGATTGGATAGGGGATGTTAGTGAATGTAGAGCTGTTGTTTTGAGTGTACACACAGTATTTAGTGAAAACAGCATGTGTCGTTGATAACGCACCATGGCAAAGAGGTTGTCGTAGCCCTTGACTTTGGTGGGCACCTTGGAGAACTTCTGGTCGAAGGCATCTGAGATGTTGTGTGCTGGATCTGTGGATATGATGAGGACGCTCTCTCTCACTGACGCCAACTGAACCGCCAGACTGCAGCTGCAACACAACAAGCAAAAAATAACACTTATTCTAGACAGAATGAGAATTTAACTTTCCTTATAATTCACATCTAGAGAAGAAATTAATGACATTACATTATTGTCACAACAAACTTTCAATATTGTCTTGACAAGCCTTGACTAATTTTGTTGTTGTTGTTTTCAGCAAAAACAGTATGATTTCTTTAACAAGCCAACAAAAAAATGACAAGTGAACTTAATTATTCATGGTCAAATCAGAAAAATCGAGAAAATAAGAACAGTTTTTTATTCATGCCATTTATAAACACCTGTTGTACTAAAATCACAATCAATTAAAGTGGCTGTATAGGTGGCAAAGGTTTAAGACAGAAATGTAAATATAAGTTGTTTAGATGGATAATACCACCCACTTTCATTCATCTACCTGTCTATCTGTGATATTTGAATAAATTATTGAATTATCATGAATAAGAATAATTATTCACAAGGAAAGAGATTTAAAAACTACTCACACGTGACGTATTTTTCTAAAATATCATAAAGTACTATTTTTCGACTTATATTAGGTTGCTGGTAGAATATATTTAGAGATTTGTTTTCATTTGTTTGTTTTTAACCATACATTTTCGACTTTCAGTGTGTTTTAACCTGTATTTTAATACCGTAAAACAGCAAATGTGTATGAATAATCTTCTGTGGTGTGTTGCAGCTAAAGCAGCACTGACAGCTAACAGCCTCTCAACTGTAAAACCCTATCGTTTATTCACTCACCTGCATGTTGTCTTGCCCACGCCACCTTTACCCCCGACAAAGATCCATTTGAGTGATTTCTGCTCTATGATATTCTTTAAAGTCGGCTCCAAAGGCTCTACATCAGGCGCATCTTCAAACTCGTCTTCCACTGACGCTGCCATCTTGCTCTCAAGTCAGTTGGAATACACCAAAGCGGCAGCTGCGCACTCCGCCATTTTGGCTCCGCAACGGCAGAAACAACGCACTGGAATGGACAGACATTAGATCCAAAATGGCCAGGGAAGGGCGAACAGTTACGAACGGAAGTGTGCTGATTACGCTGATGACTCAGCCGGACTGGACCAACTAATTTCATTGAATAAGAATGTTCCAGAATTATTATTTAGATTTATTTCTTATTTGTATGAAATGTAAATACACTTCTAATAATAATAATATCACATTTTGGTGGCTAGAGGCGTTTAATATTTCTCTCACGCATTGTTAGTTTGTGGAAGACAGAATCACACAAAACTTTGAAGAATTTGGCAACCTTTATTGTGTTATAATCCTATTCTTGTGCCATTATTGCACATGAACAAAACAGATCATTTTAATAGCATGTTTGTTGGCAAATGCACATTTATATGGCACCAAGCAACTCTTTTTAAAAATTAAATTAATTTTATTGTGAAACAAAATATAATGTTGTGATGATTGTACTTCACATATTTATTACATTTATTTTTACATTTGTGCTGTGCTAGAGCTACATTTCAATTCTGAATCGAACAATGGGGAAGAAAATTAAGTAACTCATCCAATATGATATCTAAGAGCAGTATACGTGACAAGTTGATTTCAAGATTTTCAGATGCTGTTGTTGGAATTCAATCACATTTTAAGTCACAATGATTCAGTACAAAGATACAAAGGGAAGCTTGAGCAGGATGAAATATTTTGTGAATATAGTCTGAGGCCAAACATGGAGCTCTTAACACTGTTCAGTCCGATTAACATGATTAATCCAGCACGATAACTGAGCAAACAAAACAACAAAGGTCAAAATCTTCTTTTTTGCACAAGCAGTTCAAACTGTGACAGGTATAAGGTCATATATTCAGCTAACATACAGAAAAGACATTACGAACAGTATTAAAACTGACTGAAGCATTTTTTTCAGCTTTAAAAAAGAAGGAAAAAAAGAGTTTGCACTAATCAGGAAAACAACAAGGAATAACTTTAAAGCCTTCACTGTAAATGTCGACTTTCAGTCAATTTGAAAGGTGCACAAAGTTTGGTAATTGTATCATTATTATTCTCTTCAAAAATAAAGAAATAAAACTACTAAATACGGTCCCCACAGTTCTATCCAAACAGACAAGGCAAAGTCAAGGCGAAGCTAAATGGGGACATACAGGATCCAACATGTAACACCAAAAACAAGCATTTAGAGTAAGGATGATCCAAATACCAGTGTAAAAAGGCAACTTACATCCCAGAACCTGGAAAACAGCAGCTGACAAGGCAAAACCCAAGAGTCTACCAATAAACAACCTCATCACCGACCCCATTACGATTAAACACAAAACAACATATCACGACACACTGCTCATTTATCAAGCTATTTGGATGCACCCATCCGTAGTGATCAGGGACAGAGAACGGAGAAAATCCTAGAAAAAAAATATGTAAAACTACCACCTCAAACACCTGTTAGTGCATCACGAGCTTGCAAGTGAAAACAAAAACATTATCATGGCACAAGTTCTCTTGTAAATCATGTTCGCTCGTGTAATGAAGGTTTTTCAGCATTCTAATTGAGAGCCTTAAAAGGCACATTCGCAGCCAGCAGAAATAAAACTCCGCCCACCGGACTTGTCAAATTCAGAAAGGGACAATCTCATTGGTGGAATTTTGGTGACGGGCAGGTTTTATATTCTATTGCACATTTAATGAATTTGGTTAGAACTAAAGGGAAAAAAGTACACAATTAATTCATCTAACCCTTAATGCTCTTTAAAGTGGCCCTTCAAACACTCTATCTTCATTAGAGATGCTTCAGTGTTTTTTCATTTTGCTAAACTTCACTTTGACATCAATTACATGTATATGTGTTCGAAAAGCGCTTTGACATGCACGTGACAGGCCTCTTAAATTTAACACTGGATCCTGTTTTTACAGTCTGTCAGCACACACACAGTCACACCACCTTCATTTGTTCATTCTACTGTCCCCAGTGCGTTCATTGCATTATCATTGGCATGTCCCTCGGTATGCGCAGGCACTCTCAGTTCGTCTCGTAGGAAGACAGCAGTGCAGCGTCGACGGGCTCCATACAGGAAGGGCAGGTGAAGGAGCGCATGAGCCAGGCGTCAATGCAGTCCACGTGATAGATGTGCATGCAGGGCAGGAACCGGATTGGGTCGCCGTACTCAAAGTCCATCATGCAGATCACACACCTGGGGGCAGATGTCAAACATTTTTACTTCATGCAAACTAAATCAGTTTTCACACATTTTTGGATGTTCCCTGGGTACTATGGGTGTAACGGTACAAAAACATGACTGTTTGGTACGGGTTCGGTACAGCAGAGGGGAGAAAACTAAACATAAAATTGCTTCTTTCTTCTTCTTTTTTATTAAACACTGGTTTACTGAACAAATTGTGTCTCTCTGTTTAAATAAATTCAATTGTAATTAAAGCTGCAAGCAGCATTTACTGGGGTTCAAGCACTTAAGGCCTTTAAGCACATAAAAAGGTATTATATTTTATTTAGCAAGCATGTAAACACTTAAATCATGGATGGAAAAGACCATTTACAGCCAATACAGGCAATTTAGTAAGGAAAAATATGGTTTTTAAAGGTTTTTTGACAGTTATAGCGCCAGCTATTGCCCGATCTCCACCACTAATTTTAGGTGTCCTCAGAGTGTGCCCATACATAAGCATGTTAATTTGGGTGAAATATCTCATTTCGTTTTTAAGTTATAGATACTTATATATATGAGAGCATAATAAATGACCCAAGAATGGAAAATTTTTTGCCACTTCCTATCAAAATTTTGACATTTGGGTTAATACTTTAAATTAATTAACTTAGGTTCTGTGTTTCCTACGCTGGTTTCGTCTCGATCGGACTAACGGTTTTGAAGATATTCGCAAAAGATTTTTAAGCGCTAAATTACAACGTTGCACAAACCATAAGCCGAAACCTGGCAAGTCTAGTATCGTTGGACTCTGCAAGGTTTCAGGAGTCTAAGGATGTGACTCCCGTGAAAATAAGTCGACCACACCCACAGTTATATACATTTTAAGCTAAAACCATTAAAAAACGTATGTTTTTTAACAGTTATAGCGCCACCTATGGTCCGATCTACACAAAAATTGGCATGATTCTTTAGAGTCATATGCTGCATGTGCTCACCTATTTTTGTGAAGTTCTGAGTTTTCGTTTAGGCTTTAGGGTATATTTAGCTACGCCCATTTTCTAAATGACGCTGTTATAGTGACCCAAAGGGTAAAGTTCAGCTCTTTTTGATAATTATTGATCTAGAGAGTCCAGCGAATTGTCCTGCACTGGTTTGGTTCTGATCGGGCGAAAAACCTAGGACTAGTTTGCAAAAGTAGGTTTTTGACATATTCGCGAATAATTAATGAACGATTTGATTGACAGCATTGGTTCTTGAAGCAAAGTTGTTCAGAAGGAGGAGATCTATCAAATGAAATGCATATTGTGTGGATCTGTGAAACACCACGTGATTACAGAGGCGTAAAAACTCGTTAGCGCCAACTAGTGGCCGATTTCTTTCAAAATTCTTACAGACCTCTAGGGCCATGAGTCGAACATGCCCACAGAGTTTCGTTCTGATCAGCCTCTGTTAACCTTGTCTAACAGGTGCTCAAACTTCATTGGCTGATGGCGGCCATGTTTTTTGAGATATGCCAATGTCCTCATGCCAAATTTCAAGTTGATCAGACTAACGGTTGCGTAGTTACAGCTGTTTTCATGTTTTTTTTTAAAGTTATAGCGCCAATTAACGTTTTCTTAAGGATAAAAAATATCTCAGCTAATGCTGTAAACTATATACAGGGAGCCCTTTCTTGCACATTACTATAATATTAAAGGTTACAATTGACAACAGAGCCCAAACTATTAAATTCAGTTGCTATTTATTTTTAGACATAATAATCAACACTCAAATATATTAAAAAAAAAAAAAACATAAGGAAGGTTTTGCATTAACTTCTAAATCTAATTATATATAAATATAGATTATTTTTCTATAGTTTTGAAATATAATCATTTACACAGTTACTGTCATAACTTGTTTACATGACAAATATATTTAAACATATACATTAAGACATTGCTAACAGGTAAAGTAAATATAATGAATATATAAGCTAATAAAGTACATATATTTAGTGAAATGCTCCCCTCTAGAGTTCATTTCTCTAGTGAACTAACATGCTGCGGACACTAAATGACTTGCCTGAGGTAAATGTAATGCTATGTGAGATATTCTCAAGCTGTTTTATATGTCTTTCCGTGGTTGAAACACTGGTTGAGAGATTACACGTAAACATATTTATGCATAGATCATCTGTTCTTCTTCTTCTACACTTTTTCCTGTTGTGGCGGATAGCAAACAGCATTGCATTACCGCACACGCCCCCTTCTGGATTGGAGTGTGGATCGCCTGTGACTGACTGTATTCATCATCTGACCGTATGCACCGAACACTGACTGTTCAGGACAAATACATGTACCGTTACACCCCTACTGGATACCACGCACTCTTTGATCTTCTTGTCGGAGGGTTCTGAGCCCGGGTCGAAGATCCCACGGGGCAGGTGTTGGATGAGGCCGATGCGCTGAGCGATACGGACCTGCTCCTCCTCCGTCAGCTGAGTGGCCAAGCGCGTCTGACTGGGCGTGGGATGATACACTGGCACCTGCACCCGCTCCTGGGGGTCACAAGAGCGTTTGAGCACATTGTCAATAAAGCCCACGTGTGGTTAGAGCTCACAGGAGGGCTTCTTAGAAACAGGAGGAATAGATCGGGGGCAGCATCATTCAAAGCATTGCAAACACTCTATAGTGCAACAAAATAAAGGAAACAGCATAGACATATTAATCAATGTTGTCCTGTGAATGCAGCCATTAGTAGATATATCCATACTGTATGAGATGAATGTACTTTCTGCAAAACAAAAGTTGAAGATTGAGTTGAACATTTCTTTTTTATTGCCCTTTCTCTCTCAGTTTTAAAAGCTTTACATTTAGAACCTTGTGATATTTTTACTTTATTTACAAAATTAAATCAACCTTTTAATTATTTTAGCAAAATTTTACATACACAAGTCAGGGTTAACTAAAAAACTCATATGTAACACTGATCATAAAGGTGACCTATTATGCAAAATTCACTTTTATAAGGTGTTTGAACACAGATGTGTGAGTATGTGCAAACAACCAGCCTATAATGGCAAAAAATCTTTTTTTATAATCCCTATAAATCATAAACATTCTCTCTAAACGAGCAGTTCCAGATTTTCCCCTACTATTATGTAAGAGTAAGCCCCGCCCACGACTTCTGACCATCTGCCCTATTAGCTTAGCTCCTCCCCTGAATGAGCTGTACACAGTCTGTGTTTATCTCATCATCAGAGGATTTAACAGCAGCATTCAAATAAGAAATGTATTCTTATTAAAGCTAGTAAAGTTATTCAGTCAAGAGCAGTGAGGGATTTTCTGTTTTTCTTTTGTTGTTTGGTTCATATTAACAGCATATACAGCAGTAGGTACTGTACATTACGCTGCTGTCAATTTAATACACAAATATAATATACACATGTGATTTCTTTCCCTGCTGTTTACGTTCACAGACATAACCGACTGTGTTAGTAAACTTTGCGTGTATTTAACAGTTTAAGCGCAATAAGACTCAAAAGAGAAATTAGTTTAAAACTCACAGGACACGCCATCTGACAGTCAGCTTTCTGTGCGTGTACTCCGGATGTGTGCGCTCAGAAAAAAACATATCAGAAGTTTAAACTGTTATGGCTTTAAAGCGCATGCAAATAATAAACTTCTTATAATGATGAAGAACTGCAATGTCATGTAAGTGTGGCCGCGATAAAGATGATAATCAAAATCAAACAGATTTTTGTTCGTTTTTGGCAGAGCATCCGAGGCACGAGTTGTACAGGCTCCACCCTCTTCTGAAAAGTGGGGTGGGGAGCAGCAGCTCATTTGCATTTAAAGATACATGCACAAAAACAGCATGTTTTACCATCCACTCAAAATTGGGCATTTACAACATGCTATAATAAATTATCTGAGGGGTATTTTGAGCTGAAACTTCACAGACACATTCTGGGGACACCAGAGACTTATATTAGCTGCATCTTGTAAAAAGGAGCATAATAGATGCCCTTTAAGATTTACTTTGAAACCCTTTTAAACATCAGAACACAAAACAAGAAACTTTTGAAAACAATAAAAAGTTTTTCAAATTCATGTAACTGCCAAAAAGCAACCTTTTTTTGTTTTTTTTACATGTTCACTCTGAATCATTATTGTTTTTTTTTTTCTTTTGTCTTGTTACAGTGTAGCAACTATACATTTAAGTACTGAGTAAAATTAATTAATTAACAACATGTACTTACTATAGGGTTGGGGATAGGGTTTGGTTTAGGGTTAGTTGCATGTAATTATGCATAATTTACTGTTATTACTACAGTAGGTACATGTAATATATGTAACAAGGACATTAAAATAAAGTGTTACCTATTTTAGTTTTTAATTTTCTATTTCAGTGTACTGAAGTAAATACAATTTTAAAAACTCTACAGTGTAAATTAGTCATGTAAATGTCATAACAATTATGTTATGTCACAAGTTTTGCAGTTATAAAGAAATTAGTATGGATGTGTTGCACTTCAAAGAAGGATTTCTTTAAAATGTTCTGGCCAAGCTCAGCCACTTTATTTAACTTCTTTAATTATATCCTAGGTATTTATATCCTAGAATGCCATAGTAGTACAAAAGCACCATGTCCAACACAACCAATACAACCTACTAAAAATGCAAATCTACAGTATGACCAACTGCTTTTCTTAACACCCTGTCTACAGCAAACTTTTCCTGTTCCTGTAAATCAAGATCACATAGTCATTGATATTACTACTACCATACATATACCAAACAGTCTGAGCTTGTCTGTAGTCTAGACTGTATTGTGAGCAGCTGAACGGCTGTCAGACAGTTACACACCTGGTAGGGTGGCGGAGGCTCTCCGGGCAGACTCGCCCCTTCGGACTCGTTCAGCAAGGACAGATCATCAGCGCCTTGAGAAGACAGACAGTTCCCCATTGAGCTGACCCTAAACGGCACAACAAACCCTCCAAATTCACGTCTATGTAGCCTTTAAAAGACTCGTCGGGCTTCTCTTTTGTTCACGGATCGTCCTTTTTCCAGCCCGTTGTGCCTGATGTCTGTCTGGTATGTAGAAAAACAAACGCCTCGCCAGCCAACGGTCCGATTTTCACACACACAAAAAGACGTTTTCAAAAGCTGGAATCCAGGTAAACGTATATTTCCCGGTTGGTTTAATCCTTACGGGTGTGCCCGGCATGTATGACATATAATATGCATTTATTATGGCCTGTACAGGACAATATTTTTAGGTAAGACCTCTTGACGACTCCATATCTCCTTTCATTGTTTACAAACTCTTGGACCGGAAGTGGGTTGATCTGTGGGTTGTGGGTAATGTAGTTTTTTCAGAACACTGATTTTGAAACAAAATATTTGGAAACATATGGAAGCCTATTTCGCTTTTGTATATCTAACAATATACATTTAAGGAATCTTCATGACATATATGTTATATGAAATATCAAATATATATTTTATTTTCGCATTCAAACTGTCATTCCCCTTATTTCCGAAGGATGTCAGTGTGTCGGAACTCATTCTTCAGCGCCGCCTCACTCCAAACACCACCGAAGAAAATGACGCAGCGCTCCTGACAGGCGTGTTTTTAGCTTATTAGCTAGAGAGCTAAATTTCTAAACGCTTATTAACTGCCCCTCGCTTTCAAAATCAAACATTTCCTTTGGATATAAAAGTGTTCAAAGGTCCCGAATCGAGAAGAAAGAAGACGACAAAAGCAGAGCAGTCATGCAGATCACACTGAAGACTTTGCAGCAGCAGACCATTCAAATAGACATCGACGATGACCAGACGGTATTCATGCGTTCATTTACGCGCATTTAAAAATGTTAACAGCTAGTAAAAGTACTCTGAATGCATGAGTATTCATGACAGCAGCGCATTTCGAGGAAAGAAAGATGTCAAGGGGTTAATTCAAGACGTTAGGAGTTATTGAGTATCAGCTGGGCGATAGATAGATAGATAGATTTATATTTCTGTAGATAACAAATATATATCTGTATAGTGTAGTGTAAATTCATGCAACTCGCCATAGATAGTTAGTCAGGTTTGTATTTTATAGTATAGTATAGAATTAATGATTCATATATACATGTAGTATAAATATGTTGTCATAACAGTAATATTATGACAGATGATGTTCGGTTGCTTAAAATACAGTGTATTCCTTTCCTTTGATGTATATGTATGATTTGAACAATTATAATTATCGTTTTGCCTCAGGTGAAGGCATTGAAAGAGAAGATTGAGGCTGAGAAGGGCCGAGACAGTTTTCCCGTAGCAGGACAGAAGCTCATTTATGCCGGGAAAATCCTGCAGGATGACACGCCCATCAAGGAATATAAAATCGATGAGAAGAACTTTGTGGTGGTGATGGTGTCAAAGGTCAGATGTCAGAAATTGACCAACAAAATTTGAAATGAATCATGTAGTTTAAAAGATCAGACTAATTTTTGTTTTTTTCTCCATCCAGATAAAAACAGCAGGACCCCCCGCCCCACCCTCAGAACCACCGAAATCTGTCGCTGCACCTTCCTCTTCCTCCTCCTCTCCTCCTCCTCCTCCTCGTCCGGCCCCTGCAGCCATCCCCATCCCCAGTGACGAGCATTTAGATGACCCGCCTGCAACTGTCTCGCCTACACAGAGCCCTGATGAGTGAGACTTAACCATCATTTCTCTCAGAAATTCTATATTTTTCTATACTAGTCACGCAAATACATCTACTCGGCACGACTGCTTGACATTATTTTCATGTGAGAGTGAAAATATGTGTCCCTAACAAGTTAATTAATGATAAGAAATCTTAGATTTTGGTCCATGAAGTTAAAATAGTACATAAAGTACCATGTTAAATTAATTAATTGTATTATCCAAAAAATAGATCTTACCACATGGTTATTTAATAGATAATTATATTAATATTTGAAATATATATTATAATTTGAAACATATATAATAATTTCGAATGAAAAATTGAATTTTTTCATTTTATATATATATATATATATATATATATATATATATATATATATATATATATATATATATATATATATATATATACACCACTATTTAAAATGATCCTCAACACTAGTTAAAAATAAAGTTGATATGAAACTTTAAGTTTGCAATACACTTCTTGTCTATTGTGACATCATAAAACAGCCTCTCGAACAAGAACAAAAGAAGAGTTTGGTTCCAAAACGCGATAAATGCTTTTTTTTTAAAAAATTGAGTTTCCGCCAAAATCAGTATCGTATCTGGTCAGTATTGAAAAGTAATTTATTAATTTTGCGCAAAATGCGATATCCGTCGTGTTATTCTGTCATGTTTTCTCCCTTTCTTTCCAAAACGCGACAAACGCCAGTCTCCTTTCTCTGCAGAATGCGATATATCCGCTCAACCAATCACAGCGCACCATTCCACGCACTGTAAACAGTAATGGCGGCGCTCTGAATACACCCGGCATCCTAGTTTTCCTTATCTGCTTTGTAGTTTGTGATCAACAAAAACAGAAAAATGAATAATTTTGACGGCATTGATGAACCTGTGGTGGTTTCTGCGGTGAGGAAGAAACGCGAGTCATCGAAATGTAATCATTTACGTGAGGAGATTAAGAAGATGAGGCACTCAAGTCGGGAGGAGGAAAAATGCCGGCTGTTGCTTGTTCCACGACAGCATCAAACTTCTGTCACGGTCCCCAAAACTGAATCTTGAACAGTTTTTAAAAGCCGTTTTTAATACCAATGTACTCGGCAAATGTGTTTATTTTAACCGTGCGGTGGCGCCAGATATTCTTTAATCGGTAATGACAAACAGAGACATAATTAATTTATAACATTAACAAGATGACATGTTGAATTAATTTTGGGAGCGACGACTGAATGTATTTTTAGTCAAATGCCTGTATATAAGATTAGTATTGACAAAGTTCAGAGGCTGTCATATATGTGAATCAACTTACTTTGTTGTGTATTTTCAATATGAAAAATAACTTTTATATTGATGGATTAATTGCATTTTGAAAAAAAAAAAAAAAAACCTGTCAGATTTATTGCATTTTGGGAAAAAAATCAATTTTTATAATAAACCTTTGAAAATCAAAATCTAGATTTATAACCAAAAGATGCTATGTGAAAGTTTGAAGTGGTTTTCATCTTGCTGCTTTCTTGGTAAAGAAAACACATTTTTACTCAAATTAATCAAAATGGATTTATTGCATTTTGGAACCAAACTCTTCTAGGGCGGGACTTGTGGTTGTGGTTGTGGTTTGCTATTGGTGGAACTCATTTGAGTGACAGGTTCCCCCACCCTCACAACATTAAACATCATCAGAGAAGAGAAGAGATGTCACTGCAAGAGGGAGGGGAAGATATTAAAATTAAAAAAAGAAATGTAAAAAAAAAAAAAACCAAGAATCGATTTTTGATTTCATGGTGACTTTAATGTTTGTCATGGTCCATTTGTGCTATACAAACAGCACCCTCGATCATATAAAGTATTATTTATAATGTAAGTTTGTGTTTTGCAGTCGCACAGGTCAGGTGGCTGATGGGGAAGATGCGTCTTCAACATTAGGTAATTAGAAAATCAAGATCATTTCCTTTATCAGCTTTTTTTTTAAATCTCTACTGGATGGTTAATTTGCAGTAAATGTTTAAAGAAGCATTCATGAACAAACATACAGTTGAGAAATTCAAAGTGTTTCTGTCTCAGATGTTGATGCATGTGTGTTTTGTAGTGACAGGTCAAGAGTACGACGCCATGCTCACAAACATCATGTCTATGGGCTATGAGAGAGGTAAAGTGGTGGCTGCGCTCAAGGCCAGTTATAACAACCCTCACCGTGCTGTGGAGTATCTGCTCAATGTGAGTGTGCCTTCCTTCTGCTCTTTCTTTCCAAATGCATCTATAATGCGGGTGACATGTTCTTATTTTTTTATCTTGTGTGTTTTTATGAACACTGCATGTTTGTGAATCTGAGTGTGTTGATGTGTGCTGTTTCAGGGGATCCCTACTGTCCCGGTGCAGGAGACCCGTCCCGCTCCAACCCAGCTCCCCACAGACACGCAGCCTACTGAAGGTGAGCTGCTAACTCAGATACACTTGTTTCTTTCCAATGAGAGGAGTCGTCGTTACAAAAAATCTCACTCTGCACTTTTAAATGTTTGGGGGATTTTTTAATGTTTTTGAAAGTTGTCTCTTATGCTTTAACTGTATTTGTTTGATCAAAAGTGCAGTACGAAACACTTCTTACCAATCGTGAAAACAGCTTAATACAGGGTTTCAGTCGGTCTTTAAGTCTTAAAACGTTTTAATTCACCCTTACACAAATGAAGGCCTTAGAAATGTTTTAAATCAGATCAGAAATATTTTGCCCCGTTTTCCAATACAAATATCTCAGCATCTTTAAATTAAGATACATTTATATTTGAGATGCAAATGTAAAATGAAGTCTTGGAAAAATTAACACAATTAAGTGAGTTTATGCTAAAAAAAAAAAAGGAACAAATATCTGTTAATGAGTTATCAAAACTCCCCTTTGAATTAAGTTGATTTTTCTGAGCCAATTGGCAGATATTTGTTTTTGTTTTAATCATAAACTTGCTTCACACACAAAAAAAGCTTTGTTTTTTTTGCAGTGTCAGTGTAAAAGATATTTCCATATTTAGGTGGTTGGGAGCAGAGCGATTCAAGCTTCTTTTTTGTGTAAAATGAATTAAAAAGTAACGGATATCTGCCGGAAGTTGTATTTTACAATCTCTGAAGTGTTGTTAATACAACTCCGTGTGTTTCTTCCTAGACATTTACACTTAGAGAACATATTGATGTACTGTGTTCCATTGAACTTACTACTTAAAATGTCCTTACTTGCTCTTAAAAAAAGTATTAAATTTACCTTCATAAAACCTGCAGAAAAAACATTAATATTTTTATGGAAACCGTGATACATTTTTTTTTTTTTTCCCAGGATTTTTTTGATGAATAGATAGTTCAAAAGAACAGCATTTATTTGAAATAAAAACTCATGAATGGTAGTGTACTTTAAGCAAAAATAATCTTTTTCCACATGGCTTTCAATAAATTAGCACAAAAAGAATATGTAATTTGTACATAAATGCAACAATATAATATGTAATATGTTACATTTTAATAATTAGAAAAAAATTCACACTGAGACTTTCATGAGTATTGAGTGAAGTCAGAAGTTTGAATTATAGTTAAATGAATTTATGCAAACTTTAAAGCCATTTTACTGCTGAATTTAAAAGTAGATCTTGTGGTTGTAAAGGACCAATTGTAAAACTTTTAATGGGTATTTAATGATTTTAATAAATGCACATTTAAATTATTGCAATATTACAGTCATTGCAATATTTAGTTATTATCAGTGTTATCAGTAGTATCATTGAGATACTATTGTAGTTTTAATTAAATATTTTTCATTTTAAAGTTTTAGTTTTGTTGTGATTTTGCCTTTTTTTTTACATTGTTTTTTTAAAAAAAAATCTATTTTAGTTTCTAGTTATTGTTTTATTTCAGTTTTAGTAATTTTTAATACATTAAATTAAACTGAAAATAAAATGTTGCTTTGTCAACTAGTTAAAACAAAAAAATTTTGAGTATATTTTATTTGATTTTAGCTAAAGTTACACAATTTTATTTCAAACAACAAAAATGTTTTCTTTCGGTTTTAGTTTTAGTTTCAGTTGACTATAATAACCCTCAGTATTATTCAGTATGCCAGCCGTCCCTCCCATGAAGACCGAATGGTGAGTTCACGAGTGTTTGATGTTGCTTTAGGTGAGAACCCTCTGGAGTTCCTGCGCTCTCAGCCACAGTTCCAGAGCATGAGGCAGGTGATCCAGCAGAACCCATCCTTACTGCCGGCCCTCCTGCAGCAGCTGGGCCAGGAGAACCCCGAACTACTGCAGGTGATCACACTTCTCCAGTCAAGGCTTCACAGAGTCTATTTGTGTCTTTTACTCACTGTGTGATCATGTTTCACTGACATGCTGATGGCAGCAAATCAGCCAACATCAGGAGCTCTTCATCCAGATGTTGAACGCGCCGGTGGACGAGGGCGAAGCTGGAGAGGGGGCGGAGTTTGGAGATCTTGGCGCTATCGGTGACGAGGCAGCGCCCGGGAGTTACATCCAAGTGACGCAACAGGAGAAGGAAGCCATCGACAGGGTGAGTGAACACCACGAGCAGGACGTCAGAGGTCCTTTACAAAATTGAACCATTTTAATGTTTACTTATGGTGAGTTTGAATACAGTTCTCCTGAAATAACCTGAATAGATTAGATATTAACTTCCATCCATTTCTGCAGCTTAGTTTGTGATGCGTCGCACCAGTGTTATTTTAGTATCATTGAGATACTATTATAGCTTTTATTAATATTTTGAATATGTTTTTTTTGTATTGTTTTTAAGGTGCAGTAAGCAATTTCTGAGAATCATTGTTGAACACTGTTGATATTTGAAATCAACCCAAACTTACATACCCCTCCCTTCATTGCTCCGCCTCCAAAATGCACAAATACGCAATGCAAGAGTGGGTGAATCTTTATCATAGCTGAAACAAAGCAAAATAATGCTTCGTGAAAAATAAAGCAAAAATGACAAACGACAAGGAAGAACAAAAAATGAATATACAGTACACAAGAATATACAAGCAAGAGTTGGTTGTTAGTCGCCAGCAGCACACACTCACTAATGTTACACACATAAAGAGCAGAAACAAAGCAACCTCACCGTTTTCAGGCCTTCCCACTTAGGCAGAGCTCGACATTAAGCTGTCATGTGCTTGTCCTTCGGACAAGTAAATCGGTCATTCACTCGGTCATTAAAAATATTGCTTCTATGGAAAAAGTAGGATTTTTGTGTTGTAAATATAATTTATTCTGAAGCAATATTCTCATCAGTGTTCAATCAGCTTTAACATATTTAAATCTGCATATTTGTGATATTTACCCCGAGAGCAATTTTTTTTTTTTTTTTTAAATTATAAAGGGCATTTTTCTAATCTTATTAAATGAATGCATCATCTTTCATTTTAAATTCATAAGTGTTATCAATAAATTCAGTTATAATAATTAGACAATAGGGCTGTTACCAGTCAAATTAAATCATTTACACTGAATAATTACAACTGCATTAAATAATGTTATGAGATAGTTTTAAATATTTTTTGAATATACAAATAAGAAATGTTGGAACAAATTATTCTTTTAAACATGAAACTGCCATTAGGTGGTGGCAAGTGACCGTTTTAATGAGTGAGTCACTGAGGCCCCGTCCGCACGGAGACACGTTTTGTATCGGATAGGCGTTTCGTCCAGACAAATCAGGCGTTTTCAGAAGGTGAATCCGATATTTTTTGAAACCAGGTCCCAGAGTGGATAAATCTGAAAACGACACCCTTGTGTTTTCAGGTGTATAGCCTATCCGTATATTTTGTGAAACGATGATGTCATCACCCCACGTGTTGACCCTAGTCAGACGCCGCTAACAGCACAAAACAGCAACAACAATAGCAGACTCTAGATGCTTGTGTTCGTGCTGCAGAAGCTACTGATCCAAAATAAAGCGTTATTTCTAAGCTTTACTAAAGTTTGTATACAGCGCGCAAGGTTTATGCGCATGCTCCAAGTCTTATTCTCTGTTTTAAGTGCATCTCTGTGGAACAATTACAGCGCCACATACTGGTCTGGCATGAATACTACATCGTTTTGAGCCAGTTTCAACGGTTTCAGATATTTCTTGAGACAAGGAAAAAAAAAGATCGGATAGGGAAAGATCTGGCTTCGTGTGGACGGGGCCTGAGTCATTCATTCAAACAATCCGTTCAAACGGCTGATTCATTCAGGAATGAGGCAGTTGTTTATGAATAGGTCACTGAATCTTTGACTCAACCGATTTGTTCAAAACTCTGAATCATTCAGTGATGGAAACACGGCTGAGTGTTGCTGTGAGATGTGCTGTTGTTCTGCTGTGATCTTTGTTTGGAACTATTTTCGCTGCTGAAATAGAACAAAAACAATCAATAATGCATCTAAAATTTGACTTAATTTTAACTACTTGTTTATCGAACTGTTGTATGAAATCACTATCACATTTTCAATCTTGACGTTATTCAGGAAAACTGCACTCTTGGTCATGTGATGATACAGTTAAGCAACATATGTTAAAAATATAAAACCTCCACATTTTGAATTTTTACCGCAGTATGTTAACTGAGTTTGTTTTTGTGTGCTGCGCTCATTTGTTATGATTTGTTCTCGAGAGGCTGTGTGAGCCTCAACAGCGCAACCTTGTTACCGTCAGTGCTTTATAGTATGTACGTTATATATTATTATCCACTATTGATTGCCACTTACACTAAATTAAATAAAATCAGAATCATTCTCATGTTTTGGTGATTCCCTAGTTATTTTGTTATTGATGTTTTAATCAGGCTACTTGTCCGGTCGGGCAAGTACAAATCTTTTTCACTTGCCCCTTCAAAAAAATCCACTTGTCCCAGACAAGCGTTAATGTCGAGTCCTGCACGTATGTCTCTGCAGTGCTGGAAAGCTTTTCTAATATTAATGCGGGTCTTAAAGCTCTTGCCTGATCATAATTCTTCTTTTTCCAGTGATATTCTAATGACCTTTTCTCTTTTGTAATGTCTCTCAGCCATCTCTCTTTCTGCAGTCTTTCTTCAGACCTCCCTTTTGCTCATTTTCTCTCGTCCCCCATCATGAGTGGACACGCCCCCTACTGCTGATTGACTTACTCTCTCTCTTAGAATGATTTCTGAAGGATCATGTGACACTGAAGACTGGAGTAATGATACTGAAAAGTCAGCTTTGATCACAGGAATAAATTACATTTTACAATATATTAAAATAGAAAACAGTTATTTTAAATTGTAATAATCTTTAACAATATTGCTGTTTTTACTGTATTTTTGATTAAATACATGCAGCCTGCAACTTCTTTGAAAAACCTTTTTTTTTTTTTTTTAAATCAAAATTATTCTAAAATTTTGTTCCCCTAGTATAGTTTTTATTAATTTGTATTTCAGTTCTAATTTTATTCATTTTAGGACGTCAACCTAAACTAAATGAAAATGAGAATTGTGTCCCAGCCTAGCTGAACTAGCTGAAATAAAAGTTTAAGGTTTACATTTTTATTTTTCAGTTAACATTTGTTTTACTTCAAGTAACCAAAATGTTTTAGTTATCTATAATAACCCTGTGTCGTACAGTTGGGAAGTGAATAATCTACCCTGTCCGTGTTTCTCTTTCAGTTAAAAGCTCTGGGGTTTTCAGAAGCTCTGGTGGTCCAAGCGTACTTTGCCTGCGAGAAGAACGAGAACCTGGCCGCCAACTTCCTGCTCAATCAGAATTTCGAGGACGAATGAGAGTCGTGGAGAGCCCGCGTGCCCCTTCCCCCGCCACCACACAAGCACTGCATCTACTCGGGACACGAGTTTCCCCCCATTATTTTTTTGAGTTTACGATTCAAGGGGAGACTGGCAGACTGGCTGGGGATGGGGCTGATGCAATCACACGGTGAACAAATTCCAATGGAATTGACGACATTTGGGTTGAATGCACTCTAGCATGTTGAAGGGGTGTGTATGCGTGTTCCCTTAGGGAATATTTGACTAAATCAGCATCAATTGAAAGCATACGCTCTCATAGTAGTATTATGGGCTCCGAGGAGGTTAGAGATAGGCATACGCATTTGCTTGTTTGTTTTTAGTCGGGAAAATGACTAATAATATGTGTCTAATGGAGGATTTTATATATAAATTCCAGAGCTATTTCTGTATTTCTCCCAGCACACACCTCTGATGAATGTGATAACATCATTAAAATATATGAAACAAGTAGTGCAACTGATAGCATTTCAATAACATTCTCAGCAACACAAGTGACCTGAATTGATGCTGTTTTGTAAATGAATCCATATAGTGTGGAATATCATAATCTGAGTGATGAATGTACACAAGGATGTCATAAAATACAAGACTGTCCTAATAAAAATTTGTGTCTTATTTAAAGTCAACATGAAATGGCAGTCACAAACTCTTTTACTTCTGTAATCTGTGCATTTGCAAGTTAAACTACAAAAATGAAAAATTAGGAATTTGTTCATTCTCGTCTGACATTCCAAGTTATTTTGATGAAATATTGCACTTTTTTTTTAAATTTAAAATACCATACATTTACAAATCTTGCATAAGACCAAGAACATGATTTAAGAATGTAAATAAAGTCAATTTCATGTTGACTTTAAAAGCTTCTTATTTAAACTTAAAGGTCACGAGTATAAATAAGGATCATTTTCCATAGACGTTAGATCTGCTTATTTTTTCTTGTATAACATGAGAGGACCAACCTGTACCTTTATACAGCAACAAAGGTTTTTAGCACGCTAAAGCTTGCTGCATTTCAGAAGCAAAAAGCATAGACCTGTTCCAGCACGAAGATACTTTGTGGCGCCAGATTTTTAAGTCCTGTCAAAAAGAGATTTTTGTGTAAAGCTGACAATGGGTTCCTCTGTTCATGTATTTGAAGTCAAGTCTTGTAACGTTCACCTCTTACAGCAGGATCAGCAGAGGAAAGAGCCTTCAGCAGCAATTCACCATTGTATTCGCTCAGTGCAGAAATGCTCCTTTATAATGTAGTAGCCAAACTGCCAGACAACACTGTTTACTTATCAGCAGGCCTACATGAAATCTGACTCTGAGAATGGTTTAAAAATGGCAAAATTTGTTCAACGCAACGGAGTATTATGCTTTTATTGCAGATTCCATGTGGGCCTGTTTATTAGTAATTAATAGTTTGATTTACTATACCTTCAACTCTCTTGGGATCAATAAAATCTTATTGCAACAGAACAGTCTTATAGAGTGGTGTTGATTTCTCATCATAAAACATAACCAATACCTGGATCTTTGTACAGTCAAGAACATCATTTATTCAATCAGGTGCTGCTCTTTACAAACGTTTTAGTTTTTTATAATGGAAAAGAATCTGTAAATAACACATGCAGATTGCCAAGGGCTCCGGAGACGGAGAACACTGGATCAGAGACGCTTGCTTAACTACTGTACCTAAAAAGCAAGCAAATCAAAAACACATAGGCAGCAGACACACAATCTGGTTAGATATTTAAATATGTATATGGCTACATGTGAATGGGGGCAGATTCTGAATAAATAAATGCTTGCAACTAATAATCCTGACACATGCCAGTTTGGATGGAGGGATGATCGATAATACTGATTTTGGTACTACTGACTCTTAAGGAGACAATTGGGTAACTTAACCCTAATCACTCGAGCATGGTGTGCATGTAAAAGAAAAAGTAAATGAATGTACAAGAATTCATTTAAATATTCATGATGGATTAGTTTAATTTATATGACACTCGTATTTTAATGGCAGTTGCTCGAATGGCTCATGCAACCCTGAATTAAGGCCTGTTCACACCAAGAACGACAACTATATTAGCATCCACACCAACACAATAATGTTCTGGGACCAGTTGTTCAAAAAGTTTAATCTGGATCAGAATGATCTGGATTTGGAAATCCCATGTTTTGCTATCCAGGATCAGGTAATCTATCTTACTTTTGTGCTGGTTTTTCAAAGCAAAATTGGACTGGATCACCCTGATCCAGATACACACTTTTTCAGATTACCAAATCTGCATTACTAGTGCTCTACGGAGCCCCTAAAGGGACATGGTAATAGAATACGAGATGGAAAGGGAAAAAAAAATTCAATGCTTTTGCGTTCTCTCAGAAAAGTTCTGCGTAGCGTTCACCTGAGAAACTGTTAAAAAACACTTTGAATTAAATATAATATTTTTGTTTGACATTTACAGCTGTTTGGGGATTTTTTTATGGCACTAAAATCTCTCTTCTCTTTTTATCAAAAGGCTAAATATGTAGCCTAATGTCTACTTCTGATTTATTGCTTTAACTGTTAAACTATTCAAGAGCAAAATAAAAAAATGTGTGTGTATATTACATGATGGAAATGTTTTGTATTTTTTGTGTATTTGTGTAAATGTATTTTTGACCAGTTTTAAAGTTTTAATACATTTTTGTTCCTGAAATCCACCCTTCTGATGGGATCAGTATAATCCAGAGTTTTGGGATCAAAGGTATTCCAATCTTACTAAAAAGAACAACACAAACTGATGATTTTATCCAGATCAAAACTAAGATTGGGTTTTGTGAATTCCTTTTTCCTTTTGAAAAACCCATTTTCAAGATTTGATCCAATCCGATAGCTGAAATCCGCATACTTTTGAACAACTGGCCCCTGTTTATTAAAGCATGAGCTGCAATTTTGTCTTCTGCTGCTTTAAATGCTCAAGCTTTTTAAAGCAGAATGGAATCTGATTGGCTGTCAAGGTTATCGTTAATTAGCTGGGAAAAACGCTCCGAAAGTGATTCCAACGATAACATTCCTCTGTGTCGTTGTAGTGTGGACTCCCCTATTCTCATATAATTAGAATGATTATTAAAACTTTATAATTATCAATGATGATAAATGTTAATAGTTATTGTCCTTGGCCTTTATGCATCTTTTATGCTATTTCCTCCAAAAATTGTTCACTGCTGAAAAAAATCCACTATAATGATTAATATGCTGCACAACTGCTTTTGAACTTATAGCTGAAATTGACATCAACCTGTCTGTTTCTAGTTCAAGCCATTGACAACGAAGCTGCCGCCACATCTGGATCAATACTTCTGAATGCATGGCGTGTTATTCTTAGTGCATCATGTCTCCTGATTAAATCCATGCATAAGGTGCAAATCATCAGTCAAGTTCTTTAAGCAGCTAGTCTCAAACAACCACTAAAAAGGTGCTTTAATTACGCATGCAACAGTTTTTATGAATAAAACGGAAATAAATAGAAGACAAACAAGCATGACAGAACTGTTGTGCATCCCCTGGTCCAGTGCTCTCCACCTACAGCCAAAAAAGACCACACCGCTTCCCAAGACACGCCGTTACTGCTGGTCTCAAATGTAGGAAGGGTCAGCGGGACAGTCCCAGGTCAGTTTCAACTCAGAGCCCACTGCGTTTGACCGAAGGGAGAGATGTGTATGATATAAACATGTGAAGCATACAGACAGGGATATAACATTAGAGTTTACAACATCTTGCTCAAGAGAAAAAGAGGTTCAACATTTTTTTCCAACTCTTTCATCAAAGAAGGGAGAGGGAGGAAAGATAAGGATAGACATCTACAGTGCCAAGAGCGAGAGAACGATAAAGACAGAGGTACGGAGAGAAAGGAGGATTTCCAATTTTTTTTTTTTTTTTTTGTCTTTTTAACTTTTTTTTCCATCATTGTACAATAAAAAGAACGAAATCACATCCATTTTCGTGTAGTACTATATACTGTGTATACTGCTTGAGAAAGCTCAGAAGAAGGAAAGACGGGTGTTCATCATTTACAAGATGGTGTCTGTGAACAAAAGGCACTTTGAATGGGACAACCTTTAAATGCTCACCTATACACTACAGCACGAACACTATGGGAGCTCATTTACATACAGGAAGTGTTTCCAGGACAATATGGGGCGGCCGTGGCACATTTCTGCCTCTCGTCTCGAACCACGTGTGCTCTAAACTATGACTGACAAAACCCTACTCACGTTTACATCGACACGATCTCACCTAAATGAATCCAAGATTTGGAGCGAATGTGAACTGATTGCTTGTGACGAACCCTCTCGTGTATTCTGAGTCTTGACACCTAATAATGGCCATTCCTCCAACCAAAACATGCTTTTCTGCATATTCATCTGGTGTTTTGGTGCATTCAAGTCCTCCTGGGAAATTCGTTTTTACAAGTTGTGAAGTTGTAATTATGACGTCAGGTGCGTTCAAATCATTTTGCGTGGACCATGATGCCGTTGTACCTTCTTTACAAAAAATACAAAAAGGTTGTATTAATGCTGCTTTCACATGCTATCGGAAATTTCCTACTTCCCACTTCTGAAGTCATGATTACGAGCTTGTGGCGTTCAAGTGCTTTGTTGTGGGAAAGAATATGAATCATGGAGGACACCAGGTATATTCTTGGGGAAATCTTATTAAAGCCAAAATGTATTGAAGATATTTAATTTTGAATAAAATGTAGCGTCCCATTCGACAACCATAAACATTCACTGCGCTATCTAGATAGTCAGCTTGCAATTTCAGTCAAATACAGGCTATTTTTCCTGTGTATAAAACATACAATATCCTTCAAATGATTAATCATATGCAGTATGTGATTAACATGGCTGAACAACGTTACTGAAAATCGTCATTTTGGCTGCGTGAGATTCTCCAGCTTTGTTGTTGTTGAGCAACCGAAGCGCGAGCTGTTAAAACTCCGCCCTCTTCTGAAAAGCGGCCGGGAGCAGGAGCTCATTTGCATTTAAAGGGACACACACAAAAATGGTGTGTTTTTGCTCACACCTAATAGGGGCAAATTTGACAAGCTATAATAAATGATCTGTGGGGTATTTTGAGCTAAAAATTCACACATGCATTCTGAGGACACCAGAGACTTATATCACATCTTGTGAAAGGGGCATTATAGGTCCCCTTTAAAGTTTAAGGCCCACCCAACTCGGAAACTCAGGTATCCAAATTATCTCCAAGTTTCCCAATAGTAAATTGGACATTCATGTCCAATCTCCGACTAGGAAACTCATATTTATGATAATTCAGATAGCATGTGAATGCAGCATTAACTATTTCTACAAAATGATGAATAAAGAATGTGCCTCAGGTGTGTTTTTGCCTTTTATTCAAATCATGAAGGTGCTGTGAACTGAATCATTATATATTATTGTGTAATTGTGCAATACTATGGTATCTTGTATATGCAAATTAGCTAGCTAAATACAGACACTGCATCGATTGTTTGCTCCATGTCATGAGTTTTTCACTTATAAAGACTTAAATAAATACGATCTTCCCGACATGACTTGAATGCACCATTTATCAGGACATTTGAAGGAGTAAGAAGGGGCACTGTTTTCTTAAAGGTTGTAGTAAAATGCCTTTTGTCAGAACCGATATATATATATATATATATATATATATAAAAATCTGAACCCCCCTTAGTGAATACAAAAGAGAAGAAGAGAGAAACAGAGGTTCGTAAAACTTGTCTCATCAGAAACAGTCGTTCTGGTGTGGTAATATTCGCTTATGAGTAACAGAAGCACCAGTATTTTCTTTTCTTTCTTTTTTCGTCATAATACATTTGCTTTTGTAAAATTGTTCCTTCAGCCCCACCCCTAAAATAGTTTAAAAACAAAAGCTTACAAATAAAACATTAAAAAAGATAAATGAAAAGTAAAAATGAAATTCCCCAACGCTTACAAAGACTGGGATTCTTTTTGTGGCCCTCATGTTTAGAGTCCAGGAGCTTGCAGACTTCAACTTTTTTTTTTTTTTTCTTTTTTCACTCGCTTCGCTTTCTTAAAAATCTGAAGACAAACACAGATATCTACCCAACACATTGCACACGGCTCAGTCCACATATAGCTTTTTTCTCTCAATAATAACACTTTTCAACAGAGAATTGAAAAATTGGTTTCTGTTCTGAAGGTGTGTTTGTGTCTGTTTTTGATCTATCCGCACTGACCTGATTGGACACTGCGCTTCTGAAGAGGTGATCTGATATTTGTGGGTTTAATATGTTTGGACGTTTTTCCGATAACCTCACTGACTCGGGTTAAAGATCAAAAAATAACTAGACTGCCATAGAGCTAATTTCACAGCGGAAGAACTATACATATGTCCATATATATATACACAGTATGAGTACGATATGTTCTGGATAACATATATCTATAAATATGATGTTTGCAGTTGCTCATATGTTGTTTGCTAAGCCCATGATACATATTGTACATATTTTCTGTAGCTTATACATGAAGTGAAGACCCTGAATTGCATGTAAAGGGGACACCGAGGCACTTTGATGTGTTTCAAGTGGATGATGAAATCGTCAGCTCTCAGCCAATCAGAGTCCGTGACATGTGATTGACAGCCAGGCAGTCCAGTTATTTAGTGAGGTCAGTGGTTTCGAGTGTTTGTATTGAAAATGACATTTTCTGTTTTGAGTTCATCTAAAACTTAAATACAATGTACATTTGCATACTGTAAAATCATGTTTGATAGAGGGGTTTGAGTTTAAAGGTTTCCCTTTGTCCTTTAATGATGTGGGTGTGTGTCATAGTGCAATGTTTGTGTATGTATGTACCACTGTGCTGATAGGCTAAATGAAATGGCAGCCATATGTAGATTGTCTTGTGAGTCAGGCTGAACCGGTGAACTGAAACAAAAAAACCGAGTTGTGGGGAAAAAAAAAAAAAGTGAGGGTAACGTTATGAACGAACTGTAGAGTGATGGAGATTGTGATTGGTAGGAAGGGCAGAGCACTGTCAACATAATAGCGACCCCAAACATCTGGTTAATGGAGCGTGAAGAGGGAAACTAGAGATTGTCCATTTGTTCTTAAACTGTTATTCTAAAAACAAAAAACACTTTGGAAAGCACAATTCCACATGCGGTCTGTTCTGCCGGAGCAGGAGCGGCTACGTTATGCAAACTAAAATCGCGAAAAACCAGAAAACAAACACAAGTGAAAGGGGTGAATGTCACAAAAACATGTCCAAGTCTCATTTCACCACTGAATCAAAAGAAATAAATTAAAAATTAATAAAGAAAATTAAGCCTATTTTTGGGTTATTGAGATTTTTTTGCACTGACAAAAATTAAGCACATTTTTACAGAGCCCTGCACATGACATGCAGGAAAAAAGTAAATTGTGTGCAAGATTTACTAATTCATTCCCTCGATTTACCATATTTACGCACAATTTACCATTTCGTTCCCTCGATTTATTAAATTCATGAACGATTTACTAATTCATTACCTCCATTTATAAATCGTGTGCATGATTTACTAATTCGTTCCATGGATTTACTAAATTTACTTGATTTACTAAATTTATGCATGATTTACTATTTCATTCCCTCGATTTACTACATTTACGCACGATTTACTAATTTGTTCCCTTAATTTGTTAAATAGTGTGCACGATTTACTATTTCTTTCCCTCAATTTACTAAATTTGCATATGATTTACTAATTCGTTCCCTCGCTTTGCTAAATAGTGTGCACGATTTACTATTTCGTTCACTAGATTTACTAAAATTACGCACAATTTAATAATTTGCTCCCTCAATTTACTATTTCGTTCCCTCAATTTACTAAATTTATGCACAATTTACTAATTCGTTCCCTTGATTTGCTAAATTGTGCACACGATTTACTAAATTTATGCACGATTTACTATTTCGTTCCCTCGATTTACTAAATTTACGTACGATTTACTAATTTGTTCCCTTGATTTAAAAAAATCATGCGCATAATTTATAAATCAAGGGAACAAATTAGTAAATAATGCACACAATTTAGCCTATTTTTTTCCTGCATGTCATGTGCGGGGCTCCGTACATTTTCATTTTTTTTTTCATTAAATAAAAATAATAATAAATGTTTTGCATTACAACACGGTAATGAGAATTAGATTTAATTCATTAGACTTAATTATTATGAAAATAATTTCACATTAAAATTATAATTATTATTTATTCATTAAATAAGCTTATTTCAAATCATCATATTTATTTTTATTTTTTTAAATATTATTTCATATTTTTTTCATTTGGTTTCAGGGTGAAATATGACATGGAAAGATTTTGTGACATCCACCAAAAAATGTACTGCAAAACCAAACTCAAAGTAAAGAAGAAGAAGCCCTTGTGTTCAGGGCCGACTGTAAGATACTGATGCACAACCACTCAGACTGATCAATAGTAGTGAAGAGTTCAGCGATGGATGCGCCAAAACCCTCTAGTTCATTCGAATCAATTTAATGACCCAAATCACTGGCCTTTTAATTCATAAACACTACAAAATGAAAAATGATCTATGAGTCACAAGCTGGACATTAAGGTCACTCGTGCTTGACCCTTCCCACTCCTGTGATCAGCGGTCTATATGATGCTGTGATGTGCGTCTCAGTGTAGTGCGGTGTGTTTGTGTTCTATTGCTCTGCTGGTACTCATCTGTGTGTGTTTTACCTTAGACACATGTAGCCTAACTCCACATCGCAAATCTAAGGCCAAAGCATCTGTCAACCCTTATCATTAATCATATAGTGCATACGTTTAGGTGAATTGCACACAGTTAGTGTTATCTGTTGTTTCGCTCACAGTCTATTGCTTGTCAACGGGTAAACAGCGAGAGGATGTCAAGTTCACACTGCACTGGAGGCCGTCACCAAGATCAGCAAATCCGGAGCCAATCAGAGGGCTCCCGCCGAGTCTCTCCATCCAATCACACGCATCCATGATTGACATCATCCAGGTTCCATTTCCATTTCAAATGTCCCTTTTTGATCAGTTCAACTTCCAAATAGAGTTCTGACTGGGAAGAGATGGATTTTCCTCACCATGGCGTATGACTGGCAGATGCATGAACAAATTGAAAAAAGGTCAACGGGATTGGTCAATGTGCTGGATGCCTCAGGAACACGACAAAGATGTCGAGAGCTGGTTCGTCATTGCTTTGGATGGTTTGGATGGTTCTCCGAGCTCTCAAGACTGGCAGGGTAATGCTGAGGTTTTCCAGATTTGCCAGGTTTTTGGGAATTGTGTGTGTATTTGTGTGTGTGTGTGTGTGTGTGTGTGTGTGTGTGTGTTTGTGTGTGAATGAGACTTTACAGGGGGGCATGTGGGAAAGTTCCATACTTAGCTTCGTGACTCCACTTCCAGTTTTCATTGTGGATTTTTGTCTGTGTGTTCATGAAAAGTCTTGTCAAAGGAACCATGACTGTAAGAAAAGGAAAACAAAAAATAAAAATTCAACAGAAACTAACTAAATAAACCTTAGTTCAGTCCCACATTCCTGCCTAATAGCTGAGATTTCTAACCAATTCATTTTAAAAGAGTAGTTCACTCAAAAATGAAAATGTTAATTTTTCTCATGTCATTCAAAACCCAGGACTTTTTTGCTTCCATGGAACATATTTAGGCAAATTTTGTTTGCCGTTACAAATGTGCAATATCTGAATACAAAGACTGAAGTGCAGGGTTTTCAGCAGAGTTATCAGTAAATAATGACTTAAATATAATTAACGTTAAAAATTTTGGGGTCTGTAATTTTTTTCTAAAGAAATTAATACTTTCATTCATTAAGGAAGCATCAAATTGATCAAAAGTGACAAAAAACATTCATATTGTTACAAAAGATTTCGGTAACACTTTAGTTAGTCTTTGTATGTATATGGTATTATGAAGGCATTCATAATGTACATTATAATGCATTATATCGTTTCATAAGTAATTGTAACCAACGTTAAAATACATTATAATATTTGCAGATTCCATGTGACATCTGAAATCGGTTGCTTGTCATGTATTTTAACATAAGTGTTACAATGTATTATAAATGTAGTTACAATTATTCATAAGACCATACAATGCATTATCCGATGCATTATTTACCAGGCATAATTAATGCATTAAAAATACTTTGGTAACACTGTACAATAAGGTTTCATTAGTTAACATCAGTAAACTACATTAGTTAACTTGTACTAAGAATGAACAACAGCAATTATTAATCTCAGTTAATGTTAATTTCAACATTTACTAATACATATTTTAAAACAAAAATTGTCTTTGTTAACATTAGTTAATGCACTGTGAACTAACATGAACAAACAATGAACAGTTGTATTTTTAATAACTAATGGTAAAGATTAATAAACAACTGTAACAAATGTATTGTTCATTGTTAGTTCATGTTAGTTAATACATTAACTAATGTTAATAAATGAGACCTTACTTATTGTAAAGTGTTACCAAGATTTTTATTTCAAATAAATGTCCTTTTGAACTTTCCATTCATTAAAGAATCATGGAAAAAAAGGGTTTCCACAGATATATGAAGCAGCACAACGGTTTTCAATATTGATAATAATAATAATAACTGTTTCTTGAGGATCAAAACATCATATTAGAATGATTTCTGAAGGGTCATGTGACACTGAAGACTGGAGTAATGATGCTGATTCAAATATAACAGTTAATTTAAACTGTAATATTATTTCACAATATTACTAGCATTGACCATTGACCCTGCTTTCAAAAACTTACAAACTTTCCAGTCTTGGAAAATTCCTTGACATTTCCAGGTTTCAGGCAGAAAGTCATGTGGTTTTGGAATGACATGAAGGCAAGTACAGTATATGCAAACATTTGACTTCATTGTTGAGAGATCCATTTCTTTAACGTTTGTTTCTATCAGTGTACATCACACAATTCAGAGGAAATACAGTGACAGTTCTCAGAATAACCACTAGAGTCCAGTGGACACACTGCTGAACACTCATACACTATGCAGACCAGAGAGCTCAGAGAGCTCAGTGTCACTGCGTTTATGTTACTGCTTCCTCTGGCAAAACAAATGGTTAAACAATGATGGTGTCTGAAGAGAAAAACAAGACTTATTGATGTTTTGAGTTACAGGAAGTTTAACTTCTAAATTCTACGGAACCCTGTGGGACCCATATTATTTTTTCGCTTCTTTCTCGCTGTAATCCTCTCCAGTAGTGTCCATCCTTTTTCTTAAGTTCCCTCCGGTTGAAGTTCAGGTTCAACAACCTATGACATCATGTCTGGTTGCTGAGGGCAACCAGACAGTCGGGACGTGACACTCTCTCTCTCTCTCTCTCCCCCTCAGTATGTCAGACTTTCTCTCTTGCATAGATCTGCATGTTAAAAGTACTTTTTAACACATGTGAACTAAATCAATGCTCAGTCTGTCACAGCACATCCACCTGCAATATGTAAAAACTATATTACTTGCTAGTTAGTAAGTTAAAAATGACAAAAGATAGTGAGAACGACAGTATGACCCACGCTGTGAGCAAAAGTTGAGCTAAACTTTTTTCTTCAGTTGAAATGTTATAACCAGAAGTTTACTTGGATTCATCAAGGATCTTTTTCCCTGCAGAGCTCCATGTGGCGGCACATATGTGGAATATTCTTTGCAGTGAGCCAGAAGAAGAACATGGGAGAAAATCACAATGGGTCTTCTTCACGTTTTTGTGACAGGTGGCGTTTAACCAAGAGAAGGAGAAGGACTAATCTCATATATAATAGAGCTGCACATTCATCTGAACTGTCATTTCATAATTCCAAAGCCCATAAGGACAATATATTCATACATACATACATACACACACACACACATATATATATATATGTATGTATATATAGGGCTTGACATTAACTTTTTTGCTCACCAGCCACTGTGGCTAGTGGTTTTCCAAAGTTACTAGCCATTTTCACTGGCCACAATTTTGCTGTTGGGAAATTACATTTTATATGATTAAAGTTGACTTTGGCACACTAAAATTACTTGATTTTGAGTCATTTTACTTGATTAGCTAGATTTAAAACCGTTTCAAAACTTTCAAATGCAGATTGACCACCTAAATCAAGACTAGGCCTACATGGTATATCAGCTGGTATGTACGGGTGGGCAAGGGGTGGGTAATATGACCATAATATGATACATTTTATAATTGTATAAGCTATTTTTGTTAGGCTATATAAAAAGAACAAAGAAGCAAATCAGCAAATTTCAAATACAACAGTAAATTAAATAGCCTAAACTCTTTTTTCAGATACAATAGGTTTATTTAACATTTATTTAACATCTTCTGTTGTCTGATTAACATTAATGACAGACAGGTATTTAACTGGGCTGCTGAATGCATGTACGTAATATACCGATATATATCCAGTTATTACCCACCTGTTTACGTATACTTAAGCCATAACTGACTGTATCCACGCGAGATACTCCACACGATGGACATTTTGACATCTGTGAGCGCGTGTATTTGACTATTCAGGCGCAAGGAGATCTGATCGCACACACGAGAGAGAGAGAGAGAGAGAGAGAGAGAGAGAGAGCGCACGCACGGGAGAAAGCGCTTCTGTTGTGTGTCATTCAGCGCGATTCCGCCTATCCCGCCTTCACTAACTGCAAGTTAAACAATAACGAATTGTGATCGGATTATAATTTTGTGCTACGACGAGCTTAGCTACCTTTGTTTAGGCTGTAGGCTGAAATTATATTCAACCTGCCAAAGTGGCTAGTGGGAGTGGCTGTCTTACCCGCCACAGCTGAAATCCTGCATTTGGCGGGTTGGCGGGTGTTAATGTCAAGCCCTGTGTGTATATATATATATATATATATATATAAGTTTGGGGTCAGTAAGTTTTTTTTTTTTTTTTTAATTAATTTTATTCAGCAAGGATGCATTCATATATATATATATAAGTTTGGGGTCAGTAAGTTTTTTTTTTTAAATTAATTTTATTCAGCAAGGATGCATTCAATTTATCAAAAGTGAGAGTAAAGACATTTGTAATGTTACAAAAGATTTCAAATACATTAAATATTTCAAATAAATGCTGTTCTTTTGAACTTTTATTAATCAAAAAATCTTGAAAAAATATATATCACGGTTTCCATGAAAATATGAAGCAGCACAACTGTTTTCAACATTGATAATAATCTTTAAGTTAATAAATGTTTCTTGAGCATCAAATAGTAATGATGCTGAAAATTCAGCTTTGATCATAGGAATAAACTACATTTTAAAATATATTCACATAGAAAACAGTTATTTTAAATTGTAATAATATTTCACAATATTACTATTTTTACTGTATGTTTGATCAAATAAATGCAAACTTGGTGAGCAGAAGAATCTTTTCAAAAACATTAAGGGCCAGATTTAATAAACAGGGCAAATTAGCTTGAGAGCAATCCCATAATATTTCTGATGGGAGTGGAAAGTTCTGCGCATAATCTACTGACAACATGCAAATTAAAGAAACAGACGCAGCCAGATAATTTCCTTAATGACCAACGCAATCTACCAAGAGCAGCGCAAATAAGTGTCTGGTTTAAAACATGCTTTTTGGGCGTTAAATAATGGTACAAATGCCAGGAAATTGACTAGCGCAAACCTTAGTAAATCATCTTGCATGATTCATTTAAATAGTCTCCTCCCATAAATTTTGTGTCCGAAAGGGAAACTCCTTCAAATGCATATGCAAATGGACAGCCGCAAAAATAACTGTGTCCACGCCTTTTCAGCACTAATTTCTCACCGCGTGTCTTTAGTAAATGCTGACAGTAGTTTTTTAACACCAAAAGAGGGTTTCTGTTGGTGCAAGCCGTTAGTAAATCTGGCCCTAACTTTCGTTCGGTAGCGTATAAAATCTTACTAGAAGTATTGTAAAATAGATTTTCACTGCTAATGTTCTAAATTTACCCACCATCAACAGATGAGTTAAAAAGTATGTTTTGTTAAGTGTCTAAATGTTTATGAAGGATTTACAATACAAAGAAGAGGACAATGTAACATCATACTTACTTACATAATAAATCTGATGAATCATAAGACATTTGGTTTTGGAGTCAGTGAGGAGGAGGAGGAAACAATTGTTTCCATGTGTATGGTCTCAGTGTTAGTGCTTGTGGTTTTTGTAGCTGGTGCGAGTGGGAACATGGCCACAAAATCCATTTGACATGAGCAGCAAACCCCCAGAGAGCCTAGACTGCTACCAACCACACGCACTTAACAGCGCTCAGACCCGCTGATCAAAAACACATGATTGATGGATGGACTGAAGAGCCTGCTATTTTCAATTTAAAGGAATATTCTGGGTTTTTTTCAACCTAATGTCTACGCACCGCATCTGCTGATTACCACAGACTCATCCCTAAGTGTGTATAAACAAACAGGACAAGCGTTTACAGTAAATACACTTTCATTAGAAGCCTACCAGACAAGCAGGCCTGAGGGTTTAAACGCAGAAATGTGTGGTCGAGAGTGAAATCAAAATAGACAAAATGCTCCCCGCTTGCCTGCTAAGCTTCAATTGAAAGTGTATTTACTGTAAACATGTTTCCCGGTTGTATATACACACACTGTCTGTGTTAGGCTAATCAACAGCATGCCACACATGTCCCTGAAGTAAGTCTGCATGTGTGCATGTACCTGAGTCTGCTGTGGGATGTTCAGAAAGTTGTTGTCCCGTGATCCGATGCCGACAAACCTGTTGGAAGCTGTGGAGCCTGGCGCTGGGTATGCTGCTGGGACACACACACGTCTGTCAGCATTCACAGCAGTGATGTTTGTACTTGCATTGTAAAAATTTCAAGCTCATTTTTTAATTACTGGTACTAAAATGCTAAATAAACATGTGGCTTGAAGTGTGCACTATATAGAATTGCAATCTGTTTGTTTGAGTGATACTATATTTCTGCAGTTTCAGGACAGCATTTCTAGGACCCTAGTTTTTTTTTTTTTTTTTTTTTTTGACAGCACCACCTAGTCAAATTGATAACACTTAATTTTAGGGTCCAATTCTCACTTTTAACTAGTTGCCTTTTAGCATGCATACTACTAAGATATTAGCTGTTTATTAGTACTTGTAAAGCACATATTAATGCCTTATTCTACATCCCTTAATGCTACCTAATACCTAAACTTAAATGCTACAAAACTACCTTACTAACTATTAATAAACAGTAAATTAGGAGTTTATTGAGGCAAAAGTTGTAGTTAATAGTGAATATGTGTTCCCCATACTTAAATGTTACTGTAAATTCTGCTCCAACAGAGGAGATCTGAATTAAACTTAAAACAAACAGATGCAAAGACTAGACCCACAGAAATTATTACATTTTTATTATGTTTCCACCTAATTTCTAATGTAAGAGCAGGTGCAACCATTTTAAATTTGATGTTCAATGGTCATCTCCAGTTATTTTAGCTGTGCAAAAACAGTTTATTATGCCGACTGACTGTAAACTGGTGTTTGTTTTTGTATTGTTTTAATTTATTAATGTACTAATAAGCACACTAGTTTGTAGCGCAAACAGTTTTACTGTTTACTGCACTTTGTTAAGTCGGTCACACACCAGACGAGAAGTGCCGAGTCGTGTCGTACATACACAGAATATATCTTGCTTATGTTTTGAAAAATAACTTAAGGTCTTTATTTCCACCAAAACCGAATTTAAAACCAGAATATAGGGCCTCATATATTACAAGTGATGTTAAATATTTCAAGAGGGTGATCAACAGTTGTGTGTTTAGGGTTAGGGGATGGTTAGGACAATATATCAATTAAATTAAAAAAATTAAACAACTGAATAATTCCTGAAAATTTATAATACAAATGCAGTATCGAATAGTAAGTGCTCTAAAATAGTATAAACTGCTAGTACATAAAAAAGGACCTAAAACTGCAGTCCGACTCTAACCAAAGAGTCAAGGTTTGGCTGGTTAGCACTACCAGTTTGTCTTCTGCTGGCTTTAATGATACAGCTCAGGATAGTCAATATTGAAGGGCTTGGCACTGAGAACCCATAATCAAACATTAGCAAATGCACCAGCCAAAAAACTGCCACTGAGAAGAATGGGAATGCTAATGGATAGATTTCTCTAGGTATTATAGTCCTTGGACCAATGGCAGACAGGATGAGTGCTTGAAATATGTTTGAAATCATTTTTTTTTTTTTCAATTCAGTTTTGTGCTGCTGGTTGTGTAGAAATCACATTTTTAACAGTATTAAGTGCAACACCTGCATCAACCCGATTTTTATAGAAATGTATAATTTTCAGTGGAGTCATGATAACTATATTTGCCTGCTCAGGAGTGCTAAAGGTTTTTGATAAATGGCTGATGTGGATTAAACCACATTTTGGAAGGTAGGATTTGAATGTGGGAAAAAAAAAAAAAAAAAAAAAACCTTTCAGTTGAAAAACACCAAAATTTAAAAATTCATTGGGCTTTCAAATTCAAATTTAAAATTCACAGCAGTTGTGCAAAGTAGGAGGGAGGATTTGAATGGAAAAAATTTTAACTTTCAGTTTAAAATTCAGATTCAAACATTCTAAAATCCACTTTCAATTGAGAGAAGTTGTGAAAAAAGGGAAGGACGATTTGAATGGAAAAAATATATATATCAAACATTCAGTTGAAAAGAGCAAAATGTAAATTAAAAAAAAAAAAAAAAAAAAATTAAATTCACTTTCAAAATCAAATGTCAAATTCAGGGCAGTTGTGCGGAGTGGACTCCATGAGATAAGAGGTGTTTATGAGACTGAGTGTGTTTGTAAGTATGTGAATGTGTGTGTTGTGTGTGTGTAATTGTCTGAAATAAGACTGAAAAAAGGCTGTTGTGTGTAAAAGCACCGAAAGATGGAAGGTAAAAAAAAAAATGGAGTGATATGACAGGTTGAGATCGATACACCATTCCATAGATATGAAATGAACGAATGAGAAAATACAGTAAGAAAAAGAACATTCATGTGTGAGAAGGGAAAAAAAGAAGGGATGGTCTTCTGAAAGATTTAGCTTGACCAGGCTCCTCCTTTTGCCCACCCGCCCTGCGGACAGCACCCGACACACACACATCCCAAGCAAAGACCCAAAACCCAGTGCCGCCCGCTCTCACACACTGCCAGACACATCACAAATCCCTTCACCTGCACGTCTACACACATTTCCTTTTTGTATTTAGCTTGATGTGTCAATGGAAAGGCACTTAATGTGGGGCGTCATTTTTTTGTTTGTTTGTTTGGAGTCCATGCCAGCTGCCCTGAATTTGATCTCTTGAAAGAAGAAAAGAAAGAAAGAAAAATGAAAAGTGAGAGCGATGAGGAGGGATGTTGATCTATGGGAATGATTGGCTGATTTTTTTTGCCAATGGGAGGCAGCAAAGTGTCTCCATCCCCATTCAATTGCAAAAGTCTGTGACTGATTGCAATCGGATAAATAAATGAAAAAGCAGGATGAAAAGGGAACTGAACAAGGAAAATGAACAAAGAAAAAAGTCAGATGGAGAAGAGCAGGGCATCTAAAGCCAGAAATATACTTTACGCAAGTATGCAAATGCAGACAGGAATGCTTAGTCTGGTATTGCACATACAAGTGTGTGTTTTTGTTGCGTTAACATTTCAGTACTCAAGGGGGCGCTAGAGTTTCCTTAAAATATCCTGTACCACTAAACCTGTTACTTTATTATAGTTAGATATAGCCGTACGGACCCCCGCACATGACACGCAGGAAAAAACTAGTAGGCTAAATCGTGCACACAATTTACTAATTTGTTCCCTCGATTTATAAATCGTGCGCACGATTTAGCAAATCGAGGTAACGAAATAGTAAATCAGACGCACGATTTAGCAAATCGAAGGAATGAATTAGCAAATCATGCACACGATTTACTAATTCTTTCCCTCGATTTACTTTTTTCTTGCATGTCCTTTGTGGGGCTCCATATAAACGTAAATTGTTTAAATAACTTTAAGAGAAAATGGACCATAGCAGACGATATTTATGCACTCTGAAAAATTTTTGAACACAGCGACAGGTGAAATTAAACTTGCGTAGCTAGAACTGTCTGCGTTGGTGTACTTGCGTAGTGTATGTTTAGCTAATCGTGGCCCTATCATTTAAAGAGTTGATGAGTTGTTTCAGCGCAGCGGTAATGGGGCGATTTCGAGGGCTCTGGTGGGTCTGGTGGTTGAGCGGACACTTACAGGGCGAGGCCGGGGAGCCGACTCCGCTCTCGGGGTGTGTGTGGCTGGGTTTGTGCTCGGGCAGGGGGAGGGGCATCGGCACCGGCCGCGCTACCGGAGGAGGAGGAGGTGGCAGTAAGAAGGAGCCGGGCAGTTTGTTCTGACCGCTCCCGTTAGGCTGCAGATACACACACACACACACATACAGATGGTGAGGGGGTGAAAGAGGCACACACTCACACACAGATACAGAAATGTGGAGGCGTGCAATCACAAAAGATGAGATTGGAATGTTACAAACGTACAAAGACACTGAAAACTTAATAAACGTACACACATACACCGAGTTATTAAAGTGTCATATAACAAAATTTTAGTTCGGATCAGTTTTGAAAGAGGCGAAAACTTACATCTACATCTATTTTACCAATTAACCTTTTGCTAAACTCCGCCCTTAAAATTCTGATTTGCAGTCTCACAGTTTTTAATCATGTTACTGTTTTATTTATAAAACAAAAAGGCAATTCTCTCCAACCTACATAAGACTAACATTAAATCTTTATATATTTACTTTTTAATTATTTTTTAAAATAATTTGTTAATTATTACATTATTTTTAATAGTTTTTTTAATGTAATTATAATTATTATAAATTAAATATTTATTTTCTATAATTCATAAAATAAAAGTGTGAGGAACATATTGAAATTTCATTGGCTACTCAAAGAAAATCATCCCTCAAATCTCATGTATACCTGCGTTTAATCTAAAAAAATTAAAATTAAAATGTTTATAGACAATGGAGGGCAAGATTTTGTCAGTGAATAAATGAACGATTTCAGTCTGTTCCTAACACAAACTACTGTAACAAAGAATTGTTGGTTTAACTTAAAAAAGTAAGTTACCTGGTTGCCTTAAAATGTTGAGTTCATTTAAATTAAAAATTTGAGTTAATACAATGAAGGCGATTGGTTTAATCAACAGAAGCTCAAAATATTGTGTTATCTGAACTACATTAATTATTGAAGTTGATTTGACAAAAGAAAAAATGTGATAAATCATGAAAATATTTTTTTACAGTGTATGACTTCAGATATAGTACACAAGTTGAAAGGACTATATTTATTATGCTTTTTTCATTAGGACCTTTTTTTTTTTTTTAAATAAATTTATCCCCTTATTTTGGGGAAATATAACAAGTTTTTTTTTTTTTAAGCTTTGCAGTGGTGCAAAGAAAACAGATGCTTAATGAACTGAACGACTAAACTGATTATAATTTGTTCCCACACCACATTTTAGATCATTTTTAAGTTCTACCTCACATCCACATGATGAACGCTTAATTTTAAAAATGTAACATGCAATCATTGTTTAGCACAACCATATCTGTTTAGAAAAATATGTTTTAGTCTTTAATGACACTTTAAAAGGAATGAGAGAATGAAATCAAACTCAAAACATGAGAAACGGAGACTGTCAAGTGTTAGATAATGGAGAGAAAGAGAAAGGAAGAAAGGAGAAAGAGAGAGGGACTTTAGTAGAGATGTGTGTCAGTGTGTGTGTGTGTCCCATCCACTGGTGCTGTTTTGAATCATGATGATGGTGTGTGTGTGTGTGTGTATGTGTTACCTGTGCCCCCGGCTGCCCCGAGCCGTCAGCACAGACGAACTGGACGAACTCTTTGAGCGGGTCCTGATGGTGGTGATAGCGGATGGTGGGGTGGGTGAAATATGGACTGGACTGCTGGATGATGGAGGGAGCAGGGAAATGAAGGGCAGAGGCTGAGGCACGCGGACTCCCTGAGAAAGAGAGAGAGAGAAAGAGTGAGCGATATATGTGTGTGAGATACACAGTGTATTGGGATATTTGGGATATTAGCATTTGTGTTTGTGTGTGTGTGTGTGTGTGTATTCATATAAACCTAAATTCTTCAAACTCATCCCTCTTAAAATAATGTCCTTTCCTTACAGGTATAGCTCACCTAAAAATTGACATTTTGAATTTATTCACCCACATGAAACCCAAAAGGAGACCTAATGTTCATGCTGCTGTTTTCCATATAATGAAAAACCTCTTTAAAGACTCTTAAATCTCATTTAATCAAGAATGGTGCCTTTAGACCAAGTAAATTACTTAAAATTTCAATGGAGGTATCATATTTTTTCAGGATTCTTTGATGAATAGAAAGTTCAAAAGAACGGTACAAATAGAAATCATGTGTAAATGTCTTTACGGTCACTTTCACTCAATTTAACGCTCAAAAAAGTATTAATTTCTCTTACTTGCCCTAAAAATTTGAACAGTAGTGTATGTCTTCAGAAGACTTAAAGAAATAAAGCACACATAAGTTATACTGACTAAATTAAAAGTGTACATTTTTGTACCTTGCAGCTCCCCATTCACTTCTATTATATGGAAAAGAGCAGCAGGGACATTCTGAGTAACGCCTCCTTTTGTCATCCACATAAGAAAATAAGTCATACAGGCTTGGTAAGAGATGGGGGTGAGTAAAAGTTGACAGAAATTTATTTTTTGGATATACTGTTTCTTTAAATGCCATTTCCACCATCCTCTCTTTCCTCTTTATCTATCTCATCCTGTCCCTCTTTTTTTTTTGTCTATCTCTAACTCCCTTTAACTCACTCAGTCTTTCTTTTTTCTTTTTTTTTTTTTTGGTGCTTCTTAATCTCATTAGATACTGGGCAGGAGCCAGGCGCTATGGGGTGCCAATAAACACACACACACACACACACACACACACACACACACACACACACCCACTGACACACACAAATGCACTCATAAACGCCCTCACACACACACAAACAAAAACGGTATCTTCTCAATCTCCACAAGAGTTATTCATCACTCACAAAAGCAAACCACAGTATCTCTTTCACAACAGCAGCCAACATCCATCCATAACTCACACAAACGCATTAGAAACGGCAGCGAGACAGTCTTTCTCATATGCACGCATTCTGCCCTCTTCCCCCGGCCTAACGCAAACCTTGCTTTTTCCACTGTCTCGACTCTACATAAACATTCTAACCAGAAGCGTCTGCCGGAGAAAAACTTCCATAATCACACGCACGTATAATCCATTTAAAGCCGCCGCAGCTCTCTGTCCTGCTGACCTTTACTTGATTAGGCCTCGCCGGCTGCAGTCGGACCCGAACGGATAGGAATTCTGCGATTTCCCAGGGCCGTCGGATGGGATTAAACATCCGGGACTTCAGGGAGAACACGGAGGGGAGCTTTGAATCACTCTCCTTTGGGTGGGAATGGAGACGTTTTGAGTGGCCTGTGAGAGTGCAGTCTTAATGCCTCTGAATATCATCGTTTTACTGACGGGATTTTCATGGCGTTCCGAACATGCCTGCCAAGAAGAGCCCGATAAGAGCATCATCCCCCACATACATACGCTCTCACTCACATTTTGTCCTGTACCAATATGAATGACAGCATGCCTGTATAACAAGCAACATGCTCGCTGGCTAATTTTAAAAACGGAGAGAGGGAAACGTACAGTTTTTATACGATTCTCTGGGTCACGCATCTGTTACGCATTGGGAAGCTTTCTAAACATTCCCTCATGGCTTCTCCCGTTTGTGTCTCCATCCCTCTCCTTCTCTTTTCCTTAACCGCAAATAGTCTCTGGTGATTCACAAGGAAGTTGAAATGAGAATGTTTGAAATGAGAACAAAATGAGCGAATCAGCGAATCCAGAACTCAACTCTCTGACATTTTGAACGCTGCTCTTTAATGACAAAATGAGCACCACTCATTGCAAAGAGATGTACAAATGTCCTGGAAATGGTGGAAAATGTTACATTAAATCAAATATTTTCAGTAGGGATTCTGGTTATGATTGGATCCTTTTAACAATTCCGATTCCTTATTGATTCTTTTAGTAATTTTGAAGAGGAAATTTTGTGGGTAAAAAGAAATACAGTTCTTCCTGCATTTACTGTTGCAACAGACTTGAGACAAACTAATATGAAACAAAAAATGGTCTTACAAGCCTGCAGTACAATATATCACAGCATTATATCGTGGAGCAATTCAGCAAGCGAGTCCAACTGCTCTGAGCTGATTCATAAGTGTTTTTGGTTCACTACTCATAAGAGTAATTTGTTTGGGAACTGGACTACACTGCTCACATTGTATTTTTCACACATTTTATTACAGGCACATACAGCTAAACAGTGGTGCGGGAAACACTGTCAGAGTATGGTTTTCATCTACAATGGTGGAAGAACGCACATTTGACGACTGTTAAAGAGAACTGAAATTTCATTCAAATCAGATAAGAATCGATACTTGGCCCCATCCCAAACAAGAGTTGTAAACTCCACTGTACGTCAGATTTCACAGAACATCTTGGAGTGACACATAATTTGCTTAAAATTAAATAAAATTAACAAAATGTAGGTCAGACATTCAAAGAAACATGAGGACGTTTCCACCAAACACGCTTGAAAAATGGAGGGAAAAGCTGTGGATGAAATGATGATGACAGAAGAGAGGAAAAGATGGAGAGCAAGAGGGTACATGGATGGATGGGGTCGTTCATGAACTGTGGCAGCTCCTTACTCTCACTGTCTCTCTGCCCAGCCAATCAGAGGTCTCCATCAATAACTCGCCACTGTTTAGAGCCAATCAAATGCCACTGAGGGCAATTTTGGACTAGTGTGGTACCATAATAGGACTTTTGGACCAATCAGAAGCCTACGCTGCAATCTAATACTTTAAATCCCTCCTTTCCCCCTCCATTCTCTCTCTCTCTCTCTCTCTCTCTCCCTGCTGGAGTGTGTCTGTCTCACCTGGTCTCACGCCTGCCAGCATGGGCAGCGGGTGGTGTGTGAAGGCCATTCGGGGGGACCTCGTCTGTGCTGACAGGGCGCTGAAATCGAATTTCCCCGCTGGCTTCTTTAGAGACCCAGGAGAGGACAGCCCTGCCAGAAACCACACGTCAACAACAACAACAGCAGCAGGGCACAGCACACACCAATCAAACACTCGCTGACTAGCTCAACTAACTAACTTTTAACTAATTAACTATTTTTTTGGTTTTTGAAGGGAGGGGACTGATTTATTACAGACATGACCATGTTAACTTGTTTCGAAGTAATCGTCTGTTTTCTCATTTTAATACCAGCAATCCTGACAAACAGAACAAATAAAAATGGGCGGTATGAAGAAAATACAACAAAAGTAATTTTATATATATATATATACACACACAGGCTATTTTTGCTAGAATTTTAACAAAAATGTTTGTATTTTAATAACTATTAGGTAATGTCGATTTTTTTGGATCTAGTACATTAAAGATACTTTATCATATTTGATTATTTTCAATATTTATTTGGAACTTGATTGACAAGTTCTAATATTTTTAATATTAAAAATAATATTTAATAATATTATTACATTTTTTAATAAAAAAAAATGAATGATAGATTATATCAGTGCAAAAACAAAAAAAAAACCCTTAGTCCTAAAAATAGCATAATTAATATTATAAAAATGATAGTTCTGACTCTAAAATCTGGATGAGCCACACTGTAAAATAGCCGATAAGCACACACACGTGAACAAGTTGCGACGTTGCTTGCCGACCATAAACAACTAAATTCAGCTTCGCTACTCCTTTAAAAAACACCTCGTCTTGGCTTGTTTGGTTCATGTCCTGCTTTGTATTTTCACATTCCTCTACGTTTCTTTGCCGCCCTTAATGTGTAAATAACGTAAAGCAGTCCTGTCCACAAATAGCCATGCAAATATAGCCTGTAGCTGTATAAACGTTGACACATTTCTACCTTCGCACAGTGTATAGCATCATACCACCCAACCGTAGTCTTCTGTAAGTGTTCCTTAACTATTAAATTAGCAACACCTCAACTGGTTCAATCCATCACCAGAAAGATGAAAGAGAGATGAAAATAACATGAAAAGGTGAGAAATTGCAGGAGAAAGTGATAACAGAGCAGGGATGGCTCATAATTGGAAGATAACCAAAGAACACACACACACACACACACACACAGTCCTCCTGGCACCCATTGCTCAGTGTTACTCATACACACACTTGAACTTCACTTCAGTTTGATGCTATTTTTTCCTCTCTACATTACAAGGCATTAAATCCCATTTCAGCTTAATTCCCCTTTCTCAGCGCACTTTTGAGTGCGTTTGTTTTTGCATGTGTGTATACAAGTGTGTGTGTGTGCCAGAGAGAACACCCGTGTGTGTGGGAGTGTGCAAATGCATGTGAAAGTGTTAAGTCTGTATATGTATATTTATCACAAAATGTGTACACATGCACACAACACACTCTCGCCTCCTGGTTCTTTTGAAATAAGAATTTGATACACTATAAAAATAGATTCTCAGCGCAAAACATTTACAAAAACTAAGGCCGGCTAGTTTCATTTACATAGTCGTTTGAGACCATCCGGTACATTTCAAATTAATTAATTAATTGAAATTAATGGTGCACTTACACAACCATTAAAAAGTCACATGATCCTTCTCATTTCTTATTATCAATGTTAAAAATGGTTCCTTCATATTTTTGTGGAAACCTTGATACATTTTTTTCAGGATTCTTGATGAATAGAAAGTTTAAAATTGATGAATAGAAAGTTTAAAATACAGCATTTGTTTGAAATTGAACAATTTTGTAACATTACAAATGTTTTACTGTCACTTTTGGTTGATTTAATGCATAATTTTAATTAATTTCTTCACAAATAAATAAATAAAATCTTACTGACCCCCAAACTTTTGAATGGTAGTAGATTATGACATCTAGATAACTGCATGCAAACCAGCCAAACCTTGACTGGTTAACATGGAGTATGGGTCAAAGAGAGGCTAAAAAAATGACTGTGTAACACTAAAATAATAATTTTAGCGCAGGAAACCTTCGCTAACATTATAAATGGACATCACAGGGAAAAATGAAAAGCACTGCTTTCTGATTATGACATTCACACACAAACGCAGAGCAGATGTCTCCCACTACTGTAGATACACAGAAGAGCCATCTGGGACCAGAACACAGACTGAGAGTGTGTATATGTGTGTACACGTGTGTGTGTGTGGTTAATGCATGGACAGAAGGTGCACCTGTGTTGTGCCTTTTCTCCGTGTTTGTTTGTGTGTGTGCTGCTCTGACTTCGACTGTCCCATCTGGGTTCTTCCAACACAACTTGCTGACTGTGACTACGGCGATCATTTAGTGACTTGCGTACCCGCAAAGCCCATCAGTAAGGCTAATGCACCCTTCATCGACACTAAACCTCTCATATTACAATGAATAACATCGAACATTATCATTTTAAGTGACTTCAATGATGTTAAACAATAGACAAATCAATAACATGGGTGAAAAACAGACTAACCAAGCAGTACTTATATTCTGCTGTGTGGTTGACACCTGATGCACTACTGTCCTGACTCTGACCTGTCTTGTGTACATGTGCAAGTGTGTGTAGTTTGTATTCTAACCATGGTATGGAAACTGCACGCCATCATTCTCATGTTTTATCTTCCTCTCTTGAACACTCGTCAAATGGTGCTGTACTGCAACTGGAGAAGGGAATTGTTAACATGAAAGAAGGTCATGAGGGTTATGGTGAGTTTAATGCCTCTTCCACTGACATGGTGCCGGTGCCCAATCTGGACTCATTCTGCACAGTTCCACAGAACTCAAAATCCTTCTTGCTCTTTGGGACTTGCTCCTTGATTGACTTTAAACACTAACTGATATGATGTCAGTTGCCAGTTAAAGGTTCTCACTATGTATAGTTTTCAAATTAACAACTTTGTTTGACTGAACTCATGGAAAATAAAACTAGATTTTAGATAAACAAGAATTTATAAGGCTAAATTTATAACATTTTTTTTTAAATTATTCATTTTTTTTATCTTTAATATTAGAACCAAATTAATTTCATGACATTTGGTTCTGATAACAGAGTTTTTAAAAAGTATTTTAAGACTTTAGATTGGGGTCAGTTGCATGAACTTCTTAAACTAGTCTTACAAGTTAGTCATTTCATTTTTTTCTTCAAAACTGGTCAAAAATCTTTTAAAATCAGTTACATAAAAAGGTAGATTGGTCTAATTTGAATCCGAAAAGCCCTAACTAATTGCTAGCTGGTCAGACTAAATCTTAAGACACAGTCTTAACTTAGCGGCAATGTTTATGCAACTGGCCCCTGGTTCTTATTCTGTCCTGTTAAAAACTACCCAGAAAGAAGTTACATAGAGTTTACATTTAAATTAAATGCAAGATACAGTTTACTGTGTAACCGAAAATACCAATAATAACCAGAAAATAAAAGATTTTATGCATAATGCGGGACTTTTAATTATAAACAAGTCCGAAATACAAAGGGACTCTTATTTTGAAATGTCTTTGCTTTACTACTTCCAGCTGCACTCTTACAACCATCTACAACAAATTACAATATAAACATCATAAAGTAAACTCTGTCATAATTCATCAAGAGTAGATCATAAACAATCTAGCCAAATTTATTAAGCTTAATGCAATTATTATTAAAAAAAAGTGTAATAATAGCGTTTTTCAATTCGGGTCTGCAGCATTTACGAAAGTCTCCATTTTCGAGGGCCGAAAACACCAGAGTAGTGTAAACGACAGTAATGATAGCAAAAGTTATGCTTTTAAAAACAAAAACGCACTTGTGTAAACAGGGCCTTAATCTAGGACATTTTAAGAGTTTTTAAGGGCATGCAGGATCCTGTCTTGAACACTTGTCTGTTTGTAAGCAGTTTATGTTGTACCATAGTAATTTAAGTCTTTGTTTGGCTCTCAAGCCGAGACCAGACTCAGGCACCAGCACATTTTCAGTGTAAAAGCCGTATTTGTGTGTAAAAGCGATGCTCACCTGCATCAACATCATTTGGCCAGCCACTGGACTGGGAGCTGGTGCCGGCCGGAGAACGACTGGAGTAGAAGACATCATCAACAGGACTCTCCATCTCACTGTCATCTATAGACTTACGCTTATTAGAGCTACAGAGAGAGATAGACAGACCGAGAGGTTATTCAATGCCCCGGTGATAGATTCCTGTAGACAGGAAGAGAGAAACACAGAAAAGGAGCAGAGATACAGAAGACTGTGACAGACTGAGTACCTCCGAGGAAGACTGGCGTACAGCTCCACCTCAGACCTACAGCGCCAGAAGAACGACAGACAAGGGGAAAAACAGAAGGAAGGACAAAAAGGAGAGCGAGACAGATCAAATTTCCACTGAAGAGAGACTAAAACAGGCACAAACAGCAGGTTTATGGGTGTGTGTGTTCACCTTGTGGATGGTGGAGAGGCAAGCGATCGTCTGCCGAGTGCTACTTGGTTGATATTGTAGTAACTGGGACTTTCCAGATCCGCAAGTGAGAAATTAGGACCTGATGCTGTTGCAACTGGGGCTGCAGAAGAGATAAAAATGTTGAAGATTCATCTTTTGAAGCGTAAAATCTGAAATGCAAAACTTAGAAATCATACTGACAGAGAAGTTACTAATGAATCTATGTTAAATTAATGTAAGATGTATTTCCTACAGTGTTTCCTATAGGATTTTTTTGCAGACCACTCTCAGAAAAAGGCACAAAAGCTGTCATTGGGGCAGTACCCTTTAAAAGATACACCTTTGTACCTTTTTTACCCTTAAAGGGTGCATATTAGTACCTTTTGAAAGGACATTAGTACCTTTAGTCATTAGTGCCCAACTTGCTAAACTCCAGCATTACTTTTTTTAAGGTTTAGTATAACTAAAACTAAAAATCATTAAAAAAATTGTTACTTAAAATTATACAAACATTCACTGAAATATAATATATTAAAAAAATATTTTATTTCAGCTAGTTCAGCTAGTTATTTCAGCTACTCATTTTCATTTAGTTTAACCTGAAGTAGTAAAATAACATTAAAAATTAATACAAACTATATCAACATCAAAAAAATAATAATAAAAATTACAAAAAAAAAACAACAAAATTACTAAAAATGTAACTAAAATGCAAATGGAAAATATAAAAATAAAAACTTAATAGTATATTAATGATACAACAATAACACTGTTTTTTCCCTATAATAATTTATGATGTTTTGTTGTCTTTTTAATTAAAACACCATTACAACAAAACTGTGAAACTCTAAGACTAATGATACACGAACCTTACAAATTACCATTACAAATTGTAATGAGATCAGACATAACTTGAGTGAGCAGGTGAGTCATCTGAGACGATCAACTGAGACGAGGAAGTTATCTGATTGATTCATTCCACGATTCAGATCAATGACTCTTCTGATTCAATCTGTTTATCCAATGATTCCACTGATTCATTAAGAAGAACCGCAACAATTGAACGATTCTTTCATGAATCGTGCAACATAATTCAGCTAAAAACAGTATTTGGTGCCGTGGATCTACAGATTCAAGAAAACACTGATGTGTGTTACAGTACTTACTCTGAGACACTCGTACCAGCTCGGCTACGTTCCACACCCCTGAAGTCACAAAGCAGTCCTGAAAACTCAGATGCCCTGCAGAGAGGTACATAAGCACATGCCTCACTTAACTGGAACCTTATAGCATGTTTAAAGAGACCAGTATCACAAGCATCAGACTATAATGCATTATTTATACAAATAACTAGTTAATATTAAGTAAGTTGTTTTTAAGATAAGATTTAGCCAGTTAGTTCCGGTCCAACACTCTTGCTTATGTGATATTGCTGTAATACACTATGATTCAAAAGTTTAGGGTCTGTAACATCCAGAAATGAACACTTTTATTCAGCAATAATGCATTACACTGGTCAGAAGTGAGTGTAAAGACATTTATAATGTTATAAAGATTTCTATTTCAAATAAAAGTTGTTCTTTTGAACTTTCTATTCATCAAAGAATCCTGAAAAAAATGCTTTACTGTTTCCACGAAAACATTAAGTAGCACAACTGTTTGATAATCATAAATGTTTCTTGAGCATCAAATCATCATATTAGAATGATTTCTGAAGGATCATGTGACACTGAAGACTGGAGTAATGATGCTGAAAATTCAGCTTTGATCACAGGAATAAATTACATTTTAAAATATATTACAAAAGATAACAGTTATTTTAAATTGTAATAATATTTCACAATATTACTGTTATTACTGTATTTTTGGTGAGCAAAAGAGACTTCTTTCAAAAACATTAAAAAAAATCTAACCAACCCCAAACTTTTGGACTGTAGCAGTGTTAATTTTGATTTAGTTTTAGTCATAGTCTTTTGACTAAAATACCTTTTAGTTTTAGTCATATTTTAGTCATCTGAATTGTTTTAGTTTTAGTCTAGTTTTAGTCGACTAAATATCATAAGATTTTCTATTCTAGAAAATCTAATGGGTTTAGTTAAATTGTAATGCATCAATTAAGCATTTCTCTAAAATGTAAAATTTAAAAACTCATCATGTACTCCTGGAGAAAACATCTATTAACCTGTTAATATGAATACAGACATGCATTCATGCAATACAGACAAAGATTTAATTGTTGTGACATATAACGTCTTTATTTATCTTAAAATTAAATAAAGCTACTTCTCATAAAGAAAATCATGTTCTTTTTTTTAATGAATGATATATGTATTCTTCATAACAACTTGCATACGATATTCTTCATTCTTTCAAGTAGACATTAAATTAAATATAGATTAATCCTTAATAAAGTTATTAAAGATATTCAGTCAAGAACATTGAGTGATTTTCTCTTTTTCGCTTGTTGTTTGATTAATATACTGAATTGAGCTCTCTTTTGTGTTGTCACGCTTTTTCGGATTTATCCATATGTCTGCTCTTCTCTTTCTCCCAGACATTTACATTTTTGAAAGTTTTATGAGACATGCAGCAAGTGAAATCCAGTGTCCTGCCAGATAGATCAGCATGTTAAATTTCAAATGTGCGCATCTACCACGCAGTGCAAGACATCAGTTCTGACTGGATCTCTTCCCAAATCGTCCCTCCCTAACATTTTCATCTCGTTTTTATTCGTTGACAAAAATGTCAATAGATTTTTGTCATAGTTTTTGTCATTCAAAACTGTTTTTTTATTTAGTTATAGTCTTGTTTTCATCAGTGAAAAAATGTTGTTGACAAAAAATGAATACTGGACAGTAGTGTATAATAGTGAATAAGTCTGTGATTGTTTTCTCACCGTTTGGTGGGGGCTTGATGTCCGAGTCTCCTTGTTGACTGGAATTGTCTGATTGCCCAGATTCTGCAGTGAAACAAAGAGAAAAAGATGCATTTATATGGCAGAAAATGCTTCATATTCAATTATTACTGTTCAAATTGGATTGTTCAGTGATGTTTAGGCACTTTGTGAGCAAAATTGTGAGCAGATATTTTCAAGCTGTGTGAACACAAGAGAAAATGAGAAACAAGTACATATGCATGAAAGTGTGCGTTATCAGCACAGTTTATGTCAGGCTGCGTGTGCATGTGTGTTTGTGGAGGTGTTTATCAGGCGGTTGTAGGTGATAAGGGAACACACTGGCCCATGCCAGCATGATTTGATAGAGTGTGTAGAGATTAGGACAAACACACTCGCACAAACAAAAGAACAGCAGACTAAACGGAGGAGAAAGAGCGAGACGAGTCTCTTTTCTCTCCATTTAGCATGTTGTTTCCATCTCTGTCTCTCTCTCTTTCTCTTTTTCTGGAGTCCTGGCAGCCATTTTAGTCTTTGGCAGCCATCTTAGTATTGGCGATGTGCACACATTCCTGTTAGCTGACGACACACACACACACACACACACAGGATAAACATAGGCCCAAACGCATGAACACGGCTGGAAAATGTGTACAGTAGGTTGTGTTTCACATGGCATACAGCATCCCAGTCCTGTTTGAGCTCAGTGATGCTCAGACTGAGAGCAAAAGAGAGCGACAGGGACCGTCATTCAGTCTCAATGCGTGTTGGAGATTTCTGGTGACATGAGCAACAGCTACCATTTTAATTCGTTATGAATTCGAAAGAAGCCCTGGCTGGTGTTGCTATTTCAAAAGCGCCACTTTTTGTCATTTTGGAGCTTGAAAGCAGCCGTCACACCTTCTACTATCAATACAATGAAAGAGCAGCTGGGATGTTCTTCAAAATTTCACCTTTTGTGTTCCATGTAAGAAAGTCACACAGGCTTGTAACGACATTAATAATGACAGAACTGTCATTGAACTTTTACCTATGACCTATCCGCTTGTTAAGTCGTGACGTAAGGAACGCCGTTTCTGGGTCCAAGCCTCGACTCATTTCACTTGAGAATGGCATCTCCACGGCCGTTTATGAGCGCTATTTATTCATATCAAACATTTAACATTTTAAAGTTAAACATTTAAAATACTTACAGTCTACACAACAGTCTCCGTGCTCACAGCGTCACAGACATTAATATTTTAACGATTTATAAAAGATGAATCACTGTCTGGCCATCTGTGATTTTGGTATGGAGATAATTTTTTTATGATTACAATTTTTTGGAAGTATTACACCACATTGTGTGTGTATATTAGCACCACTTGTTGTTTTTCTTGTGGTATGAGATAGAGCGTTTGGACCCGGAAGCGCTGCAGCGTGACGTCAGACTTAACAACCGAATGATCTATTGTCAATGTATTCTAAACGAGACTTTTGCTACAGACGAGGGCAGTTGGTGTCTCTCGTTCTTGATGAAACCTGCTGCATATTTGTGATCATTTCACACAGTGTCAAAAGTTACACAAGCACACAGATTGGTGCAGACTGCAAACATTGCAAACTGACTTCACCCACACACAAATTATGTCTATACAGTATGCATCTAGAGCAGCTTCATGCACCTTTTGCTTTTGGTGTTATTTAGTAGGTGAGTTAAGATACCCTTATAACTACTTTTTCTTTGATGTTTTAAGTCATTCAAACACCGCCCAACTTCATTATATATATATATATATATATATATATATATATTTATTACACACACACACACACACACACACACACACACACATATATATGCATGCTATTATTCAAAAGTTTGGGGTCAGTAATATTTTTTTAATGTTTATGACTGTTTTGATCAAACTTTTCATAACAGTTTTCTGTTTTAATTAGAGCTGTCAAATGATTAATCATGATTAATCACATCCAAAATAAAAGTTTGTTTACATAATATATGTGTGTACTGTGTATATTTATTATGTACAGTTGAGCTTGAAAGTTTACATACCCCTTGCAGAATCTAGAAAAATGTGAATCATTTTAACAAAATAAGAAGGATCATGAAAATTGCATGTTATTTTTTATTTAGTACTGTCCTTAATAAACTATCTCACATAACAGTTGTTTACATAAATTCCACAAGAGAAAAAAATAGCAGAATTTATAAAAATGACCCCATTCAAAAGTTTACATACCCTTGATTCTTAATACTGTGTGGTTACCTGGATGATCTACGACTGTTTTTTTGCTTTGTGATGGTTGTTCATGAGTCCCTTGTTTGTTCTGAGCAGTTAAACTGAGCTCTGTTCTTCAGAAAAATCCTCCAGGTCCTGCAGATTCTTTGGTTTTCCAGCATCTTTTGCATATTTGAACCCTTTCCAGCAGTGACTGTATGAATGAGATCCATCTTTTCACACTGAGGACAATTGAGGGACTCAAACACAACTATTAAAAAAGGTTCAAACATTCACTGATGCTCCAGAAGGAAACACGATGCGTTAAGAGTCGGGTGAAAACTTTTTGAATTGGATGAACAGAATAAATTGTACTTTTTTTGTCTTCTGGGAAACATGTAAGTATCTTTTGTAGCTTCAAAATATGTTCTTTAAACAAAATAAAAAAAAAACTTGCACATCAACTTCTTGTTCAAAAGTTTTCACCCCTGACTCTTAACGCATCGTGTTTCCTTCTGGAGCATCAGTGAATGTTTGCAGCTTTTGTAAAAGTTTTGTTTGAGTCCCTCAGTGGTCCTCAGTGTGAAAAGATGGATCTCAGAATCATTCAGTCACTGCTGGAAAGGGTTCTAATATGCAGATGATGCTGGAAAACTGAAGAATCTGCAGGACCTGGAGGATTTTTCTGAAGAACAGAGCTCAGTTTAACTGCTCAGAACAAACAAGGGACTCATGAACAACCATCACAAAACAAAACAAAAAAACAGTCGTGGATCATCCAGGTAACCACACAGTATTAAGAATCAAGGGTATGTAAACTTTTGAATGGGGTCATTTTTATAAATTCTGCTATTTTTTTCTCTTGTGGAATTTATGTAAACAACTGTTATGTGAGATAGTTTATTAAGGACAGTACTAAATAAAAAATAACATGCAATTTTCATGATCCTTCTTATTTTGATAAAATGATTAAAATTTTTTGCAGATTCTGCAAGGGGTATGTAAACTTTGAGCTCAACTGTATATATAGACACACATACATGTATATATTTCAGAAATATTTACATGTATACGTGTGTGTGTGTACATATATATATATATATATTTTTTTTTTTTTTGTTAAATATATACATGCATGTGTATTTATATATACATAATAAATATATACACAGTACACACACATAAATTATGTAAACAAACTTTTATTTTGGATGCGATTAATCCCAATTAATCATCTGAACGTAGTAATTTTAATATATTTTAAACTACAATTTATTCCTGTGGTGTAAAGCTGAACTTTCAGCATCATTTCTCCAGTCTTCAGTGTCACATGATCCACATGAAGTCATTATAATATTCTGATTTGCTGCAAAAGAAATATTTCTGATTATTATCAATGTTGAAAACAGTTGTGCTGCTTCATATTTTTTGTGGAAACTGTGATACTGTACTTTTTCAGGGTTCTTTGATGAACAGTTAAAAAAAGCAGCATTTATTTAAAATTGAGGGGTTTTTTTTAGGATTATAAATGTGTTTACTGTTACTGTTAAAAAACCCAAACTTTTCTCTCTTATGTGATTTTTTGAAGAAAATCTTATCCTAAAAAACTCACCTTAAAGGTGTTATAAAAGTAGACCATATCAATTGTAAACAATATTTCAACTCTTTTGAAGTCATTTGACAGCTTTGTGTGAGAAACAGACCAAAACTTATGTCTAATTCTTAAAATTTTATGTTAAAACTTCATTATCCACTGCAGCTGTCAAAATGGAATTTGGTGCACGTTGCATGAAGTTTCACCATAAGGAGTGAGTAGATGTCCACACATTTCCTTTTTATTATCATTTATAAAGACATGAGATATGAGACGTGTAAGTACGTGTATGTTTGTGCCTATAAAACGACTCTCTCTGTGTCTTTTAAACATGTCTCTCTCTGACCCAAACAGATGTTAAACCCCATACAGCCACTTTTTCTTCGCCCCCTCCCTCCATCCCCGTTTATCAGCATGCAGTTGGGTTTCGCTTAAGAGGTTTAGCATTATGTTGCTAAACATTCTGACCTTTTTTTAATCCATAATGCTCTTAAAGTGTTCCAAAGCGCCCTAATCCCCTCCGCCTTCTCACTCCGCACTCATTTATCAGCCAATAGTCATCATTCTCCAGCTTCCTTTCAGCTCTAATTATTTATTTCTCATCCTAGCTCAGTGTCACGATGAGAAATATCTCATAGCTGGAGGACATCCGTATACGTGCGGTATTGTTCGACTGCGAGCGCGCTGGATTACAGATGCTCTGGAGTTACAGAGTCGGCCGAGACAAACATCTGTCTGCACTTACACATGAAGAGCTTTAGGGAGCAGCTCAGCGAACGTAAACTCATTTGTGAGGTTATTTCATTAAAAGCAAGCTGTTTTTCAATGTGCATTTGCGTGTGTACATTTTTCTATGTATGCATGTGTAAGTCTGTGTATGAAGGAGCAGGTGTGTGAGATTGGTTTCGGCACAGCCTGTCACCCATCTGTGTGCCCGTCTGCAGCCAGAGTCTGCCAACACACACACACACACATAGAGAGAGAGAGAGAGAGAGAGAGAGAGAATAGAGAAAGAGACACACATAAGCAGAGAGAGAAGACAAGAGAGCAGAAAAGATGCATCTTTCACACATAAATCCAAGCATCTCCATCAGTGTGCTGACATAAATAGCTTTAACACACACTCACACCAGCGCGATACACCCTGGCTATTGAAGACGTGATTTGGGCTCTTTACAAGCTTTTGATTGGATGGGCACATCAGATCTCAAAGGAACCCCAGGAGGATCCTGGTCCACAAAGACAGACAGATAGAAAGACAGACAGAGAAGGATTGAGGAGGTCGAATAATAATCACACCATGTTTCTCAAATCACTACAGAAATGATAATAATCACCTAAAGACATATCATAATTTGTTTTGAGGAACTATTCTATTCTGTTCTGTGCTACTCTGCTCCATTTTGTTTTATTCTACTCTTTTTGATTACATTCTATTGTGAAAGCCTGCCAAGGTCACATTTTAATTCAAATTTTTTGTAGAAAATTACACACACTACTTTTCATTTACATTAAATTGATCAAAACTGACAGTAAAAATGTTACAAAAGATTTGTATTCCAAATAAATGCTGTTTTTTTTTTATTTTATTTTTTAAATGTATTACAATTTCCACAAAAATATTAAGAGCACAGCAGTTTTCTAAATGAATGATAAACAGAAATGTTTCTTGAGCATCAAATCATCACATTAGAATGATTGCTGAAGGGTCATGTGACACTGAAGACCGGAATAATGATGCGGAAAATTCAGCTTTGATCACAGGAATGAATTAAATTTTGAAATATATTCAAACAAATTTTAATAATATTTCACAATATTACTGGTTAACTGAATTTTTAATCAAATGCAGACTTGGTTAGCATAAGAGGCTTCTTTCAAAAACAACAACAATAATATTAAAAATTCTTCCCAACCCCAAACTTTTGAACAATAGTGTACAAAATCAAATAATTTAAAAATTAAATAATTTTATATTAATATATATTATATATTAAATAATACATTTCATTGAGAATGAGATTTATTTGCAATTTATGTACAATAGCCTACTGAACACTTCAAATGAGAAATATTCTTAATTTCCATGTAATTATGTAAAAACATGCAATAATTCATAAAGATATGATAAGATGTCATTTTCCTTTGGTTTTCTTCATTCAGTGTGACCTGGTCATGATTGCCTGAGGTTTACCTCTTACAGGCATTTGAAGTCTATTCTAACTCTGTCCAGTAGGGGGCTCCTGAGGGCAGAGAGGAAGTCAGTCATGTAAACATCAGAGTGAAAAGCCTTAGAGCTTTGGGAGACAGCAGGTGATGTGATTTGGGCCATTTCAGGGCAGTCACAGGTGTGCAATTTCACATCAACAAACATCACCGTTCAGTGTCAATAAAAATAAACACAGTTTGTTGACACTTGTGGTTTGATCACTGTGGTTGTCTTTCTCCACATAGTACAAGCACAAGGCCAATAAATGACATCATAAACACAAACTCTTATGCAATACAAACAGAGAAATACACTGATAACACTCCCCGGACTATCTAGGGCTGAATCTGGAGAGATACAGCAGGATGTGCATCCATTTGTGTGTATGTGGGTGAGAGTGTGTCCTCAGAACACCCTATGACCCAGACAGGATGTGACTGTTAAATAGGCTTCACAATAGTTCAGTGTGTGAAGAGGCTCAACAGGATACCAGGTATAAAACACTCACACATTTTCTCGCTCTCTCTCTCTCTCTCTCTCACACACACACACACACACACACACACACACACACACTGGGTTTCCATGTTTTATGGGGATATTCCATAGACATAATGATTTTTATACTGTACAAATTGTATATTCTACCCCCTACTGTAAACCTGAATAAGTTGGCAAAACTCAAAAAAATTGAGGCAATCAGTTGCCTCAAAATTTTTAGGTTAAGAAATTCAAAGTTTGATTTGACTGAATTAATTTGTTTAATTTAAGTTTGTCCTACTAAAACCAATTAATTATTTTGAGCGTTAGGGTTTACGGAAAACTTTCTGCATTTTTACATTTTCAAAAAAAGTCATTTAATATGATTTATAAGCTGTTTTCCTCATGGGGACCAAAAAATGTCCCCATAACGTAGAGAGTACCTGAACCACGCACACTTTTGATCAATTTAACGCATCCTTGCTGAATAAAACTATTAATTTGAAAGAAAAAAAAAATCTTTCCCAAACTTTTCAATGCTAACAACACACTAGCATCATAGTGGTGAGTTTTGCACACAGCAGCACCACTCTTGTTCTTCAGAAAATGCCAAAATCTTTTTTGGATGGTGCTACAGAGATCCACCAAACTGATCATGTGACGTAAAAATGCCACTTTGTGCCACAGAAAGAGAAAGAAAGTGATACAAAGAGAAAGAGCCCGAAGGAGGTCTGGGAACAGAAGGTTCTGCCAAAAAAGCCGGGAGAGAGAATTAGGAGGGGGAAGGCAGACGGGATCTGTTGCCAAGGAAAGTGAAGAGAAGAGAGGAGTACACAACATACATCTAGACAAAGAGAACAGAGCGAAGAGACAACTAATAGAGGAGGAGAACAAACAGAATAACAGACAGAAGACACACACAGATACATGAACACACATGCACTTTGACCCTCAGTCACGGAGCCAGAAACCTAACATGCTTGTATGTGGAAGCTGGGGTTCCTTTTCTAGCCAATCACAGAGCTGGAAACCAAATGCACAGGCCAATGAAATATGAGGGTTCCGATCCAAACTCCGCCCCCTCACAGTTCTTTGTGTATTGTGTAGTTGAAGCACACAGATGCTCAATGATGTCATGAGTGTGAGTTCTGCAGCGGGTCGGACGGCCGTCTGAGGTCACGGAGGGCTAGCGAACTGTCATTCGTGACAGCTGGAAGGGGGAAGAAGTTACACATGGATACGCATCTTTGAAGGCTTCGCATGAGTTTATCCATGTTGTATAAAACTAGAAATTGGGGCATGTGAATTGCGCGTGTTTATGCGCTTATCGGTATGATCCTTTAGCGCTACCGCACTAATAAACCTAGTACATGATTAGAGGATCCAATAAGCTTTTCCCAGAATCCTCAGCAGTCCTAAAAACAAGCAAACATCCGAGCGTAAACATACACAAACACATCAAACATCTTGACAAGGGAGCGCAGACAGGTCAGAGTCTAACAACTAGCTGTTCTGTGCTGACCTGAGATCCGTGTGTGTGTGGTTTGGCTCTTATCTTATTAAATGAGATAAGGAGCTTGAAGAGGAGTTTGTCCTGTCTAGATTCTTGCTGTTTGCTACAGCACTAATAATTGACTGCTGACAGTCTCCCGTCGCTTGACGTTGATCTAGGACCTTCTCCTCCCAAGCAGCCGGTCTGGGGAACGTGGAGTAGGACAGGCCCAGGCTTTAGCAGAGGCCTATAGAGCCCTTTCAAATGACAGAAACCCAACTAAAAACTGACAGGAAGCATGCTAAACTAGATTTTTACATGCTATAAAAAATAAGAGTAGTGTTTACTAAACTTGGCACCACAATGCTAGAGTGTTTATTTGGTTGCAAAGGCATTGTAATACAGTTTCTAAAATAGGGATGCATGGTAATGGTTAAAATTACGATTTGTTTATTTTTTCATTTCATCAATTTTTTTGCATTTTCACAAAAATCAAGAGAACAATATATTTATTATGTTCAACACACTCTCTACTGGTATAACCTTAACTCTTTCCCCACCAGCGTTTAGATCACTTCCATCAACACCCCCAAAGCTTGCAAAGTCCTAACCACTTCCTGGGTCGACATTTCACTCGCTAACATTAGGCCGTTTTGATCTATATCCTGTTTATTGTTAATGATCGCATTATTTTTCATATGCATCTGCTTACATTTGAGATGACTCGTTTCTGCTTCTTCTTTGCCTGTGTTTTCAATCTGGAGATACTGTACTCATTCAGAAGATGTGTGATAGCGCCCCCTAGCATATTACAGTGAAAACATGGAAAGCTGTAAAAACTCGTCAATGGCAGGGAAGAGTTAAAAAGCTTCTGTTAAAAGTTTCTCTTAAAAATAGTGAAATTACTAATATTAATAATTCCAAAACATGTTAGTATTGAAGCACAGAGGTTGAGTAAGAGCATTTATTCAGCAACCACAATTGCAAACAATATAGTCGAGATTCATGTTTGGATTTATTACAGTTTGTCACTGAGAAGGTTTGATCTCAAATTTAATTGAAGCAAATAGCACAAGCAACCTCATTTAATTTAATTTTAACCTAATTTCATGTGTCTGTATCTGTGTTTCAGATCATCAGCAGTGTTTTCTCAATGCAGAAAGAGCACATACTCATAGTCGCCAGGTTGGGAAGATTAAGTGAAACACTGGGCAAAAAATGTAACCATTTACGATTTAAACTCTGTTATCTGGCATCCTCAAACTCAATGCAAGATGACAGATATTTTTTAAAAACATTTTCAAGATAAATAGCCAGTGGGCTAATATCACAGACGATTATCCTTAATTAATCGAGATATGATTAATCATGCAGCTCTACTCTAAAGTGTTCTGAAGTAATTTTAGTGTGTTGCTATGCACTTGCTAGGTCGTTATTTGCTGGCCCAAGTCAAAAAAATTACACCCTAAGCCTGACTTTTCTTACCAGAAATGGTGCTAGATGCATCTAAAACATGTTTTGCAACCCATTTTCCTTCCATAATATGACTTCTGTAATATTTCACAGCAAATCACAATATTTAACAAATTCGGATTTTATCAAAGGACTTGATTGGATCATGACTACAACTGATTGGATCATTGATTGGATAACGAAAAGTTGCAGGAAGGGGTTAAACGTTAAGACGACTTAGTGACATCAACTAAAAAAGAAAGTCATTTCTGAAGAGAAGCAATTTATTGCATTTTGATGAAATATTACAAATACTTTTTTTCTGCTTAATCATTAGGTTTAGGGGGTTTGCCTTAATAAACACCTCAAATAACATCTAACTCATTTTGTATGAACGACTAATATTTACAAGAGCTGTTGAGTGATCAGAAAGCAGCAAACCGTAATTCTTTTACAATCTGTCACAAACAGAATCAGCACAAAGCTGATCTGAGAGTGAGGGTTCGAGATGCATAGAAATAAAGAGAACGAGAGCAAAAGAGCCATGAAGGTTTCTCTAGTGGAACTGCAAGTGACTGCATCTGTTTGGCAGCAGCTCAGAAAAGTCTAGTGTTTCAGTCTCCACACACACACACACACACACACACAGAGAGAGAGAGAAAGCTCAGAGAGAGCTAGTGTTTCAGGCCTCGGCCTCAGGGACTGCTATTCCAGGCTAGTTTATGAAAAACAGCTTTATGTGGAAAAAACGTTGGAAGAGAGAGAGAAAGAGAGAGAGGTTGAGGGAGTCTGCAGTTAGAAACAAAGGCCACGTACGCACTGCAAAGTTTTGGGAGTGATAACCGTATTAAAATGTGGGAGTGACTACACATGTGTGTCCAGGATGCAGGAGTGATTCCTGAACCTATGATAGCTGACAAAGTGATTGCCATAGTGATGGTGCACAAGAAACACTGATGCAGGTTTACCTGTTTTACCTCATACAGAATTTGAACCAAAATATGCAAAGGAGTCAAGACCAACACACACCTCCATTTCAGTGATTTGCTCACATCACACCAAGAGAATGGAGACATCTGATGTGCTTTTAATTTCTTCATAGTTGGGCCAGCATTTTGTCCGAATATGAATCTTGCATTTTTGCATTTTTGGGAAAAAGACATTAATAATTTAATTCAGCAAGGATGCATTATTTTGATAAAAATTGACAGAAAAGACATTTATAATGTTACAAAAGATTTATATTAAAAAAAAAACATTACATTAAAATGTAACAATATTTTAAAATATTACATTTTACTGTATTTTACACAGGGACATTTCTTCAAGATATCTTATTTTGCAAGTAAATTATAGAACTTTCATTTTGGGCTGAACTATCTCTTTTAGTCTTGTGTCTGTACTATTAAAACAGTATGTTTATTTCCAAGACCCATTTTTAATACCCCCAGCCAGAAGCGAGCAGAAAGTGAGGTTCATGTTTAACGTGAGGAATCGAGGAGGAGACATCTGCTCTGTCCTTAAACAGGCCACAGATGCATCAACTCTGTGACTCTGGGGCCAGTAGAGCACAGCTGGGAGGCAGGTGCTGTCTATCATCTGGCATGAAGCGGATCACAATAACCTCAAATGAACCGGCTCTATACCCGCCCTCAGCAGCCCTTGGGGTGAGTGGGACAGACCGCCTCTCAGAAACACCTACAAGCCCAGATGTCATGCACTGCCAGCGATATTTATCATTAAACACGGATTTCCAGAGCATGACGATTTCTGAAAGATGGATTGTTACAAACAGAGCACAAGCAGCTTTTACTGTTTTATACTCAGACTTTGATGCTTTTGTAGAATTTCGGAAGACTTAAAGCACTAGTTCAACCAAAAATGAAAATGCTTTTATTTACTCACCCTCATGCCGTTCCAAACCTGTATGACTTTCTTTTCGTGGAAAACAAAACAAAAAAAGATATTTTGCAAAATTTCTCAGTGTTTGTTTGTTTTTTGTCCATATAATGGAACACATTGTGGTCTTATGTTGTTGTGCAACCCACTGACTTTCACTGTATGGAAAAATAATTTTCCACAATATCTTCTTTTGTGTTATACAGTACAGGTAGTTGAAAGAAATTCATACAGGTTTAGAAGAACATGAGAAATTTCACTTTGAACTAACCCTTTAAGACAACCAGACCAGATCTATGTACACTACCATATAAAAGTTTGACTTTTTTAAAGAAATTGATACTTTTATTTGGAAAGGATGTATTAGATTGATAAAAAGTGCCAGTAAAGACATTTATAATGTTACAAAATATTTCTATTTCAAATTAACCTTTCTTTTGAACTTTCTATTCATCAAAGAACCCTGAAAAAAATGTATCAAGGTTTCCACAAAAATATGAAGCAGCACAACTGTTTTCAACATTGATTATAAGAAATGTTTCTTGAGCAGCAAATAGAATAGAATAGAATAGAAATCAGCAAATTAGAATGATTTCTGAAGGATCATGTGACACTGAAGACTGGAGGAATGATGCTGAAAAACATTTAAAATAGAAAATGTTTTGTAAATTGTAATAATATTTCACAGTATTATTGTTTTTACTGTATTTTGAATGCAGCCTTGGTGAGCAGAAGAGAACAGAGTTGAACAGAGAACAGAGTTTCTTTCCACAACACTATTTATACTCATATTTATTTAGCATACCATACCTCTTATTCACATTCCCTTCAATTTGTATATAACATACCTGTACATGCATATATTGTCTACTGTCTATTTTGTATACTGTGCATTTTCTATATATATTTATTTTGATTCACTTACTTTATTTTTATTTTCTGTCTTGTCGCTGTCATTCTGTCTGTGCAAGCTTCTGTCACCAAGACAAATTCCTTGTATGTGCAAGCTTATTCTGATTCTGATTCATAAAAGACTTTTTAAAAAACATTAAAAAAAAATTTAAAAAAAAAACATTCCGACCCAAAACTTTTGAATGGTACTGTACCTTACTTTTTTTTTTTTTTTTTTTTTTGGTGCTTTCTTGACAGACAAGGTCACTATGAACTACATAAAAATGTCTCATTTGAGAGGTTTGGAACAACATGAGAGTGAGTAAATAATGACCAAACTTTCATTTTTTTGGATGACCTATTCCTTTAATTCTGCCAGAGTTCACTTGTATTCCTTAATTTGATCTGATGCGTGTGATTTGATTTCTTTTCAGCTACTAGGAGCAGGAGTCCAACCCTTCAGCTCGCAACACCAGATGCAGCTCAGACATCCAAACATTTGCTTAGTGATTTAGTTTTCTGTTTTAGTTGGGTGGCGTTCACCTCCCTGGCAGCAAACGCACATACCCTGCGGCCGAGACGCTGGGTTTTCCCTCAGTTTCTTCCTCTCCTTTTCCATCCCCTGTTCTTTTCAAGGACTAGTATTTTTGTGGCACTGTAGCGGCCCCACCGACATCTGCAGATTCTCACAGAGAGTGCAGGAATTCAGTCACACACTCGCTGTTACAGAAAAGCGCCCCACACACTTCTCCCTTTTCATCAAGGGTGACGAGAGAGAGAGAGGGGGAGGGATTGAAGATGGAATGAGAGGAAAAAAGAGATAATTGCAGGAAAGTGGGATTATTAGGCCATCAGTATCCTTTCAGAGAGAAACTGCCAGATAAATGAAATCAGATGGCAAGAGAGAGAGAGAGAGAGAGAGAGAGAGAGAGAAACTCAGGGCTGATGCTTGAAAGGTTGTGATGGTCAAGTGTCCACCTTATTTAGAGGCTCGTCTTAATTATTGTTGTATTGTTGGGTGTTGATCCTTGCTACACTACACTCTAAAAACTGCTGGGTTAAAAACAATACAAGTTGGGTTGAAAACGGACAAACCCAGCAAATGGGCTGTTTTAATCTGCTGGGTAGTTTTTTTTCACTCAACTATTGTTTAAAAATGACTGTATTGCTTACTTAAAATGAACCCAATGTATGTTGGAAATTAACATTAATATGTTTAATAAATGAACATTTATTTATAAGTTTAATGAATAATAAATAAACAATAAACATTTATTAAATTGCTTATTAATAAATGTTCACCTTTTGATTATTATTGTTGCCTCTAGTAATTATGTATCTGATTTTTAATTTTGGGTTAATTTTAAGCCAGCCAAATAGTTATTTTTAAACAATAGTTGAGTTAAATAAAACTGCCCAGCAGGTTTGGCAAACATTTAACCCAACCACTGGGTTAAAACAACCCACTTGCTGGGTTTGTCCATTTTCAACCCAACTTGCATTGTTTTTAATCCAGATTTTTTTTTTAGAGTGTATACTCTAAAAAACGCTGGATTGTTTTTTCAACCCAAACACTGGGTTGAGGCCTGTTGGGTTATTTTTGTCCATGGTTGGGTAGTTTTTGTGTAATCCAGCCATATTTGGGGTTCATTTTAAGCCAGCAATATAGTAATTTTGAATCAATAGTTGAGTTTAATAAAAACAACCGAGCATGTTGTGTCAAAAATTTAACCCAGCTGGGTAAAAACAACCCAACGCTGGATTTATCCAATTTTGACCCAGCGCTGGGTTGCCAAATAACCCAAATTGAGTCGTTTTTAACCCAGCATTTTTTAGAGTGTATCGTTCAAAAGTAGAAAGTCTAACTTTTAATCTTTTGAAAGAGGTCTCTTATGTTTACCAAGGCTGCATTTATTTGATGAAAAATATAGTAAAAATTTTCACAATTTTAAAGAACCTTTAGAATGTAATTTACTCCAGTGATCAAAGCTGAATTTTCAGCATCATTACTCAGTCTTCAGTGTCACATGACCCTTCAGAAATCATTCTAATGTGATGATTTGCTGCTCAAGAAACATTCATTATTATTATCAATGTTGAAAACAGTTTTGCTGCTTTATATTTTTGTGGAAACCGAGATGCTTTAATGAATGGAAATTTCAAAAGAACAGCATTTATCTGAAATAAAACTCCCCTGAATACCCTGCTGAAGATGATCAATTGCATCATTTTGAGGAAGCTGACATGCTGAGGAGTCTGTGAATGTGAAGTCGCTTTAGATTTAGGTACAGGACTGTTAGAAAATGTGCTTTGGAACGTGTTTAGCTGGCCAGCAAGGATTCATCATTTTCTCATTAGCTTTGAGTTGAGGTAATTACATTCTACAAGTTAATTACTCCGTTTGGCATCTCTGCTGAAAAACAGGACAGTAAGTTCTAGAACAAAAGTGACCCTGAGTCCTGGAATCTTAAAACCTCCTCTGGTTCTTCGATAAGAGCAGCTGGAACCCATTAACACGTTTAGAACTGAATCACACTTAATTTCTCCAGCACGTCTTTCTCTTTACCTCACTAATGTTTCAAGACTCCCTGGGGATCTGCACCAGTGCATGCTGGGATGGCTGGGACAGGGAAAAGCTCACAGATATCTAGCTTTTTTTTTTTTTTTTTACATCATTATCCCTTTCATTTTGCCCTGACAAGTGTTCACTGGGGTCAGGCTGAGTCTGTGTGAGCGTATTTGGGCTTTATCTCTGCAGATAGTCAGTCAGTCTAATACTTTATGGCTTGTAGCCGTTGATCTGCTGTAGGTTTAGCTATAAAATACTGTAATACCCTGCAGTCACAAACACACTGCTAAATACAGGCCGACAAAACATACTTTGATGGGCGGTGCGTGTGATTACTGAACTCATCCCCAAATGCTACTCTGCCAGTGTAAGAGCCTTATGGTTCTGGAAAGGATAAATATATGGAGAAAATGATACAAAAATGCCTTAAGCACTACAAACTCACGCACATGTAGACACAGAAATCATCTTAGAATAGTAAAGCAGTGCGAGAAACCGAAGACTAAATATGTGTGTTGTGTCCAGGACTGTTATTGCACACAGTAGCATCAGATCAGATTCTGGGATGAATAGTGCAATTGTTTTGTTTGCAGATAAACTATCGACAATAGAACATGGCCAGCCTGGTAATCTCTTTAGGAAAATCGCTTTAGGGGCAAATCGCCTTTCCTGAAATATGGTACATACAATGGCTCATTTTCATGATTTATTTGTACTGATTTTATTTTAAAACTGTTGCAGCCCTTCATCTTAACTGGGATAGTGAATTAAAAGGAGCAACAGCTAGACATATTACAGATGTACAGAATATAATAACTTCAGAGTTTCCACAAAAATATTAAGCATATTAGTTTTTTTGGTATCTGAAGGATCACGTGACACTGAAGACTGGAGTAATGATGCTGAAAATTCAGCTTTGATCACAGGAATAATTAGCATTTTGAAATATATTCAAATAGAAAACAATTATTTTAAATTGTAAAAACAGTTCACAATATTACTATTTTTGCTGTATTTCTGATAAAATAAATGCCGCCTTGGTGAGCAGAAGAAACTTCTTTCAAAAAAATCTTCCAGACTGTAAACTTTTGAATGTTTCTATTGCCTGAGGAAAAATATTTACTGAGGAAAAACAAAGTGAATAATAACAAGGAAGAAAGTGTTTTTGAAAAGGTTTATTTGTATGTTGTATGTCTGTGTATGCGGTGAACACGCACGTTTTTGAATAAACTGTCTCTCTCTTTCTCTCTCTCTGTCTCTCTAAATATTTCTGTGCAGTAATAAAGCTCCCATTGTTTGAGACAAGAGGAAGCAGGAACTGTATCCTCAATGACCTGAATGTGACGTGTGTGTGTGTGTGTGTGTGTGTGGTTCAGGTATACCCTACGTTATGGGGAATGGCAATACCATAAGGATGGCAATACCAGAAATGGGGACATTTTTTTGGTCCCCATGAAGAAAACAGCTTATAAATCATAGTAAATTATGTTTTTTGAAAATGTGAAAATGCAGAAAGCATGTGATGGGTGGGTTCAGGGTTAGGGGATGGAATATACAGTTTGCACAGTATAAAAATAATTATGTGTATGGAATGTCCTCATAAAACCCAATGTATGTGTGTGTGTGTGTGTGTGTGTGTGTGTGTGTGTGTGTGTGTGTGTTAACAGCGCCCCACAATGCACTTCCTCCAGTCTCTTTGATGTCCCATCACACACAGTCTGTGTGTCAGTGCCCTGATCTTGTAGATGTGTTTGAGTGTGTTGCTTTAATAGGCCGGTCACGCTTGCTTACAGCTGTTTGAGGAGATCTTTAATGTGGGTTCTGCCTCATAGCCCTGGTGGCTGACATGCCTTAATGACATTCTCTCTTCAATGAAATATTCACTGAAAGTAGAGAAACAAGTCAAAACATTGCAACCTCTTCTTTCATTATCCCGACAAGTAACAGTGCTATAACTGTTTTTGTTACATTATGTTGCACATTCAACTTTACAGCTGAGCAAACTGAATGTTAAATGTAATGTTAAATGTTAAATGTATTTTAAAAAGCTTAAATGTGGTTATCTGTTGTTTATTAGTAATATGTAGTGTAACTAACTACTTTCAGTTAGAACTAGTCAAGTTTAGTTCCAACAGGCATCCAAGAGTGATGGTAAAAGAAGTAAATGAATACAGGAGGATGAGAAAAGACAGTTCTCTGGCACTCACATATCTAATGTCTTCTTCAGCCAACTTTCTCTCTCTTTCTAGTTATGGTTATATTATTGCAGTGCGAGTAGACAAATGAAAACATTTGTCTGCCAAAGCAAGACCACAGAAGTCTCTCAACACATCCAAATCTCACACTCCTTCATTTCCTTTCATGTTTCATCTTTGACAAACACACACTTACAATGCAGCAAACAGACGCCTCATGATTCCCCCACACACTTGATTCTTACACTGCAACACACCCTTTATCACTCGCTTATACACATCAGCCATATTATTGCATACTAAAACTACCTACAGCAATAAAAAGATATTCATATTCATGGTTGAAAAAAAAAAAAAAAACAGCTCAAACTATCCTTAAAGTTAATTAAAAATATAAACTAAAATATTTACAAAAAAAAATTGTTCTGTAATTATCATCATTATATGACAGAAAGTCAGATCCCACCTGCAGATGGCGATATAGCATGCAACGCAGGTTAATTCATTTATTGCATTAAAAATGTGAATGTTTCGGTACAAAAATGGAACAAACCAAAACTCTGAATACCCCACAGTCCACAGAAAATTGTGCAAATATTTGGAAATGGAAATGTGGCCATGAAATAAAGCTCAAACTAACAATCCACTTCTGAAAAAAAAAAAAAAAACTTTCTGAAACAAAAATTTAACAAATAGTACTAAAATGATATTTTACCAAGAACATACTGTATGCAAGTATGCAAATATATTTCAAGCGCTGTGAGTGTTTCACTTGTTTTTTATTGTTGTGGAAGTAAACTCATGGGTGAAGTTTGACTAACTTGTGGACTTGACAGAGCAATCTAGCCATTAAAAGGTTAGTTTACCCAAAAATGAAGGTTCTGTCATTAATCACTCACCCTCATGTCATTCTAAACCCACAAGATCTTAGTTCATCTTCGGAACACAAATTAAGATATTTTTGATGAAATACGAGAGCTCTCTGACTCCTCCATAGACAGCAATTTAACCACCACTTTCAAGGTCTAGAAAGGTACTAAAGACATAGTTAAAATAGTCCATGTGGTTCAACCTTAATTTATGAAGCAACGAGTATACTTTTTGTGCGTAAAAACAAAACAAGCAAAAAAAACTTTATTCAGCAATTTCTTCTCTTCCCTGTCATTCTCCTACGCTGTTGATGTAGTGAACGCAGTGCAGCACTTCCATGTTCTACGTCTGAATGCCGACTCATTATTGGCCGGCTCCTGCGTCAGCATCACACGTATGCATCGTGCTGCTCACGTGAACAGCGTCGGGGACTAACACAGAAGAGAAGAAACTGTTGAAGAAAGACATATTTTTTTGTTTGTTTTTTTGCACACAAAAAGTATTCTCGCCGCTTCATAACATTTAGGTTGAACCACTGTAGTCAGACGGACTATTTTAACGATGTCTTTACTTCCTTTCTGGGATTTGAATGTGGTAATTAAGTTGCTATCTATGGAGGAATCAGACAACTCTCTGATTTCATCAAAAATATCTTCATTTGTGTTCTGAAGATGAACAAAGGTCTTACGGGTGTGGAACAACACGAGGGTGAGTAATTAATGACAGAATTCTCATTTTTGGGTGAACTAATCCTTTAAAAGGTGATGCAAATGAATTTACACTGTTGTTATAGTGTCACCTGTGGCAACTTTTAGAATGCAACACAACGACACAGTTGCAATAAATGCAGTCTGACATTTCAGAACAAGTGCAATCAAGTTTGTGTAGCTTGAATGTGTGTTCACATTCTTGTGAAGAATAGGTTTTGGCCTTATACCTGTAAAACCCCTAAATCTTGTTTTTCACTTGCCACAACCAATTCTTGACTGACTCTTCTATACACAAACAGACACACACAACTGACTGATCTCACTGATCTCTCATGGGTCACTAAGCATCTTTACCGGTGAGACATTACATGACCAGAGCTCAACACCAACAAACCAGTGATTTCTGAGGTTTTTAAGATGTTTTGGGCCTGTATAAGTAGACTGTTGATCTGGATCTACAGGGTTCTGGTTCTGAAATGGTTGTGAGATTGAGTATGTGTGCGTGAGGTCAGAAGGTTAGAGGGTGTTTAGTCTCTTAATGGGGGATTTAGTTGCATAACAACCCAAATCTCAATCAATCAGAGCTCAACCTAAATAACATCCTAACACAGTTAGGTAAGACTGAATCGTAGCACACATACATACACACTTTACGTGATTGTGGTGGAGTCTATCATTTGGGAGGATTGAGAGGATATACAGAAAAAATAACACTGGGCATGTTGGCACTTTTAAAACACACACGCAGCTTAAATCTACTGCCAAACCACTGGCACTAAGCTGAGACACACTGTGCAATTATGGGAGTGAGTGTGTGTGTGTGTGTGTGTGTGTGTGTGTGTGTGTGTGTGTGTGTCTAATGTCTTGTCTAGTGGAGGCCCTTGAGAAATCTGTTTTTAATCTGAGCCACAACATATTACAAACACATAAAAAGAGAGAGAATGGAAAGGCTAGATAGAGATACGGATGTTCTACATCAAGCCAAAATACACATGAATCCCTGAAGAAATTAAACAAATAAATATTCTTAGCAAAGATAAATGTGAGCAGAGACAGAACAGAACTTTGAGACAGGGGTGTATGTGAGAAAGAAACAGAGAAAGAAGGAAAGAGAGAGAGAAAGGATATTTTGAAATATTAATAATAACCCTACATATTAAACTTTGGCACATTCTTCACACTTTTGGGCTGCAGACATGAATTATGCCTCAGATCATTTTCAAACTGGGCTCCAGGAAGACCAAGTGGGCCACAAGTCAGTGTTAAGGGGTCAGTAAAAAAGTTTAGAGAAAATGAGAAAATACATAGATGCATTCATACATAAATTCACATCACTTTATTCATTCTGCTTTCTAAAGACTGGTTGGAAATCCCAATAAATTATTTTCAACTTGGTGTAAAACTTAAACATAAAATTTATTATATTCTATCTGATGTAAAAACTTAAATAAATCTGTAAATAAAAAATAAAATTAATTTATTAATTAAAATAAATTGATTTAGTGTAAAAAAAAAAATGTTAATAAAAATAAATAAAATAATTAATTAATTTAAATAAGTAAATAAATGAATCATTAAAATAAGTAAGTAAATAAGTAAATAAATAAATATTACACATTCTGCCATCTAAATACTGCTTGGAAATCCCATTTAATTCTATTTACAGCACTAGTTTTATGTTTCTCTTCAGGTCTTTAACTCTATATAACAGTACTCCAGGTAGGGAAAAAAAAGATAGTGTCAACATAATAGAAAATAATTTTTCTAAATAATTTTACACATTAAATAATTTTCTCACAGAATAAATGGCTCTTTATAGTTGAAAATACATAGCATCCTTCATTGGGTCCATTGAAATGGAATCATCATATTTAGAGGTCTATGATATCAAAAAGTTTTGAAAATTTCTAAGCAATCAAACTTACAATATTCACATGTCAGATAAAAAAACTTGTGGATGGGCCCTAACCACCAAGCAACAACCCAGAACTCCTTAGCAACATCCTAGAAACACTCTAGAAACTATTCAGAACATGCTAGACTACCACATAGCAACACCTCATCATGGTTTTACAAGGCAAGAAAATGTATAAATCTACTAGTCAAAGCTTGTAAAAGTCTGACATGTAGTAATTATCCTATTGTGACTGCACACACACACACACGCACACACAGCTGCCATGCCTAACAGCTATTTTAACCTTTGACCTCATGCTTGTTATTGTTAACACGTCTGCATGACCCTCACACGTGCTGTTGTATTAACCTCTGACCCCACGACATGCTTCAGTAGCCCCCAAGGAAACACTCCTCAAACAAGAGCAGGGATTACTTTCACACTAACACAGCACCGTATTACATAATCCACAGACTGGGGTCGGGAATACAGAACCAGAAATGTTTCTACTTTGAGCATTACACTTTCAATGAGGAAACCAAAATCACTTGACTTCTAGATACTGTGGAGTCGAAATGGGAGGAATATGATAATGCCTCCTAATGAATATGGTAGTACACAGTTGTGGCCTGGAGTCTGTTAAAAGGGAAACACGTGGGAAAGAAGAGCAGGAATCCAACAGCAGGGCATTTAAGCAAATCTGGAAACTGAGCGGAAAGTGGACAAGCTGTGTGACGTCAGCCATATTTGCATCTTGTTTGTTTACTGGCAAGAAGACTCTGACATCTAACATTGCCTCAGATTTGCCCTCGGTTTAGATAGTTAATTCAGTAAATATCACCCACGAGAATCACAGAGCTGCTCAAAACAGAGTTCAATCACAAGGATAATTAAATTACTTTAAAATACATGAAGAATTAACTCCTCTTCTCAGGAGAACCTCATTTTAGGAGCTCTGATAGTCTGTGAAGTAAAAAGAGATTAACACTTTTGTTTATGAAATTAACCTGGTCTGTAATATTTAATTACACACAGCTCTGTATAATTACATCACTCTCCAGAGGGCAAGTCTTTCCCCTCAGAACATTAGAGGTAATTATCATGTGGTTTATGTAAACTGTTAGAAGAATACACTTCCAGAAGCATCCAACATGTGCTTACCAAACTCTAAATGGTTTTGCTGTGAAATGTTAACATGCAATTAATTAGTTACTTTTAACACTATTCACTGTTTTAAACAAACATTTAATTTGACAGGTCCTGTTTGAGAGTAAATGATAAAGAAACACCTTCTTAACAGCTCCAGATGGGACGTTTAACAAACGCATATATTACATAAACTACCATTCAAAAGTTTGGAGTCAAGAAGATTTTTTAAATGTTTATGAAAGAAGTTTCGTCTGCTCACCAAGGCTGCATTTATTTAATCAAAAGTACAGTAAAAACAGTAATATTGTGAAATATTATTACGATTTAAAATAACTGTTTTCTATTTGAATATATTTTAAAATGTAATTTATTCCTGTGATCAAAGCTGAATTTTCAGCATCATTACTCCAGTCTTCAGTGTCACATGATCCTTCAGAAATCATTCTAATATGATGATTTGATTTGTGCTGTTCATATTCTTGTAAAAACTGTGATATTTCAGGATTATTTGATAAATAGAAAGTTCAAAAGAACAGCATTTATTTGAAATATAATTTTGTAATAACATTATAAATGATTTTTGTGACTTTCGATCAATTTAATGCATCCTTGCTGTAAAAAAAGTAATTTCTTTAAAAAAAAATTCTGACCCCAGTTTATCAGCCCTAGTGTTTGCCAAATCTAAAACATGCATGAAAGAGTTAAACTGCGAGACAAACAGTGAAAAGGAAAAGTGATTGAGGCTTCAGTAATGCAGACCCTCCTGCTACTTTGCATATGATGTCACTGCTGTGAGGGACAAGTACAGTGAGAAATTGGCTGCAATGAAAACAAACGACACAAATGTGTGATGGGTGGACAGCACAGTCCAAAGAAAGACATCTTGTGTTGGGAAGGATGACACTGCCAGTCATCAGTGACACTGAGACAGATACACACACACACACACTTGTCGGCAGACCATCACACTCAGACTCGGGCCTGTTGTCCTTGTCCTGTTTGTTGTTTATTTACAGTAGGGCTTTTTTCCAGAATCTTTTGAGCTGCCTACGTAGACATTATTTTAAGGCATCACTCCAGACGCAAAGCCTGTTCCAAAAGGTTGGTAGTATAATTACATATAAGGCAGTATTACATGATTTAGAGCAGGGATTTCCAAACGTTTTTAGTCAGCCAAACCCAATTAACCTAAAATATTCATTAACTGAGATTTTAAGTTAATATTTTGATAATCTGACAATGCAAATTAGTTCTTTTTTTAGAAAGTACTTTATTTTAATGGTTTATTTATTTTAATTTAACAATTTTATAATTTAATTGTCAACTTTTCATCAACTTACAAACCCTAGTTTGAGAAACCAGCTTTATGGAAAAGGCGATTTAAAATGGTGTACAACAGTAGAGAAATGACCATTGTGCATCATAAAATATAAAAAAAAACGAAGTTATTTTAAGTAGAGTCTGTCATGTGCTTCAGAGAGAGGCTTTATTTATTTGTCTCCTGCATGGGGTTTCTTTCTTTCTTTCACTGTACATTATAACTCTCTTTTTTCCATCCTTCCAGTCATTTTTTCCAAGCTCTTAGTCCAAACTGAAAAAAGAAAGCGGTGTGTTATATAGAAATAAACCGGCTGTAGGTTTTACTCTGCTACATTTCCTCTCAGATGTCTCCCCCTCCGATGATTTCATTGGACCCTGCAAATCTTCTGAGCATGTGAGCAGGTATAAATTACTCTCATCTGGGAAGGCCAAAGCACGATTACTATCTTCTGCAGCAATACCATACTCTCTCTTACACTCACATAAACACATATACGAACTGTAAGAATCAATCTTAGACCAAACAAGGAGCCCCTGTGGTGCCAGCGGTCCCCTGCTGGTTAAGAAGCGCCTACAGCGAGTACACCCACAAACACATGCATATGCGCACACACAGGTACGGAAACATGAAGACAGCGTGTGAAAGAGTGAGAAAGCACACGGAAAGAATCGTTTTCTCAGATGTGGAGCTATCTGATGCTCCTGTATGGAAAATCTTCATCATACTGAACTTACGGAGAGAACACGTCACCGCTGCGCATTCAAATACACACATGCTACACTTACACATGCGTACCACCGGTCAAAAGTTATATGCTTGAAGAAGTATGAGCAAGTATAAGAAAAATAAACTGTGCTTACATTACAAACTATATATACACACCAGGGCTGTAACCATAGGCACTGAGGGGGATAAGTCCCCCCTAATAATTAGAAATGGCCAAATTGTAATTGCAATTTGGCCATTTGGAATTGAAAATATGCTATATTTTACATGATCCATATCATTCACAACTGAAAGTGACAAGACAAGAAGCGTTTTGCATTTTTGACACATTAGACATACAAATAAGAGTGAATGTGTGCATATTTTTAAATAAAATATTATTTGCAAAGAGTTTAAATGGATTACTTCACATTCACAGCTAGGCTACAATTAGACCTAGAACTTTTTATCGTTATTACTTCTTTTTCTTTATTCCCTTAAATCCCTTTTAACCCTTTAATTGTTCAATTTCTTTATAGAAAACGTTGAACTAACGTTCAAAGGTTTGGGGTCAGTAAGATTTTTTTTTTTTTTTTTAAGTAATTAATGTTCATTCAGCCAGGATGTAAATTGATCAAAAGTGAAAAAGACATTTATAATATTACAAAAAATTCTATTTAAAATAAATGTTGATTTGAATGTTCTATTCATCAAAGAAATTCTGATAAAAAAAGTGTCATGGTTTCCACAAAAATATGAAGCAGCACAAATGTTTTCAACATTGATAATATAGAATATACTGTATATTCAAACAGAAAACAGTTATTTTAAATTGTAATAATAATATTTCACAGTATTACTTTTTTACTGCATTTTTGATCACATAAATGCAGCCTTGGTGAGCAGAAGATACTTATATATATATATATATATATATATATATAAATTGATTACACTTTATTTTAACTTGTCCTTCTTACAGTGCAATTAAACATTTAAGTACTGAGTAATATTAATTAACAACATGTACTTACTATATGGTAGAGTTAAGATTAGAGTTTGGTTTAGGGTTAGTTGCATGTAATTATGTTATTACTATAGTAAGTACATGTAAGGTGTAATTAAAATTTTTTACCATGTTTAACAGTGGCACTGGTGTTTTATGTACATGTATACAGTGCCCAGAAGTACAATAGTAACAGTAAAATCATTTGGTTTTAAAATACCAAAGTTTTGGTCTCTCTTTAATCCTCCGTACCTTTCCTACCTGTCCAGAGACGTTCTGCTTCACAGCTCACTCTGTGAATACTAAATCGATTGCAAATGTGCCTTCTGACTTGTATTCCTCCTTGGCTATAACATTAAGGGCTCATGGAACATTTTCTTGGCAGGAGACGCAACTTTTTTACCGTTTCCTTCATCTCTCCTTATTTTTTAAAGGCGCTCTCTGCTGGTTTTTATACCACAAAATTTTGTGCTTGTGCCATTGGGAAGAAGAAAAAATACAGAGTCTCTGAAGCCCTTGGAGAACATTAAACAAATGTGTGTGTGTGTGTGTGTACGTGTACTCGATCTGATTTACCTGCAAAGTAAACAAACAGCAGAGAGAAATATTTTAAATGAAGAGCAGTCCAGGGCTCTCGCAATGTGAGCATGTGGCAGACACACGGTTTGATCCAGTATGTGTGTATGATACACTGTGTCTAATGTATAACGTATACAGAGCTCTCAGACTGGACATAATGCACATACTAAAGCACTTTTCATAACACAAATGACTGAGTCAAGAGAGGGGGAGTGGAGAGAGAGAGTACAGTGTGTGTAGTTGATGTGCTTGTGTTGGCAGTGTTTCAGCATTCCACATTCCAATGTGATATTCTGCACTGTGACCTTAGAAAACCCACCACACACACACATACACAGCGCTTTCCTTTGACACTAGAGCTCGTCACGTTCTCTACCCCTCTTAATTCGGTCTCTGATTTCTCTCATCAGATCTTTAACCTTTGCCTTCAACCTTCCAATTCTCTCTTTCTCTGTCTGACTTCCTTCCGTGTCAAGCCATGACTTGTAAATATTCAGAGGGATGGTGTGTGTGTGTGTTCTGCTCTCAGAATTCCCCACTCAGTTCTGTGTGTGATCAAACACTGGATTAAAGTCCATCACCTCTGCTGAGCTCTGATAGTTACTAAAGAATATTGAGGTTCTCATGTGTTTGAGTCCTACAGACACTAAAGTCTGTTAACACACACACACACACACACAGAGAGAGCATGTTCTGGTGACAGCTGCGGTGAATGCACACACTCACCCTCATCTGAGAATTCTACAATCAACTTGACCTCTCGAACTTAGAATCATGTTCTGAAGTGTTCTAGAACCCGTGGAGTAATGTAGAACTCCCAGAACCATGTTCTGTAATATTCTAAAACTCTCTGTTCTAGAACTCTCAAAATAATTATCTAGAACCCTCAGAGCAACGTTATGTGCTACTGTATAGCACTCAATGTCATAGAACTGACAAAGTAACATGCTACAGCTCTCATAATGTTTTAGAACCCTCACTGCTAGAACACTCAGAGTAATGTTTTAGAACCCTCAGTGCAATGTTACATGCTATTGTATAGCACTCAATGTTCTAGAACCCTCAGAATAACATGCTAGAACCCCCAGAGTAATATGCTACAGCTCTCAGTGTTGTAGAACCCTCACTGCTAGAACTCTCAGAATAATGTTCTAGAACCCTCAGAATAATGTTCTAGAACCTTCAGTTTAATGTTCTAGAAACCTCAGAGTACCATGCTAGAGCCCTCAGAGTAATGTGCTATACCTTTCGATGTTCTAGATCTCTCAAAGTAACATGCTATAGCTGTCATAATGTTTTAGAACCCTCACTGCTAGAACTCTCAATGTAATGTTCTAGAACCCACAGCACAATGTTACGTGCTATTGTATAGCACTTAATAATCTAGAACCCTCAGGATAACATGCTAGAGCCCTCAGAGTAATGTGCTACAGCTCTCAGTGTTGTAGAACCTTCACTGCTAGAACCCTCAGAATAATGTTCTAGAACTTTCAGTTTAATGTTCTAGAAACCTCAGAGTACCATGCTAGAGCCCTCAGAGTAATGTGCTATACCTTTTAATGTTCTAGAACTCTCAAAGTAACATGCTATAGCTCGCATTATAATGTTATAGAACCATCACTGCTAGAACTTAGAGAGTAATGTTGTAGAGCCCTCAGAATAATGTGCTAGAAACCTCAGAGCAATGTTACATGCTACTGTACAGCACTAAGTATTCATGAGCCCTCAGATTAACTGTCTAGAACCCTCAGCATAATAGCTCTCAATGTCCTGGAACCCAAAAATAATCATGCTACACCTCTCATAATATTGTTCTAGAACCCTCAAATTAATCTGCTAAAACAGTAAGTAATGTTCTAGAACACTTTTGATTCTATAATTATCAAAGTAACATACTAGATCTCACGCAATAACATTCTCCACTCAACACAGTGTCATGTACTAGAATTTGCAGTGTTTTACAACTTTTGGGGGGTATTGCAGAAAGCAAGGTCAACTTACTGTCACATATACCCTGAACTCTCGGTTGATTAACCCAAATCTTACTTACTCGAGCTATGCTGGTTCCAGAAACGCAACATAACATTCTCAACAGAGTGACGAATCAATGATTCACCATGGAAACAGACGCAAAAAAAGTGCGCCATTCGACTTCCTTCTTCTTTTGTTTAATGTCAATTTACATAACCTACTTAGTGCACATTGCCACCTATTTGGTTTTTTAATTTAATAAGTAATCTTTATTCACTGAGAATAAGAATTATATTGTTTGTTTGATGCTAATTATTTAATAAGATATCACATATGTATTTTATTATAGAAATTAAAGCATAGAAATCTCTTGTTATAAAAAGGGGGAATAAAGCAGATCCATGTCTGAGATGACAATAAATTAAATACATAAATTAACGGTACACGTATTCGTACCAAACCGTTTAGGTACAGGGCTTTCGGTTCGGTGCACGTGTGTACCGAATGCATTACATTGCAACATAGTAGCCTAACCACTAATAATCGCAATAACCTCTGCGTTTTGTTACTTTAGATAAGAAAAAAAGTGTCATCCTTCAAATTCTGTCCACGAAATTGAAACAAAAAGTGCCGTTTTGACGCGCTTTGATGTGGGTTGACAGATCACTGTACAGGCGCCTCAGTTCAACCGGCAGCGCGGACCACAAGTGAACGCGATCATCTCTTCCTCACTAATTACAGAATAAACTTAAATGAACATCTGAATGTATGTTGAAAGATACAGTACAACTTACTGAAATGTATAATACCTCGTGTTATCGCTTATTTAGTGTTTCAACGGCGGAAAGACGTCAATAAAACAGCTTGTAAACACTGTCATGTAGCATTTACCTCAAAAAAGCCATTTAGTGTCCACAGCTTGTTAGTTCGCCAGAGAAATGAACTCTTTCGCTTAATATATGCACTGTATTAGCCTATATTTTCATTATATTTTACTTAACCTGTTAGTGATGACTTGATTATTTAATGCATGTTTAAAAAAATCTGTCATGAAAACGACAGCCACTGTGTATAAATGATTATATTTCAACAACCAATTGGAGTAAAACTTAATTTTATAATTAGATTTAGAAGTTAATGCAAAAACTGCCTTATGTGCAGCTTGCATATTTGCATACAATTTGTTGTTTGAGTGTTGATTATTATATCTAAAAATAATAAGTGATTGAATTTAGGCTGATAGTTTGGGTTCGGTTGTTCACCTTTAATATTATATAATATATTAATATTATATAATGTTCAAGTAAGGGCTCCCTACATAGTTTATAGCATCAGCAAAGATAATTTTTTTATCCTTATGAAACTTTTAGTTATAATTTAATTTAATATATTTAAAGAAAAAAAACACAATTTGTTCAGTAAACCACTGTTTAATAATAAAAAAAGCAATTTTATGTTTAGCTTTCTCCCCACCTGCTGTACCGAACCAGTACCGAATCATGACTTCAAAACCGAGGTATAGGGCTGCAACAAATGATTATTTTGATAATCGATTAATCTAACGATTATTAGAACGATTAATCGACTAGTCATCGATTATTACACTCATTAATCAGTAGGCTTTGTTCGATTATTCCACTTTAGCAATTAGTTAAAATATTGAGTTATACTGTACTTTAACTCTAAATAAAACAAGGAAATCACTTCAACTTCTGAAAGTGCATTTTTAATGATTTTCAAGCCAACTGAATAGACCAATCTCCTTCAGGTTTTCTTTCCTCCTCAGAAGTCATCAATAGTCCAACTGTTACAATGACTGGTACTGTATTTTTAAGTCTGTGAATTGTAATAATAACTTTTTAATAACAGTAAAAATATTAATATGTAATATTGTGCTTTTTTAAAAAAAAAAAATGCCCCTCTCTAGATTTTATATATATATGTGTGTGTGTGTGTGTATACACCAAGCGGCAACCTCCCCCAGTTTCTCTTGAAGCCAATACGGAAGTGACTTAAACTGCAATTCATCGACTGGCCGCTAGGGACAGGCTCCAAAAGAGAGCAGAATCTCATTGACCCACATGTTAAAATGGCCAATTTTACAGCAGAAAAAAACATGTTTACAGCCTGGTACAAATTGTGGATTTGGTCTATACTGCTAATTTTGCCCTTCATGACAACTCAGAGGGGGGTGAATTTTATTTATAACTTATCCGTTTAAATTATATTAAGCCTTAAAGTTCTGCATAATTAAGGGCGTGGTCACTAGAGTGACAGGTGAATTGCGCTGCTGTCTGTGAGCCGTCACCAGCTGCTGAATTTGGCATCTCTGCTGTGTTTGTGCTTTTTTCGGGATTATTTTATACAATTATAAAATAATATGGCTTGCTGCTTTAATGATCGAGACTTGAGACAGATGTGCACGCATGCGGAAGATAAACAGAACACGTTGTTGGATCGTCTTGGCATTGGCTAAAAGTTTTGTTCGTGAGATTTACTATGACTATGGCTGGAGAATGCCTCTCAAGACACCACAAACTCCGACAGCACTGCTTGGATATTATAACTAAAACTGCTGCATTTTGAAAAATTATACTTTCGACGCGGGCTCATTTGTTTGTGAGATATGTATGCTCATATACAGTTTTACAACATAAACGCTGCTCAGGTTGCATAATTTCTTGAAGAACGATGATGGAGAACAGATCATTCAGAAGAAATGTGATGCAAACAATGGAGACGATACAGCGATCTGTCACACCACGTTAAACAGCGTCAAAACCACATGCATTGTTTGAATCCCGCAGTAAAATTGACAGAATTTAAAAGCTGAGACTTAGTTTTATATGAAAAGTAACCTGATCTGTCTTATCTGTCGGTGCGTTGTCTGTGTCACTGCGTGAGAAAATGGACGTGTGGCGTGAGAACAGTAAGTTTGAATGAGAGTTGGTGGCCCTGCATGACAGCATTTTTTTGTAGTTATGCTAAACGTTATGTTTGTTATGTTTATGCTATGTTAATCTCCCACATTTCATGGGCTCGACTTCGTTTGCACTACGCACTCCAAAGTCCTGTCTTCTTTTATTGGATTGGATCCGGGAGGGCTGCATTACAGTATTGCGCTACAGCGCCCCACTGGTCAAACTGCGTTATTGCAGGCCCTTCAAATAGGTCGAATGAGATCAAGAGACTATTCGACAACAAAAATATTTGTCAACAATTTTTTATTGTCGACGTTGTCGATAATGTCGACTAATCGTTTCAGCCCTACCGAGGTATGTACCGAACCGTGAGTTTTGTGTACCATTACACCCCTAATATATTATATATATATATATATATATATATATAACATGCATCTATACCTCTTAAGCAAACTAATACCTCTTAAGCAAACTAACCCTGGAACATAACCTGCTCCAGTTTTTGGAACCAAAAGTTGAGGTTATCTGCTTACTTACTCTTAAACAAACCCAGGTATGTCACATAACCTGCTTTCTGGAATACCTCCCAGGTGCTTCAAAATAAAACTATTTTACTAAAACTGAGCACTTAAAGGTTCGTACTTACAGACAAACTTGGAGGAATGGACATGTAATTTTTTTTTAATAATTCAATACAATATATCAAGACATCCATTAAAAAGGATTTGCATATTTTATTTGATTTGTTTCATGCTCACAAGTTCACACCCTCCTCATAAACTATGCCAACCTTAAATGACCCAAGTCTACTTACACAGAACACCTCTGGGCACTGCAAACACATCAAACCCTGCACACACACCTGTGTGACAGAGTACGTCAAACGTCTGAGTATGTGTCAAAGAGAGGAAAAACTCTAGAGAGAAAGACAGAGAGAGGTTAAGAGGGCTAAAGATAAAAAGGCAGTTAATCCTAATCAGTACAGACACAAATACACTCACAGACACAACCATACACACACAAGAATTCAAAAACACAGACACACACAGCATGTAAGAGCATGATCCAGATATCACTCTTGTATTTGTCTGTATGTGTCTAAACACTTCCTTTAATCAAGGGATCCGCTCCAAGACCAAAGGTGAACACACACACACACACACACACACAAACACGTTTATTTAGCTGTCTAAAAGACTTTTTTGTCTTCTTTTTCTTTTATAACTTGTGCAGACTAAACCAAACCCTAACCCTAACCCCAAAAATAATAAATAAACACAAAACTGCATATTTTATACACATAAAAACACAAACTGAAAGCTAAGAATATAAAGTATTGTTCAAAGGTTTGGGGTCAGACATTTTTTTTATTAAAGAAATTAATACTTGATAATAATATCAGTGCTATATAATAATAATAATAATAATAATAAATATAATAATAAACACTGTTTTCAACATTGATAATAATAAGATCAAATAAAAATTAAATCAAATAAACATCAAATTAGCATATTAGAATGATTTCTGAAGGATCATGTGACACAGAAGACTGAGTAATGATGCTGAAAATTCAGCTTTGATCACAGGAATAAATTACAATACAATTAAATAGAAAATTAGAAAATGTAAAAAAAAAAAAGAAATTGAAATATTTTTTCACTATATTACTGTTTTTACTGTAAAGATATTAGTCATATTGCCCAGTCATATTTATAGAGTCCATATGAGCTACAGGCCAGATAGTGAAATATATAAAGGGTATAAGTATAATAAAATGTGCAACATTTATCTGTTCTTTCTAAACACACACAGGAGAGAGGCCTGTGACATGCTAGCATAAAGAGCCAGCCAGAACGTTTGTGTGTATTCGGCAAATAAGACCAACACATGCTCCCTGCCAGATGTGAAATATTCTGTGTGTGCGTATGTGGCTTGCTTAAACATTGCTCAGCATCATTTAAAGCCAAATGCTTATACTGTAATGCTAAAATTTCCTGACCAGATCCCCCGCAGGCATACACTGTTACAGGCAAGGTTTTGCCTAAACTAAACATCTCCACAAGGACAGTAAAACCTGAAATGTTTATGCTAAATATCACTGTATAAATATTGCTGTAGTCTCCCTAACTTACTGTAGATGCACACAATTGTGCACAAATGGTACAACTGTACAATTTAACAAATCATTTGAGAGGTTTCTGGTCAGCGTGAATATTTGGCTTTCAAAGGATAGAGCAGATATTCAAATTTGTTTGCAGATACAGAAAACCAAATAAAATCCTTGAACTGTGCCATGCAAAACCACTATCTTTGTTTGCACAATGTGTGTGTGTAAACGTCCCAGTGCCAGTGAGACTGCTTGCAAAAGGAGAAAGATTGCAAAAGTGAAATAAATAAACGTTCCTGAGCTCTGATCAAATCCAGAGAGCTGGTGTGAATAGCGTAAGGTGGTATTAGTTTGGCTCCGAGACTGAACGTGGCCTACAGATGGATATTTCCTTCATAGCTGCAGGGTTTTTAATGTGACAGAAAGATTGCAAATCATATGCATGCAGCTGAATATTCATGCGAGACGAATGGTGCGGTTCAAAATAGAGAACTGTACAGTCGTTTATTATGGACGCGCTCTCTTTCTTTCTCACGTGTAGGAGGCAGCTCTGGGCAACTAGCCATGCTACATAAATATGCGTGACGCTCAAATCCTTCCTCTCTATATTTGTAAACGTATATTTCTCTCTCCCTCTCCTTCTTACTGATGTGGTACTTAAGATATTACCCTTAAAAACCCATCTGAGAGAAATGATGTCTATCCCAACATTCGGCCACTGATTCCATGTGACCTGCCGTTGGCCTTATAGAACCCTGAATGGAGCGCAGACAAGGTATGTTGGGTTATTTGGTTGCCATGACACCAGCCTAAATCAAAGCCAATCCCATCACTGCCAATGGACTGTGGAGGCGGAGCATGTGTTTGTGTGGGACTGCTGTCACCACAGATTTTTTTTTTTGTTAGAAAACTCTGTTACAAACTTTATGGTTTAAATAAATTTAAAGACTTTATTTCTTTAAATATTTTTTTTTCATTCAGCAATGCTGCTTGAAATTGATCAAAGGTGACAATAAAGCAAAAAACAGAGCAAATGTTTAGTACTTTTTAGGGGTTAATGCTGCGTTCATGTTGTGTTGGAAAATTTATATGATAAAGGCATGAGCAATTTTTAATAGTCAGAAAATGTAATCACAGCATTTCTGAATAAAACAAACCTTAACCAGAATGTTTGAGGAATATCAATACACATTGTGAATGTTAGTTAATACAATTTTAAACTAAAAATTTAGCAGAATTTACAACAAATGTCTTTTCTATTCCAGGAAAATAAACCCAAAACATTGATGATTATGCTGCACTACACTGTTCAATCAAATGCTCTCTAGAATGAGAATGTCCCTCCCCTGACAACCAATCAGTAAGTGTCAAAATCACATTTAAAGGCTGTGACGTAACTAGGGTTGTCAAAAGTACCGGTACTTCAGTACCAAGTCGGTAGTTAAATTTTAAAAATGTGACAATACCAGCATTTCCCCCTAGCATTTTGAGCGCTGTTGAGCAGATTCTGACTAACTTAAAGGAGTCATAAACTGCGTTGTTTATCTTGTTTTATAATGTTTCCTGGGGTGCACTTATAATGTTAGTATGCCTTTTACATCAAAATTTTACATCATAATTTAGAAATAAAAGGCTTTTTTCTACCCTGATTTTAGCGTGTCTGCTGTGAGACTTCAGTGTAAACGCCCATTGCTGTGATTGGCTAACATCTAGTTATCTACCTCTACCAAGTATTACTACCTCAAAAACTTTTAGCACATTTTACTATTACAACTTAGATTAGCTAAATTAAGTTTAACTAATTGTGAAAAGTGTTGATTATAGCATTACATTTAGATCTATGGCATTATATTTAGATGGTGGCATGAAAGGCTGCAGTGATGAACAGCCAATCAGACATGTTGTTGCGCACATGAAAGCAGTGATCTCGTCACTGCAACTCAATTTCTGCACACTAATGAATGCTTTCATCATAACTAACAGTTCAAACGCCATGTAACTAAGAGATTCGTTGAATAAAACGGGAGTCCAGAACTCAGTCACTGATAAACTTGCGCTGTTTGATTGACAGTTCCAGCAATTGTTAAGGGAACGTTCTTTGATCGCTTTCTATGTATAATTTAATCACCGTTTAAATATCAGATTATTTTCATCCTACTAAGAGTAACAACGTGAAGTTGACCATTTAGTCACTGGTTTGATTTCCTGACACATAAACAAAACATATCTGACTGCACATGAATCATTACATATCAAATCAGGCATTAGAATTAACACAGTTACTTACATGTTGCATTACTGTTGAGTCCATATCGTAAAAGTCTGTTTGCAAAGAAATGTGATTGATTTACCAAAGAATCCACAGTGAAATGTACCAAATACAAATAAATAATGCTCAACTGAGACACTCACATTGTTGAAAATAAACAACCATATTCCTAGCATTAGGATCCTTTGAAAGTTATTTCAAAGTTATTATATTTAATGTTATTTTTAGTCCTGCATTGCACTTCTCTCCTCCTCATCTCACTAACACACAGTGGGCGGGGCTAATGTTGCAATGATGAAGTAGGCGTTGATTTCTTCTGCTGGGGTGGCGTTTCACCTATCGTTGACATAGATAGGCTCAATCCGGGATAAGCCATTTACTGGGCCTGGTGTCAATAAAAGCTTTTATTGGACTAACAGGATATTCTTATAGTACAATGACCTCTTATATATCAAAAGCTCAAGGAGAAGTTGAATTCTCAATTCATGACCCTTTTAAACACCTCTGATTGGCCATTGTGTTCACGTGCTCAACAGATATGTCTGTTATTGGCTACAATGATCAACGCTTCAAAAACATGTTGTAAATAGACATCTTTGACGCTCTTCACCGAGGGCAACAGCGCTCAAAATGCTAGGGGGAAATGCTGGTATTGTCACATTTCATTACCGACTTGGTACCAAAGTACCGGTACTTTTGACAACCCTAGTTGTAACTAAAGCCTTTTTTAACAAAGTAATGCATAAAGTAAAATGTCTTGTCAAGCTATTTTATGGGTTTTTTAAATAAATAAAAGTAGCAAAAGGAGGAAATCAAAATGGAAATCTGAAAACCACAGAGACCAACAGGTGCCAAAGGCACTCACACACTCACACACACTCATATATGCACTCTAAAATGTATGCCAAAACATGTACGTATGCAAATACACACCGATTCTTCTATGTGAACTCATAATTAAACACACACACAGCTCAACACACCCAAAGTGCACAAACAAAAACGCTTCTGTATGTTGATGCATATGTATAAGGCCTGGAGTGATCTAATGCAAACACACACAGACACACAAACACTTTATATTTGCCTATTAACATACTAATCATGCGCTATCCCACCATCACTTCATCCGGTGGCATACAGGGGCCCTCTGTTTCGGCACACAAAAACACACACACTTTATTTCTCGCACTCTCTCTTTCTCTCGTTTATCCTGTTATCTCTGTAAACAAACGACAGACTCTCCTCTGCTCCGACAGAACGGGGGGGTTTGCCTTTCATTGTTTTAAGAGCGGGAAGATGCTCCCGTCTGATGAATGGGGCTTTCTGGAGCTGAGAGCCATGAAGCTTTACACACTCTCATTTACAGGCCTATTTTTCACACTCTTATTATGAAACGGACACACACACACACACACACACACACACACTCAGCTTTTCTTTCCCTTGTTATCCCATCCCCCTGTTCCTTGCCGTTTTCTCTTTGGTTTCATCCCTTGTTCTCTGCGTTCTTTCCCGCTCACCGAGACGGGCGGCCTAGATCTGTGTCCAAACTGCTTTCCAGGCCTATTCCCTTACACACAAATGCATGCCAGAATTGATTCGCTGTGTTTCTGTTGTGCTTGTCAAACGTTTTCCCTTACTAGGTGCTGCAAAAAAACACAACACCTTCTCTCTTTCACATTCTGTAAGTAACACCGGCAAGAATTTATTTATGATGGCTCGGCCTTTCACGAAGGAAGACGAGCCACTGAGTTTTGTGCCCTTCAAGCATCTGCTGGAAAAGGAAAAGTTTGGAATTGCGAAGCCCATGAGAGACTGACAGAAACTGACCTTTGAGAAATGGCTCAGATTACTCTGAAAGACCTGTCTGCTTTTTTTGTTGTTGTTGTTGTTTTGTTTTGTTTTTTATGAGAAATCTACAGTGTCACAGCAAAAGAAATGAACAAACATACAGCATGACCAGTGAAATTTGATTTACAACAGCCGGTTCTATTGAAAGGTGCACCCAGTTATTTTTTTCCACATTAAAAAGTTTTACACAAAAAAACAAACAGTACTATATGTTATTTTAAGATTATGACTTAGTGTAGCAAAATAAAAGAATTTTATTTAACATGTAGCATGTTGCATCATGGGGGCTGACATTTTGAGATCATGTGACTGAATACTTTACTTGTTTTATCTCGGTAACCGTCCGTTAATTGATTGACTCACTCACTGAACTGCAAGTCACTTTCAGTCTTGTACTGAACCTGTTACAATGTTATTTATCTATCTATCTATATATATATATATATATATATATATATATATTTATTTATTAATATACTAAACTAATAGTAATTATTCAATAATTAAAATTCTTTTTTGAAAGAAGGGTTTCTTCAAAAGTACTAAAGAATCTTTAAAGGAATCGTTTAGGAACCAGATTTTGATTCTAATGAATGAGAGGAAACTGTCTAAGATGTCCTACAAAGTCGATCGAGAAAAAAAAAGCAAGCAAACAAGTGCCACCTCCCTGCACACGTCCATGCAAATATCCAAAACAAAAATCTAATTGTATAAAAAAATAATTGACGTAGCTGTTAAGCTGAAAATCGGAGGACATATCGAGACGACGGGGGCGACGCTGGGGTTGAGCCCCCCGAGAGAGCCGCAGAGAATGGGTGAAAAGAGAGGGAGAGGGAGAGGAAGAAAGGATCAGAGGGAGAGAGGTTGGCAGCGATGAGGTTCTGGCACCTTCTACATAGAGCTCACCATACAGGGTGCCAAAAAATGGCAGACGAGGCTGCCCCCGTTCCCTTGCCTTTTCTCCGTCTCCCTCTCTCTCGCCCCTTGGCGATCTTGATCATCCCTTTCTCCTCTTTCTAAAGAGGTTTTATCTAATGAGCTCCATGAGAATTCAATCTAACAGCACTAATGCAGAACTTCTACTCCTATAGATTTGAGTTATGGCTCGGCTTTCCACGGCTGTTGCGTTGTGTGTGTGTGTAATGAGTAGGCCTGTACTGTTACTGAGCTCGGCATTGTGTTCTCTGACTCGTAACCAGAGTCGTTGTGAGTGGGCCACATTACTTTCTCTCTCTCTCTTACTCTCCAGAAACACGCAAACGCTTTTTTACTTTCTTTCAGTATTCTGATAGTCTTTCAGCATATCTGACAACATTTTTAAAATTAATTAACATTTTCAATATATATATTTTTTTTTTTTTGTCAGAGCAAATTATATAAAATTACACTCTAAAAAAATCTGGGTTAAAAACAACCCAAGTTGGGTTGAAAATGGACATACCCAGAGTTTGGGTTGTTTTAACCAACCTTCTGGGCAGTTTTATTGTAAACCCAACTATTGTTTAAAAATTACTGTATGGCTGGCTTAAAATGAACCCAAAATAGGTTGGAAATTAAAAATCAGACACATAATTACTAGAGGAAAAACTAATAATCAAAAGGTGAACATTTATTAATAAGCAATTTAATAAATATTTATTGTTTAATTATTATTAATTAAGCTTATTAATAAATGTTCATTTATTAAACATATTAATAAATGTTGATTTCCAACATACTTTGGGTTCATTTTAAGCAAGCAATACAGTCATTTTTAAACAATATTTGAGTTATGAATAAATCTACCCAGCAGGTTGGGCAAACATTTAACCCAACCACTGGATTAAAGCAGTCCATTAGCAGGGTTAAAACAAACCAACCGCTGGGTTTGTCCATTTTCAACCCAACTTGGGTTGTTTTAACCCAGCATTTTTTAGAGTGTACATTGAAAATGTTTAATTAAAAAATGTAATATAACTAGTTAAAAAGTAATCGAAGCATATTTCTCATACTAGTTTTCACTGAATGAACTCAAAGATGTTTTTCTTTTCATTTATATGCAGCAATATAATGATTTTATGTGTTATAAATTTTTATTAAAAAATGAAAAATGCATGCAAGGACTTTATAAATAAATAAATACATAAATCAATTTGAACTGATTAACAGAAATGAACAGAACTTACCAAAATAATACATTTTGGTAATAAAAGATCCCTCATATTTGCATGTTGTAGGATAAGAATTGATATTCAGTTGTTAATTATTATATAATCAGCAAAATAATCTCAGATATATTGTAAATATATTGCTCAGTGCTAATGTAGACAGACAGATTTCATGTTTGACACTAATAGAAAAAAAACTAAAGAAAGACCAGCAACTGAGAAGCGAAAACATTTGCTTCTTTCTGTTACTCTCAGTTTCAGTTTTTCACTTTTCTTTCTCAGTCTGTCCCTCCTGTAGAGTTTAAAAGCAGGTGCTCATTCAGTAGAGCTGACACTGGTTTGTTTGTTAATGTGTTTCACTTTTACAATCCTTCCTTTGTGCTCTTAAAAAGCCCATAAATGTCTCCGGTGAGTAGAAAGCTGAGAAAGAGATCTACAGTTATACTTCACGTCTGTCTTTCTTGAACAAATTCACTGAAATGAATCAAGCACGAAGACTTAAAAAAAAAAAATCACAAAAAATAGTCTAGAAATCTTGGAAGCTTAATAAGCGCTGCGGTGGCATATTTAAGCAAAAAACCCAAAGAAGCCCAGGTGAGTCAGAGCCGAGCGCAGTCCTAAATATAGGAGAAAAGTAGGACTACGGAAAAGGATGTGAGGAGATTCTCTACAAATAAAAATCTCTCTTACAGAGCGACAAGCGCAATCTGACCTACGACCCAAGCAGGAGGATTTTCCTTCCATTTCAACAGTCTATCAGACTTTCAGAAGGAGCCAGGAAGACAGGAAGAGTGACGGAGACAAAGAAAGACAGAGGAGTCACTTGGAAGCAGAAAGAGCGATGAAAGAAAGAGAGACGCGTTATGTACACTGGCTTGAAGTGAATGACGACTGCTGAAATAATCTGTTTAACAGCTATTCCAAACATTTCATTTCCAAACAAAACACTCCCACAATGCCGCATCCAGACAGAGACAAATCTTTTTCGTTTCAGAAAGCGGTCATGCCTTTAAATCAAAGAAAAACAATCTTTTTCTCATAGTTAAACAATTAGAAAACAGTCATTATTCCTAAAAAAAAAGAAGCATTATTGACAGAAAACAAGAAACAACAAGCATTTATTAATTAGCTGTGTAATAATAAGTTATTAAAACAATATATATTATAGAATAAATAATTTAGCAGAAATAAATCCACTAGAATGCACAGATTTTTCTCCTCAATTTAACAGCCGTTTTTATTTCTAAAGAGCTGCAGTTAAACACATAAAATGGCATAAAGCACATTTTTCACACCTCTTCAATGGTTAAATATCAAATTTCCTGTGTGGAGTGTCAAAGCAGGGAAAAGTTTAAATGATGTTCTCATAATAACAATATATTAGCAGCACTAACAATACATCCCTGGATATAAAATTAATATTCTCCTCACCCAAAAGCCACTTCCCTCCATTAGGACAACTTTCCCCATAATCACCACCAATCTCAATGGAAACACATTTAAAACACATTTACCTCCACAATACTCCTGGTTTATTACTTACAGTCTTAAATAAACTATTCATTTCGCACTTCATTCAAAGACAAAAATAAGCCTAAATTTAGTGAAGTATGGAACATTTTCGAGTCAGATCCCAAAAACCTGTTAAATACACAAGGGTAGCGGTTAAAGATTTGGGCCTGGGTTCAAACTCTGACAATCCATTTTTTAAGAGTCTCACTAGCAAGTTAACATACGATGCAGACAAAAGGAAAAAATTGTTTAATAACAAACATAAAGTCTAACGCTACAGAAACCAATCACTGAAATAACAAGAAAAAAATTGGTTTAGCTTAGTGAAGTACTGAACAAAAACATTTTAAATGAACAGTTAACTCTCTGTGTTTTAAAATAGCAAGAGAGAAAGTTGAAAAAAAGAGAGACTCAAAAAAAAGTAAACCAAAGTTCATACACACTCATAGATATTCGCACACAGTTTTTGTCCTAACTAGCCACGATGGCGACACGACGATTCTATTTCAGAAACGGTTTCTATTTTTCTGCGACGTCACGGCTGGAACAGCAACACAAAGTATATGGCAATGACAATCTCAGGTACTGTTTGTGTGCTTTATTTAATGTTAAAAGCGTCTAATGTGACTTTGAATATCATTTTCTGTCTTTTATAGCTATACTGAAAGCAACAATGGACAAGTCACCTCAGATCTTCAAAATACATAAAATGAAACAAGAATGATCAAACTGTCAACTCATTGTGAACAGACAAGTGTATTGTATGACAAAGATTGTTTCAGTAACTCAGTATGCAATTTTAATAATGTTAAAATGGTGTAATATTCATGAATTTGGTTATTTACTTATCCATTTTGTTGCGAGTGCCGGGAGCTTGCTGAGAGAACCCGCCCACACGCTCTTTTGATTTGCTGTGATTTTTGATTGACATTATCGCGTCTCATTGTCGCGTCAGGTGTGGACAAATTGTTTGTCGCTTGAATCTTATCGCATCGTGTCTGGTTAGGACACGGTGTTACACTAAACCTACCCCGAACTGTTGGTTTAACTTAAAAAGTGAGCTGCTTGCCTTAAAATTTTGAGTTAACTGAAATTAAAAATTTGAGTTAATACAATGAAGGTGATTGGTTTAATCAACAGAAACTCAAAACATTATGTTATCTGAACCACATTAATTATTGAAGTTGATTTGACAAAAGAAAAAAATGTTGTGATAACAAATCATAAAAATATTTTTTATAGAGTACCAATCAACTTTTGGCATTTTTGGAATCAAACAAAATCACAGTTTAGTATGTTTTTAAGCCATTTGGTTTACGAGGAAACAGGAAGTGTCCTTGTAAACCATGTTTAAGTTGTAATACCCATGTCATTAACCCATGTTAATAACACCTATGTCACATTTGTGTCCTCATAAACCATATATACAAGAACACACACTCACACACAAACACGCATCTTCCCGCACCAAAGGCATTGCAATAGTGCCAACTAGAGCAATTACTGAAGCGACTCCCGAAGCTGTCCTTTCTCTTGTTCTCTCCTGCTTTCTTATGGACACAAAAGAAGAATCCTCGGTTTGAGAGTGTGACAATGAAGGCCACATTTAATAATGATAAACAAAGAGTTTGTGCTGCGAATAAACAATCACAAGGACAAAATAAACACAAAGCAAAACAAATAAATTAAACAGCTGAACCATAGCATTCAAACAAAGAATGCAGAGATATTATTTGGCACGCACAACAAATACCTGATTTCAACTGTCAAGCTATTTCAAATTAGGATAATTGTGGTTTTATTTTGGAATGTGCAATTTAAATCAAGAACAAAAATAAGATAACAACTAAAAGAAAAATGCCCTGAACCAGAGCAGCGCATGCATGGAGACTGTGTGCGTCTGGGGTTGAGAAAGGCCCCCTGAGCTCTGGCACAGGACGCCATGGGCCCCGGGATTCTGCACGGCTGCCCTGCAGGGTGCCAGTCTCCGCCGGGGCTATTTGGAGCCTGATAAAAGCGGCAGTGCACACTGGAATTAGCCTGATAAGATAAGACCGCAGTACAGCAGCAAACATTCTGAACGGGCAGTGCGATGGCCAACCCTGCTGGGCACAGAGTGAACCAGTGCGTACGCTCACTGAGAAACTGAAACACAGAGAGGAAACTGTTCAGCTCGGCAGTGGCGGTTTAAAATTCAACTGCTAATATTTTGTTAATGGTCGTTTTAATGTTTTTAACTGAAGATCTTTTGTGGTTTGTTTGTTTGCTATACTATAAAATTAAAATGAATTAGCAACAACAGGAAAAAAAAGAAAGAAGGCAAGAAAGCAATTTCAAATTTGTAATCATCACAGAATTATGGAGCTGTTGGCCTGAGTGTGTTTGGCCGATCTTGTGTGCGTCAGAGAGAGTGTTAGCCGTGTCAGAAACCGTGTTTGGCAATAAGCGTATGAGACTGTGCTGGTAACTTATCCATGAATAAACACACACACTAAAATGATACAGCTCTAAAACACACTGCCAATGAGAAAACAGGATGGCACTGAAGAATTGAGGCCAGCCGCTTGGTTTTCTCTTGTAAACACAACCAATACACTATATCTTTTAAGCACCATCACAAAACAAAAGAAATAATAATATTATACACAATAAAACATCACAAAAACGATGAAATTACCTCAAGAAATTCATTAAATAAGCAATGGCAGAAATGCATTAGATTCACATTTCAGCAGGGTTCCCAACTAATTTCCATGAATTATTCCAGTTTTAAATTTCTGAAAGGATTTAAATTTAAATGCCATGCATTTATAGTTTTAACAACCTTATTAGTGTACAAATGTCTCTAAAAAACACAAAATCATCCTGCGGTTTGAATGCAATTTGATAGGATTTTTTCCATACAGACTTGAATACATATATTTGCATGATTTTTAAAATGAGTTTTTCATTCCCAGATTTTTCCATGATCGTGGGAACCCTGTTTGAGAAGTAATTTCGGCTCTGGCTGCAGAACACAGAAGCTCAAATCAAGTGTTTATGTGTGCTGGATGTGATGGTGATGGTTGATGGTGATGGTTATGGGGGGGTGTCACCTTACCCTGAATTCCGACCCCTCTTAAATAAACACGTTCAAGTCTCAGTAGCTGTAGGACAGAGAAAGAGAGCGTAACCCACTGACCTGGCATGTGGACGAAGTAGGCCAGGTACAAGTCCAGCTCCTTGACGGACACTCCGATGTGGTGCGGCTGCACGCACAGGCTGTGGTTGGAGCACTGCGGGGACTTGACCAGCCTCTCTCCATCCGTGCTCTCCAGCGGGCTTCCCTTAAACAGGATCACCATCACCAGGTCCAGGCGCCAGACCTTGTCGGCCTGCCGCAGGCAGTCGATGCGGCGGATCTTGCCCTTCTGGTCGGGGTTGGACAGCACGCAGCACGGCGGCTTCTTCCCCGTGATGGTGAGCACGAAGTCTTCGCGGAACTCCGGCCGGATGTCCTTGCGCAATTTGGCCAGCAGCCGCGACGCCCACTTCTGCTTGATCTCGGGCTTCTCGCCCAGGAGTTCGTCTTTGACGGCACGCTCCTCGTCCTTGGACATGCGCTTCTCGTGCTTTTTGAAGTACTTGCGCTTGCGGGCCTGCAGGTTGAACCAGGTGTAGGAGAAAGCCCGCACGTGCGGGAGGAGAGCCTCGATGAAGGGATGGAATTCATCCTGGAGGGATGGAGAGAGGGAGGGAGAGAGGAGGGAAGGGGAGAAGACGTTAGAATTGCGGAGCATGAGAGCGTGCTTGGCTCGGCGACGCTCTGCCAAGGAAGGTACGGGAAATGTATGATTGTGTGTTTGTGAGGATCACAAACACACACACACACACACACACACATACATACACACTCAAATATCCATCATAAGCATCATATAAATACAAATACTGCAAGGCTAACTTAGATTTAACAAGAATTCCTAACAAAGTATTTAATAAAATTATAGACTAAATTTTTACTGAAATGTAACCTTGCTTTTTTTCTTCTACGTTTCTCTTTTTTACACTGACATTGTTGGATTTCAAGAGATCCTTTTCTCAGTTCAAAACAGACAATGATGTTTTTGAGGGACAGACGTAAAGAGTCCGCAACAGCTGCTCACTGTCGCTTGTGCCAAACCGCACAACCAACCCCTGCTACCGCGTGTCCTGATCCAAACTACATCGCCACACAGACACAGAATCAACACGCCACAGACAAAACACTCAAGACATGCAGCAAAACAGCAAAATAAAATAGTTACCATTCTGCACTTTCATCATAAACCCTGCTGGAGTGGAAAAACAAGTGAAATGTCTTCTCGGCACTCAACTCGACACTACATGCCCCGCTTATTAGTAGATTTTTTTTTGTTTGTCGTTGCACAAAATTATCAAGGTAAAGAATTTAAAAGATTTCAAAAAGGTAAAATTTTGTAAAAATGTCCAGTCGATTAAGAAGAAAAAATCTTGGAGGAGCCAAGCAGTGGCATAGCTCTGGAGATAGAGAAACAAGAAATGCAAGAGAGAAATATTTAATATACAAAACAGGGAGAAATGAGAGAGAGAAAAAAAGTTAGGGAAAAAAAAAAAATGGGGATTTTGCCAGTCACCAAAAACAAAAATAAAATAAAAAATACAAATTACATATGAACACAAGAAAGCGGACAATGAAACTGCTCGTAATCAAAAAGTATTGTACTCACTGTTAGAGAAAAAAACGTACACAAATAAATACACAAATACCGCAACAAAGAGAAAGAAATGTTTGGCAAAGCAGTAAGTGGTGTTTGTTCAGATATGCGTGCTCTGCATTCGACTCACAGAGAGCGAGAGATAGACAGAGAATGGGAGATAGACAGAGAGAAAGAGAGGGGGTAGAGAGGAGCGAATGGAGAGCGCAAAAAAAATTAAAAAAAATGAGAGAACCGAATCAATGTTGGAAGAGCGCGTACGACCGCTGGCAAACCCGATAGAAGCTTCTTTTTTTCCCCTTTTTCCTCTCCAACTCTATCTCTCTCTTCCTCTCCATGCTCTTTTCCTATCCATTGCCTCAGAGTGTGCCAGCGCGAAGCTGAGCCCACCTATTTGGCACCGGGTGCCCGATCGCTCAGCCAATACGCACGCTTGAAGGGCTGAATGGGAGGGAGGCAGGGACGGAGGGAGGGTGAAAGAGACGGAGCGAGAGCGAGGGGGGGGGATAGTGTAGGGTTCGGTCAGTGGGTTGGCTCCTTACTTTGCCAAATTAACAAGTTCCTATCTTGTGCAACGGCAAAGTCCAGAGCACATTAATTTTACATGCGCCAATCAGCGGCGCCGCCCGTATTCCATTCCCACCCCAATTTACCTCCATTTTCTCCCTCTTGTCCTCAAGAATTGCACTCAGATGCACACACGCACTTTTGCCATTTTCACCAATACACTTGCCATCTCCTCCATCGAGCGAGTGAGAGAGCGCACAGCAGTGTCCCCATTTGCCCCGTCCCCTCCCTCCATTGAGCGGCGTGTGAACGTGCGGGCCAGAACTCCCAGCAGACACTACAGACCAGCAGCTGCCTTTAGACTCGGCACACAAACAAAGAGTAAAGAGAGAGACATAGTCCACAGAAGAACAACACTCTCTCTGAGATTTATCTGAAGACGTGTTGGCATCAGATGCATAGGTTTTGACGCAATAAACAGAGGTTTATTACTTTATCACCACTTCTATTTCCTATTTAAAAAATGTTACTATCAAAAAATCTTATTATTATTGTCTTCAAAGAAAATAATAAATCCCCAATTTCCTTATAATGCGTAATCCAAAGAGTTTACATGCTGCTTACAAGACCATAGCAGCACTCAACAATTAACTTGTCTTATACAGTATTTTTATGAGTTCAACCACTAAAAAAAAAATATTTTTAATAAAGCACATATTTTTTTAATTAGAATATAGATTCATATTTATATATAGATGTATATATGTATATATGTAATAATAAATTATTTTTTTATTTTTAAAAAAATTAGCCTGACAAAAAAGAATTAAGATATTTCTTCATTTATTATTAAATATAAAGTATATACTTCACATTTTTTAATACTAATTATATTAGTATTCTTTAAAGAATATTTCATTTTTTAATATATTTCATAATAAATATATTATATTATAAGATAATTGACATTATATTTGTCAAAGAATACTTTATTTAATATATAAAGTATATATATATTAATTTGCAATAATAGCTCAATGCTCCAATAATAAAAATTCCATGATGCTTGTTTATAATTCCATAAATCTTTTGCAGGAAAACAATGACATACTTTAACTTATTTACTATTTTCAACCCAAGACTGCTGCAAATCAATCTCTCAACGTCCTTATAGACAGCTAAATTTACCACGCTTACATATTTAAATCACCAGGATTTGTAACAACAATATTCACTAGATCACTGAAAACCAAATATATAAGTCTGCACGGCGCATGCACATGATCAACGAACACCAGACATAATGACAACACTGCATTGGTCACGGCAGCCCTGAGTGATTTAGTGTACGAAACATTCAATGCTCAAATCCTGCACCAAACTATATATACAACATATTAAAGGAATTCAAAGGTTGGTCAAGCCCTGTTCCCAATGATCCGTTATGATCCATGGACAGAGCCAGGGAAATTGCTAGCTTGGGCAGATTCATATCAAGTGATTTAATCTGGTTTAATCCCTACAATGAGTTTACGCAACATATGCCACTCTCTCAGGGCTACGCGACACCTTAGGGCGACCATCAGGCCTACCCGAGACCACCGGGTCAAACAGCCTCATTCTCAAAGCAACTCACTTTGCAGTTGCCAGTAGGCACCTGCTGTGTAAACGCAGCGTTTCCTAACAAACAAAGCTGAGCGTCAGGTTGGTGTGTCATCTTGTTTGTAAATGTTCCACTGGCTCGCAATTCACTTTGCATAATTCCGATTTAAATTAAAGCAAAGTTCTACACAATTCATATCAGTTGACTGTGTACAGAACAAGGTGTATTGGTATTTTGTTTTGCATACATTTTGTAGGCAAAACTGAAATCATTCTGCATGTTGTTGTGTCTGATTTAGCTTGACAGACTACATGGATTTTGTGTCTGACACATTAATTTTCATGAAATAATTTCCATGTCTCCAAACAAAGAGTTTGCAAGTGTCTGCATTAAATGGCCTAGGGGGAAAGGTGTCAGTAACAAGTTCATTGTTCTTGCTTGAATTATTGGTTGAACGATTACATCAAATCTGACATAACTTTGGATGAAGCGAATTTTATTATGACAGCATGAACTTTGTGTTATCGTGAGACTAAATTAGTATGCAAGCCATAAACGGCATGTAAACGGCAAGCTTGCTGGATTTGTTCATTGCCGAGTGACCTTATTCAAACTCTTTTACACCACAGCCTATCTTATCTTTGTATGACACTCTCCTCTCTAAACAGCGCCCTTTGTCTTACCCAAGAAAAAAGAAGAGCGCAAGAGGAAGATAAAAAAAAGTTTGAGAAAGAGAGAGGCAGACAAAAAAAGCACGATTTCTACGAAAGGCTGTCTCGCTCTGCTGCGTACTGCTTGTGTGTTTTTTGTCTGTATAGCAAGGCCTACTTCTTCCAGAGAAAGAGAGAAAAAGGCTGAGATTGTGAAAAGAAAACTCGCCAGCACATACACTCACACACTATTTTCAGAATATGTGCTGAAATTGCCTGTTACTCTATATTACACCACACATGCAGCAAAGCACATTAAAGTTAAGTGTCCTAGCACATTAATGAATTTTGCTTAAATCAAATTTCTACTCCAGTCCAAATGACTGATGTTTTGGGCTTTTTGTGACATCAAAAGTCCATTAGCATTTTTAAAGGGTTTAGTTTGTATGATTGCCCTTTAAGTGTAGCCAATATAAAGACTATAACATTAAGTTTGGCCCATCTGGCTCACTAACAAATAGGCTTAATTATAACTCAAAAGTACCTTTTTTATTTTCAAACAAAACACCGAAAGGAATACAATTCTGGACGAAATTCAAGGCCAATAACTACATAAAATGGTGCCTTCTAAATAGGGGCTTAACAGTATCATACCTTTGGCTTTTCTTTTAAGATAAATGTATTGTATTCTTTTCATTTCTTCAACGGTGTCTGGCTTCCTTAAAAACCTACGACAACGGAGATGTAAACCGCTAACGGTTTTTTTAAATCGCGTTGGCGGGTGCTCGAGCTCCACCATACTGGCGCGAGACAGAAAAAAAGGCTGCGGATGGAGCGGAGCAGACACTCGCGCGGCTGATGCGCGAGAGCTGAGGGATCTGACATGAATTATAGTGAATGTAGTTTGGAAAAAAAATAATAATAATTAAACTTTTATTAACATACATTTACCAACAGAAAAAAAGAGCACTTCCCTAAATTAAAGGCCACACCCAGAGATTTTATATCCGTGTAAAAAACTAGGCAACATAACACCACTAATTTACACATTAACGAACTAAAAAATTTTTTTTTAAAAAAATCCTTCTAGTTTTAACGTACATGAACGGAAAAAACGAAATCGAATACATCAACAAAGAAAACAGGCCTATTTCCGACAATTGGGAGACATCCGAATAGCGTAGCCTGCCATTTGGGAGCATTCAGTTAGCCTAATAAATAACTGAAAATCAAAATACGTTAAGAAAATTATTTTATAAGGCCTATATATTTACTCTTCTGTCCCATGAGAACAGCTATATGTTAAATACAAAATAAGATTCATCTTATTTTATCTAACGTTATACACCGAATTCAATAAGCAATTTCTGTAACTTGTGCGGTGCCAAATCGGTTTGCCATTATGAGACTCTGGCGTTTAAAAAATAATAATAAAGATCTGTTTTTTTTTTTTTTTTTTACACCGTCATATTTTTAAACTAGCTATTTGTAGAATATCTCGACATAACTAGACTAATTAATTTTTTAATAAACACCTTTTAAAATGATGCTACGTTTGATGACTAACTTTTCCCTTCAACCAATTCAAACATATTTCAACAAATTTTAAAACAAAACAAACAAACCAAAAAAAAATCATTAATGTTTAATCTATGATCTAAACTGGGGAAAATGCAGATGATAGTTTGAATACGTTAGGTCGGTCTGCCATACATCAAGCTTGTCTCTCATATAAATAACATTTACCATAAATATAGTGCAAACAAGAAAATATTTCTTCATCAAGCATATAGCCTAAGGCTATGCAAGCAGCTCGTATCCTAACTTTTAAGAGTTTTAACCAAAGCCTGTAACCTGAGGATCAAATAAAAGAAAATATTTTTTACTTACCAAACAGCAAACCGTTCACTAGCTATGCTAATAGACGTGTTTTTGGAGAGCTGTAGTGGTGCTTTGTGTGCAATTCATTCAGTTTAAAACTGATACGCTTCCAAGACGTTTGAATATCTGGGAGTAATTTAAGTGAGTTCAGTTCCGCGGGTAAATAATCTTAATGCATACAGAAAAGCTACTGAGACGTACTTTGTAAAAATAAAAATATCTGAGGCACCGTTTGAGGTTCCTCAGATTAGCAGAACCACCCAAATGGATGTAAAAACAAAATGTTGGCAGTCTTAAAAGTACATTTTTACATACATACACACGTGTCAATATATATAGCCTATATATATATATATTCAGTTACAACAAAAGTTTCTCAGATCGAGTATTTTCACCTGGCGGTAAACAGAAATCGCGTTGGACTGAGGGAGTAACCATAGCAACAGTAGGCCGCTTGAGGTTTTTGCGTCAGGATTTTAACAAAAAATAATTCTTATTACTTATCACTTCATTACAGATTTACATATCACTAAAATTCAGTGTTTTGCTTTTTTAAAAAAAAAAAAAAAAACAAGCTTGTTGACCAACTGTGCTAGCAATACGAGCACCAAAAGACAACCTCGGTTGCACAGAAAATTTCCTGCAGATATTTCCTTGAAAGAGCCCATAATGGATACCCTAATCTGCAGTAGGCTATTACAGTTTGTTCTTCCATTCAAGAGTTAATTGGGTAGGCTACATGCACATTCATAATCCATAGCTGTAAGAATAACACTATTTCTATTTAGAGACGCCTATTAAATATGAAAGTAGAAGCATTCATTACATGAATAAGGCTGTTTGCGTCCGCGGGGACATGTGTCGGTAGATCAGAGATCTGGACTCGGCCGGTGAGATCAGTCGGAGACTGATGAAGTGTAAACTGGAAAAAATGCCGAGACAAGTACGGCGTGACACCACAGCATTGCGCCGCTTACGCAGCGACTAAATACAACCGCTCCGACTGCCCTAAATATTGATACTGCCCTACTGTGAGCGCAGTGAACTCTCCCCGAGTGTGTGTGTGTGTGTGTGTGAGAGAGAGAGAGAGAGAGAGAGAATAACACCATTAGTGGACAAAGGTAAATTATTCATATAGAAAGTAAATCATATTTTTAATATTAAAATGCAAAGAGTTTTCATTTAGGGACAGGGATAGTGTGTAAAAGTAGGCTTTTATTTATTTATTTTTTTAAATCGTTAGATAAACACATGGTATCCTACAGAACACACTGAGATGATTATTAATGCATTAGGCACAAATCCCATGTTTTATTACTTTTGTGAGACTTATGATAGTCTGTATGTTTAATATAAACTTCTGCACAACATAAAATCAACCTAGTATGAAAACAGTTTTAAACAAATATCTGGCTACCTCTTAAAGTGTTGAAGCTGGCCTGTCCCATTACAGATGTCTTGACCTGACCTTGAACTATTAAAGTATAGTAAAACAGCTTCATTTAGGCTAAATTCGCAACTTTGATTCTAATTCTGGTGTATTTTTTAAATTTTATTTTTAATGCTATATATTTTTTTTTTTTTTTCAATTTAATTGTTTAATTTTTTTCTATAAAATGTAACATCAAACAAATCAGGGTTGTATTTACGCAATCAATATTTTCACTGACAAATTGATTTAAAAAGAAAACGTGGAATTTCAGACCATATTGTTCCCTATTCATTGAAAGCGCCATAGGAGATTATTAAAACTCCCTAAAAATCTGCAATGAAAGCATTTTTTTTTAAACCATGCATAAATGTTGCTACTACCTGACAGATATCACTGAAATGTGTGTCTGTTTCTGCGACAGCCTAGGCTCTATAAACGGTAAAAACGAGTGTCAGTTTCCTGACACGGATGAGTTGATCTAATTCAGTGGATCTAGCAGAAGACAATCGTTTTATTTCACTCTGAATCCTCACCTTACCAGTCATTAAAAAAAAAAATAAAGTATTGTGTGGTGGTGAAGGACCAAGGTATTGAAAAAAACAAAAACAAAGCAAGACTGTTCTTAAGCAAGACTGTAAATCAACATAAAACGCAACCAAAAATCCAAATGCATCAATGTAAATGAAATTCGATCTGACTGTGGGCGGGGCTACGCAGCCAAACAAAACATTCTATCACAGTCAGTTGCTCACAACAGAACATACAAAAACTCATATTTACATGGAAGAGCTTTATCATTTGTCGCTGTCTGGTTTGCAAACAATATAAAACTGAAATCCTAGAATCACTACTCAGTCATGAGGAAGTTCAGTTACCGCATATGCATCTATCACAACCTGTAAATAACTGCAGTGTAATTATGGTTGATATTTCAGCAGCTCCAGTGCCAAGTGCCAGGTTTAAACTAGAGATGTTCTGAGCTCTCCAACACGCACCCCTCCACCCTCGCTTTTATTCTCATTCTTTTCTTTTACCTCCGCCACTCCGCAAGGCGACATGCCAACCCTTCTCCTAAACTGGGCATCGTGCCCTACCCTTTATGCAAATCAGGCACCCACCACCTCCTGTCTTTCTGCCACTCTATCTCTCTTTCCATCTTAACGCTGTCTCTGTCTTGCCCCACACACACTAGTCATGTCATTTGTCTTTTTTCCTGTGCATTTACACTAATTTTTTTACATTTCTGTCACTCAATTTTTAATTATTCTATCAATCTAGCTCTTCTGTCTCCCGTCTTTCTATGACATATTTTCATGCCTCACGGTATTCACAAAGGATATAAACCCTATTTCCTCACCAGCCTGTATCGTTATGTCGCCATTACACCACACTCCTCGAGCACTTCTTCATTAACACATGCTACAGGGCAATTTCATTTTCAAGGGTGTTTACAGTAATTTTGCAAAGATCAGACTGACAAACATGCACTAAATACCCACAAACACTCCACTAACAACTCAAGTGTAAAAATACACACACACTTTTCTCTCTCATGCTCATCCCTTTTAAGCAACAATTTAAGGCAGGGATTCCCAAACTTTTTTGTGAGCTGGAAGCTCTTGGATGTTAAATATTTACTTGAAATACCACCTGAGATTTTAAATTACTCTTTTAATAATTTAATATGCATGCTCACAGTTCTCTGATGTCAGTTAGTGGTCACGACATGCAAGCAAACAGATAAAATATCTAATCCTTTTTCTAGTAAGTGATATACATGTAAATATCATCAGTTTGCGATAAAGACCCATCATCCTGTGTCATCTAGAGTTTCATGGCAGAACTTTATATATATATATATATATATATATATATATACACACACATATATATATATACACACACTAAGTTCTGTCATGAAACTCTAGATGGCACAGGATGATGGGTCCTTATTGCAACCTGATGATATTTACATCATTAAATACATGGCACAAGCTGACTGGTTCATGTCGCATCTGCAGCCAATGAGCTTGCTGCTCAACATTTAAAGGGGTCATATAATGCCACTTTTACAAGATGTAAAATAAGTCTCTGATGTCCCCAGAGTGCGTATATCTAGTTTTAGCTCAAAATACCCCACAGATGATTTTTTATAGCATGTTAAATTTGTCACTTTTTGAGGGTGAGCAAAAACGCTCCGGTTTTGTGTGTGTCCCTTTAAATGCAAATGAGCTGCTGCTCCCAAGAAAAGGGCGGAGTTTCAAGAGCTCGTTATAACAACACCAATTACCTCAGACTCCCTGAAAATGTCAGAAACTGTTCAGCCTTTTATGTTCAAACCGGAGTCGGACAATGATGGAGAGACTCGAAGAAGTGACAGCATGTAGAATGCAACAGGATGTTTCTGAACGGTTAGTTGATGAATTTATGTAGCTGATGTGGAGTTAACTATCTTAAAGTCATTGATTAGCATATTCTGTCATGATAATCTATAAATCGCTCATGTGGGAACTGTTGTAAGATGCCAACAGAATACATGCTGCATGAAGATAAAACAGGTATAGTTTAGTTTAATTAGTTTAATTCCGCCAAGACCAAATACATTAACACTGTCATATACATTACCATACTAAACAGAGTTGTCATAACAGAAAAGAACAAAGACTCTACTGCTCATGGAAATAGAGTTACAAGTTACACCGCGTCTACACCAGATGCGACCGTTGTCGCGTTGCACCGCAACAGCTAAAAGCTGTACGCCACAAACCGACCGTTGCAAAGCACTTGGACTACCTCAGAAATAGAACAGGGAATCCATTTACTGTCAGGAATTTGTTGTGTTGCGTCGCGACGCAGCCAGTGTAGACACGGTGTTACAATGCAAATCTTTACGTCTTAAATTCTTCACTTTCAAACACTCAAGCTTTTAACACACCAAAATCTTGAGCTTTTGTTTTGGTGGAATATTGGTGAAATGCTTTAAATTTCTGTCCACAAAAATGTTGGAAATTATGTGAATGTGAATGCAATTGAAATGTATTTTAATGTTCGATTCAATTAATTATTAGCTTCATTAACTTATGAACCCCCTGCAGTAAACAATATATCAGTACAGTACTGTATCACTATGGTTGATGTGCTGAGCAGCCATATTGGCTTCTGAAGTCGAGGTTGTTGCACTTCCCCTGAGTTTTCCAGTTGCAACTTGAGGGGGCATTCCAGTTAAAAGTTCCTACTGGGAACTAGGACTTTCCCACTTCCAAGGACAAATAGAACGCAGCATAAGACTTTGTTTTCACATCTCAGCTGTGCAGACACACTCTCCAGCAGCAGGACAGCACATTTACATAAGGTAAACATTGGCTCGCTGACTAGTCCACTACTTTTCTGGATGACTAGAGAAAACGAGTAGCCATGCAAGAGCTAGATCAACAACACAAACACGAAACACAAAACACAAAACACAAATGAACTCACCGGTCACACGCATGCTCTGTGATGACTGGATGTAATTACATTACAATGGCAAAGGTGACAGTGAATGGCCACTAGCCGCATGAGCATGACACACTCACACATGTGCACAATGAGCTACAATGCCTGTGATGAAACCATTTGTTAAAGAGAGAATAGAGCTGATGTGGGAGTGTGTGTACGAGTATGTGATAGAAAGAGAGACAGGTTAAAGAGTTTTGACAATCACTTAAAGGGTTAGTACACCCAAAAATGAAAATTCTGTCATTGATCATTGAATATAAGCATAAATTCAATCTATTCATCATATAAAGCGATCGAGTCTCTTCAGAAAATTTGGACTAAACCGCTCAATTCATATGAATTAATTTTACCATCTCTTTATGAACTTTTTGGAGCGTCAAAGTTTTTAGTTGCATAGCTGTTTATGGAGGGACAGAAATCTCTCAGATTTCATCAAAAATATGTTAATTTGTGTTTTGAAGATTAACGAAAGTTATACGGGTGTGGAACGACATGAGGGTGAGTAAATGATGACATAATTTTTTTTTTTCGGTTGAACTATCCCTTTAAGAATGAATTATTAATAATTGGTGGTTGGTAGATGTGGGGTTTTCAAATAAATGATGCCAATATCTAAAGAGCTAAAGATATATCTAATATTTAGTACATAAATAATACTATTTAAAAACTCCATAAGACACAAAATTGTTGATATGGAATGAACACAATATTTACTAGAATAACGTTTTTATTGATAAGGCTGTCACATTTTGGAACTATACTGATCTCAAAATAGCCAAATGTTGGTCGATACATTTTGTGTATCTAGGAAAATGACTAGAAAATCATGTGACACTGAAGACTGCAGTAATAATGCTGAAAATTCAGCTTTGATATGACAGGAATAAATTTTAAAATTCAAATAGAAGACAGATATTTTAAATCATAGTAATGTTTCGCAATATTACTTTTATTACAGTATGTTTGTCAAATAACTGCAGCCTTGGTGAGACTTCAAAAACTTTTTAAAAAAATCGTTCTTTTGAATGATAGAGTATAAAAACTGAAACTGTGATTGCTGCATGACGTCACAAGCTCACAAATGGTCTCTGTTTCATTTCTGACAGTGAACTCTCTCTCTTTCTGTCTCTCTGTGTCAGTATTTGTCTCATCTGTCAGCCGCTTTCCCTCATTAAGTGCCGTCCAGCATTAGTTCTGTCAGTTCAGGACAGGTGCAGTGGTAATGAGAGGGTAACACTGCATGCTCTGAGGGCTTTCCCATTATAGTAAGCTTAATCCAGGGTTAGGGAATGTGTGTGTGCTGCAGCTGGGGTAAGAATGTGTATGTATGTGTGTGTGTGTGTGTGTGTGTGTTTATAAGTGGAAGAGAGACTGGAGAGAGAGAAAGAGTTGTTTGTGTGTTTACTGGCACTCTCCTTGCGACTATATTAGCGTTTTTCTCAAAACTTCACGTTTTATAACAGTTCTTTGCTTGTGTCTTAATCTGCCTGCTTAGAAACAAAAATAAATAAATATATAAAAATATATTGCAGTTCTTCTCTACATGACAACCACATCTTGCTTGCTAGAGCTTTGAAACTGGTAAGTGGGAATAAGATCTGAAACAGCTGGAGCTCTCTAGAGAGCACTAAAGACACAACCTTACACGTCAAGATATTACCACCTCATCTGTGCTCTCTTAATCTGAAACCTACAGGAACCTGGAAGGACAGAAGCAAGAGAGACAGCGAGTAAATGAGCAAAAGAAAAGCATAAGCTACAAAAAGGCTAAATAAATACATTTTCTGAAGACAATGTGAGCGCGCTTACCTATGCAAAACTTGCCAATGGCTGTACTATGACATTGTGGGAGGTTGCCAGAGTCGTCTTTTTGAATTTTAGATGGTTGTTTACTGGCCCAAGCCAAAATAAAAACAAAAAAAAAAACTGTTTCTGTAATATTCTAGTACATAGACACAGCTCGATTCATCCATTTATTTTAAATCTGTGTGGTAGTTTCATCAATTTTATCATCCACTGGATAAAATTCCAATCAAGTCCAATCATTAAGAAAAAAGTTGGGCACTGAAATGTTCACTCTCTTCTTTATTGGCATCTATGGTTCCATTCATGGAATCTTTCAAATGCACAAAAGGTTCCTTATATTGAAAAAAGTTTCTTTTAAGATTTTTCAAATGTTTTTCAAACTAACTTTTCACTAAAAGATTCTTTGAGGAACCAAAAATGGTTTTTCTATGGAATTGCTGTGAAAACTCTTTGGAACGTTTATTTTTAAGAGTGTAACAGAGTAGGCGTTTTGAAAAACCTCTAAGTATGAGGATGAGTAATTAGCAGCAGCGCTAATTAAGGTAACTAGTTTTACACAAAGTAAAGAGGAAACTGAGGTTTTTAGGAATACACAGAAACAGTTACAGAAGCAGTTTAAAAGGCTTTTAGAGTTATTTTACAGCACTGCCTCTTCCTCCATCTTGTCTTTGGAACCAGAGTTTCTCTCCAGAGCGCAGAGATATAAATCCAGTGCACACGCTATAACCTGACCTCCACTTGGCTGCACTGGCCTGCGTGTTTGCTCAGGTCTCGTGGCCCTGACACCTGTGGGAAGGTACACTCATAAAAATATAAATAAAAAGAGTTGGCCCGCTTACTCTTTTTCAAACAGATTCAGGACTAATTATGCAGCCTTATGATTTTTCATACTGCCAGGAGGCTGATACCGCATGCACACATACAGCAATTTTAAAGCTGCATGTGCAAGACTTAAAACTTAAAGGGATAACTCACCCCAAAAATTCCATCATCATTTACTCACCCTTAAGTTGTTCCAAACCTGTATGAATTTCTTTGTTCTGCTAAACACAAAGGAAGATATTTTGAAGAATGTTTGTAACCAAACAGTTGATGGGGCACCATTGACTTCCATAGTTATTTTTTTTCCATACTATGGAAGTCAGTGGTGCCCCACAACTGTTTGGTTATCCATATTCTTCAAAATATATTCTTTTGTGTTCAGCAGAACAAAGAAATTCATACAGATTTAGAATTTTCATTTTTGGGTGAACTATCCATTTAATATCATTTCAAAAGGGTAGAAGTATGAGAGAAAAGGTGAAATTGAGAAAAGGAGGAATCTTAGGTCTCTCTGGACGTAAGAAAAATGCTTGCTTGGTGAGACTGACTTGCCATTGGTTAACCAAAACACAACCCTTCTACAATAAACTTAAAGGAATAGCCACCCAAAAAATGAATAGTCATAACTTATGACAATTCTAGGTCAATCCAAACCACATCTTCAGTGGAATACATTGTATAATAAAGAGAAGCGTGTGTGTGTGTGTGTGTGTTTTGTTTAAAGAAAGAAAATCATATAGGCTAGTTTTAAAAAACAGAGTTAGAAAATGATGAAAGGATTTTCATTTTTAGGTGGTCTTTTCCATTAAGGTCCTGCTCGAGTCGCTCAATGCATAATTTGTCCAGTTGGAGAACAGAGAAGTTCTTCGCCGCAGTACCCAAGGGTCTGATTCGGTTTCTTCCGTTGAGCCCTTTGTGGGATTTTACTCAGTACATTCACAGCACTTCGAGTTCCAGAGCTGAAAATCAACAACTGTACAACAACTTCTTTAAATGCTGATGGGGTGTGGCAATGGACGCATGCCAGAGGACAGAATTTGGGAGTAAAAATTACACGACGCCCTGTCCCGGCCCCTTAACAGACTGTACGAAGAGCACAGTGTTGTGTTTCTGAGTTCCTGACTTGCTAAGATAAGATGAACAGAATACCTAAACCCTGCAAGGTGCATTTTAGGAGCATGAGACATTGATCAAACCGATAATATCTGGCAACAGTACAATTCTGATGCATTCCAAAGGACTGCGACCACAGAGAAGACCAGTGAGGGAAGGCAAGCACAATGCACAAAGTTCCTGAGATCCCAAGACAGGACTTGGCAACCTGAAGAACCTCTAAGTGGGATAATATGGTTAACATTCCTTCACATCCCCTTAAGAAATCCAATATGTGCATATCAATGCTTCTAGCCGAGGCCTTACCTCTCAGATACAATGAAAGAAAACACTCACAGAAGCCAGTTAGTGCAATTAGGGCTGGAAATCAAGATTTAAAAAAAAAAAAAATACAGGAACAGAATCATTTATGTCTGCTGATGGGCAGTGAACAGTGTATTAAAATACTGCTACTGAATCTACAGCATACTGTAAAAACAAATTATGTTAGTTTTAAGCAAAATTTTAGTTGCATTCTAAGCAGTCATAGTCTGAACTGTATCATGCAAAATAATAAAGCACAACAAATAGACAAGCAATCTACTGCAAAGTCCTCGCTGATTGCATGCTGCCATTTGTTTGCATTGTAGACGGGGTAAAGGTTTTGCAATATACACATCAATTATAGTCTATTTCAGGTATACAAAATACTTGCATCATTTACATGCTTAAAATCACTTCGATGACATTTCTGAAAATGAAAAGCGTCTAATAAAACAGACCTACTGGTTGCAAAAGTGGATTTGCAGCATCATCATAGACAAGCTATTTTGGGTTCCCCAAACGGTTCTTAAAAGAGAACATTTTTCCACTATACAATCTTAAAAATAAAGGTTCTTTATTGGCATCTGTGGTACCATGAAGAACCTTTAATATCCCTGGAAACTTTACAATTGAGCAAAATGTTCTTTATAGTGGAAAGAGGTTCATTAGATTATTAAAATGTTCTTCATACTTAGAAAAATGATTCTTTTAAGAACTGTTTACTGAAAGGTTCTTTGCGGAACCCAAAATGGTTCTTCTATGGCATCACTGCAAAAAAAGAGCCTTTTGGAACATTTAAGCAACTTTTGTATAATGGAAAGGTTATTCATGGAACCATCAATGCCAATAAAGAATCTTTATTTTTAAGAGTGTACCATTTTGATGACTAAAAAATAATCCTAAGTAACAATACAATGTTTTGGTAATGATAAATAAGACAGAGTACAAGATAAGATTCAACAAATACAAATTCAATCCCTTTTCATTGATTTTTAATAACAACATTTAAAACTTTCAAGACAGACCAACAATGAACTCAGAGATAAGGGATGATATATTACGAGTTGTCAAGAAATGTTGAACTTACACTTACTTGTGGCTTATACATATTTAATAGACAAATCCCAATGAAAAACAACACTACGCATAGTCCATCAATCAGTGAAGTCGCCATAACAATGGAAACGGAAAATGCAACCAAAAAGCTCAGCAGTGACCGCCCACTCCCAATAAGTATCGAGAATAACTCCTAACACTTTGAAACTGCTAATTTCTGCATATTTTGCAATGAACTTGTTGAAATAAGCCAAATGTTTTATTTATAATTAAAGACCATAAGTCAATAGGTTTATATTATTGCACCATCACTTTTAATTCAGTCTGTGACTTCTTTCTGTATTACTTTCTTTTACTTCATCACATTTAATCTCAGAGTTTGTTGGGTTGGTTCATGGCTTAAGGACTTGATCTTTTTAAATCCCTAAGGAGAAAAATACTTCCGAAAACAAGGCCACCGAAAAAGCATCCGGTCACTGTCTCAATTGTTGGTTACAGCATATTCTAAACCCAAGTGAATTATCAGGTCATTTTATTCACTGTGCATTTTCTAAAAGTGACCCCCGAGCTGTGTAATTTGAGCGTCACTGCCATAGAGTCTGTACACAGAGAATAACGAGGGCTTCCAATGAAGGAGATAAGGACAACATGTTAACATAATAAAAGAAAAAAAGCTCTTTATTGTTCAGGTAAACTAACACTGTGCCCATGCTAATGCTTGGGTTCAGTATCTGATGTCGGTTGCAGAATTACTCTAACATCTTTTACTGATCCCAGAACATCCCTCCACCAATGATCTCTTTCTATTATGAAACGCTCATGAATCAACTGATCCGACGCCAGCTGTAATGAGCTGATGACATCATCACAAACTCCTCGGCGAATTATAAAATGCACATAAAACTCTGCTCCTTGACAGCCGACTCAAAGAGTAACGATAAGCATTGTCAAGCGCTGCCAGATATTGAGCTCATTTAGTAATTCTCTGAGAGTATGCGAGCAGACGCTGCAAAAGTGCTAACCTGAACATGACCCAGTTCTTTAGACTGAGCCTGCATTCAATGCCAAGATCACGATTACATCCCTGCCAAAACATTTCGAGCAAGCCTTTAAATACTGCCCCTCTCTCTTTCCTGTGGTGGGCGGCATTGGTGAAAGGCTGGCATAACTCAGAGGACTGACTGTGCTCTGCCTTCAGGTTGAGGTCTGGATTTTACCACCTCAGTGAAAGCCAGTCTAAACACACATATCACGGGAGTGAGGCTGGAAGCTGGCACCGTGCCACACGGCCCGAGTCACACCACCGCTGCGGACCTGATTCACTGAGGCTATTTTACTGCATAAAAAGACACTGGAAGAAGCATTTGATGGCTGCGCTGACTGATATTTCAATAAAATTGCTCAGAAGTGTGTGAACCACTAGCAACACCAGATAGAACTTAAACAATAATGGCTGTTTCCTGAACACTCTATCTGCTATTAGTCAAACAAACAGGTAGTCCCACCCCCAAATTATGACCCAACAGTACCCGCCCACTTTTTCAGCAGAAGAATTTTTCCCAATTCATTATTTCCATATTTCCAATTTAAAAAAGTAAAAGTTAAAAGCCATGAACCAAACCAGCCAGCTGAGAGGTGAACCACATTGCTCCAAACTTTGATTTGAAGCAGAAAATATTTTGAAAAGAGTACAAAAAGACAAAGTGTCGATGCTGATAGCCTCGTGGGCAGCATGCCGACATTTATCACTATTGCGCTTCGGGTGACCCGAGTTTGAGTCCCGGCTCGCGGACCTTTCTCGATCCTGTCCCCCTCTCTCTCTCTCTCCCACTTCGTGTCTACTTACTGTCCTATCACAATAAAGGCAAAAAGAACCAAAAATAAAAAAAAAGACAAAAGGTACCAGATTTTGTACTTAATGGGTCCTATCACACACCCGGCGCAATGCAACGCCAGGCACAACTCAAGTGTTTTTTGCTAGTTTTAGCTCGACACAGTTATCATTTTCACATCCAGCGCCACGTTGTTTAAATAGCAAATGCACTCGCACCCATCTGTTTTGCCCATGGGTGTGCTGGTCTGAAAACAAGGTGTGTTCAGGTGCATTGTTGGCTTGTTGCTATCTTGAGGCAACTGAAAACAACTGTGCCACTGACCAACAAAAACCTGGTCTAAAGTCAATGGCATGGTATTTTTATTATTATTTTTTTGTTATTTAAAGGGCGCGTTAGTAATATGCGCTTATAGGCGGGTACACAACGAGCATACACTCTGCTTGTTACACGCACAGGGATGCGGAGCAGCACACAAACATGCCAAATATTAAAAATAAAAGGATTACAATGTAAAAGATTATTATTGTGTACATAAAGATAAAAATGCCTACATGCCATAATGGATAGTCATTGCATGTATCAGAATTACAGTATTCATAAATGAAATAGGTTGAGGGTGTCTATATTTCCACCATGTAAATAGCGAATCCGCCATGGTGCAAGCGCACCTGGCTTTTAAAGGGAATGGGAGATGACACTCTGATTGGTTTGTTGCATGTTACGCCTAAAACACACCCATTACTCATTAAGAGACTAGGGTACAACCCTTTTGGACCATGCACCTGGCGCGCAGACCGTTTTTTTCCATCGTTAAACTAGCAAAAGTGGATTCGGACACGCCCTAAGTGCAACTGCGCCATGTGCTTCAGACCATGCGCTTTGATCGTTAAAATAGGGCTGATTTTGTTTAATAAGGGAAAGAACTACAATCCCATGAAGCATTGTGAATGACAATCGAATTAAAAACAATGCAGAAGTATAAAACTACTGATTTAAAAATGTTGAGTATGTATACTGTATAGAAGCAATATATTTTATGTTTTTATTTCAAAATATATATATATATATATATATACACTTAAGTAGTTTGAGGACATATAGGCAGACTCTTTTAGCCGCAATTTGCTTGGCGTAATTCTCTGATTGGTGGAGATTTTTGTGCAGAATCATGGGTAATGTAGTTTTCCACCAGCAAATTCCGTTAAAAATTATTTTACAATAAGTTGCAATAATGTGGGCTGACGGCTTCAACAAAAGCATAAACCATCGATTAACAACCTCGTAGCTCACAGTAGGTCTGTCTTTAAAGCTTAAGTTATTGTTAAAATCAATTCCCCAATGCAGAAAATGAATGGGATTTTTACATCTGGAACCCGATGTTATGTCAGTCTCATTACACACTGCACCTTTAGGATGCTATATGCTAGGCTTTTAAGCTTTTGAATTTCACTGCCCACTGCTTTTGAAAGCATTGCAGTTCAATTGTAAATCTTTTGACTTTCATCAACTGCTCTTTTGTTTTATGAGTTTAGATGGGCAATAACACTGACAGCAGTCATCTGTTTACAGATGTGCTCTGATTAGCTCACTTACATAAACAGAAATCACAATTCATCATTATAATTGGCTCAACGTGTAGTAGTTTACCAACAAATATGGTTCGAGTTGCCTGCAGAGCCTTCTGTGATGATATTGTGCTTTGACGAATCATGAATTCTATACTTCCAAAGGGAAAACGAGAGAAGAAAATAAACAGCTGTGCATTATTTGCAAATTGTGGAAATCAACTGCAGTTGTATTTTGTGTCTGCAGAATTTGGCGTTTATTTAAAACACTTTGACAGATATGTAACTCAGTTGCCAAGCGGCGTCTGCACACATCTCAGTGAGTCTGAGAACTTCACAGTGAATGAATGAGATTTATGAATATGCACACAGTGAGGAAGAAAAACAGAGTTCCAAAACTTAGTGATCTG